>CAKNXH010060562.1:26386-39158 GCA_932178445.1 Andricus quercusramuli | reverse complement strand
ACACACATATATATATATATATATATATATATATAAGGGGCGAACGAACCGAACTGAACCGGTCCGCCCGCCGTTGGCGCGCCGCCCGTGCCCTGATGCGCTCCCGCATGCGGCGACTTCCTCTGTTTATTTGCTTCTTCGTATCAGTTTATTAAGAATTAATGACAGTAAATCCGATGTAAATATGATAGCCCGCATGTCAGCCGTGCCTTACCTCTTTGCGATGTGTAAGACACCCACCCTGTTCGTCGAAAGTATTTTTTATATCTTATGCAATTTTTCACATGCAAGGGAGTTATGATTTTTTTCTGCAAATGTACGTTAACAAATATGAGTTCTTTTATTGATTGCAGCATATTTAATTGCTACTTCCTTAATTGTTATTTCACAACCCAGCAGTAAATGCAAGCTTGCCAAGCGCTCGTTCACATCCCTGGATTTTTCTTTCTGATATAAAAAACATAAGCTATTTAAAAATCTAGCATAATGAATATTTTTAAATATTAAGGTTTATTAACCTTTTTTAAATGAGTTAAATAATTTAGGAATAGACAAAATCCATTTACAATCAGATCGGCAGATACACTTCAAGTTGTAGAATCTCTTAGCTACAAAATATGTTGTTTTCCAGAGGAAATCCGGTGACACGTATTTTTCAAATTCAAAAAGAACTTCTGCGAAGTTATTTGTGTTTGAACTTTGAAGCTTGTTTTTCACAAAACTATATACAAATTCTTTCTTTAAATCTCTATAACTCTTGACCTAACAGAGATATTAATATTTTCTTTCCAGATTAAATTTCTTGGTTCAAATAATTGTACTTCTATAAGGAAGACATCCTGTGAGTTTGTATGTGGGCGCGCGACTGTTGGTTCTCGCGCTTCGCGCTGGATAACGTATTCACCTCGCGCTACGCGCTCGGTTTAACTTCCCCACGTTTACACAAAATCTTTGACAATTAAATGTGAAATCTTCGACAGTAGTAATTTAGGGATTGTGAATTCTCTTTCGTTAAAGATCCTTCGGCTTTAACAAACACATTTTCATCATGTATCTCGTGCTTCGCACTCGAATAAAATTTGTCCAATACGCGAATTTTTCTATATTATGTTCAACTTTAATATATTAAATGTATACTCTATCAATATCTGTATATCTCGGCTCTAAACTGCTGATTCAGATATAGCAAAATAAAGAACAAATTTTATTTTTCATGATTCTTTTAATATTTGTTCCTTATTTGCCATTAATCTCTTAGACGCTTTTACACAACTTCAACTTGTTTATTTGTAATGTTATTTTTTACGATTAAATCAAAAACTACACGGAGAAAAATGGAAGGTCTGGTCGGCCATCTAGATGTGCAGACCGGCCATATTGCAGGGTCAACTATAGGAGAACCCTTGAATATGGCTAAAGCGATTATCTCTAGAAGTTTGAAACAAGAGGTTCAAATCGACCATCTAAAAGTGCTGACTCGATCATTTCGGACGGTCGAATCGGTCATCTGAAGAAAGCTGACCCGATCATGCTAAAGGGTTGATATGAGTGTCTCTAGACAGACCACTCGATGGTCTGAGATGGTCGATTCGATTTTCTCAAAGTGTTAACCTGGTCATTGTGAAGGGTCGGTTTGGACACCTCGGATCGCCGCTTTGATTATCTCAATACAGTCGATTCTATCAGCTCGGAATGGTCGATTAGATTATCAAGGAATTTCAAAATGTATATTTTAGGAGGGCAAATTCGATTATTGCAGAGGGTCGATTCAAAAATCTGATACGATTAAAATTACTATTTCTAAGAGCCAAATATATATTTTTATATTATTTTTGAAAATTAATAAGAAAATTTGATTTGATTTTCTAATCTGGACTAGTATGAAGGTCCACTATGTAAACAGTGGGGAGTCCTTTATCAATTGATTTATAGTAAGCATTCTGATAATAATCTTCATTAAAAAATTACTAATTTGTAATATTAAATCGTAACAAAACAAATTAGTAAGAAAAAATTCTTTATGAATTTAATTTTTAACGTTTTTTCTGTGAATTAGTAGTTTTTACTGAAGATTGGTATGGAAATACTCCTGACTATTCACCAATTAATAAAAGTCATCGTACTATGTAATTAGCATAATTTCATAGTAATTCAGATGTAGAGTATAACATATTCTATAGCGTATTCAAAAACAATATATGGATTGCAAACATGATAAAACCTGACGTAACCTTAAAATTAAACGAAATATTTAAATTAATGATGAATAGGTTAAAGTTCGCTAAAAATGGTGATTATAAATGGACAGTTTCATTTTTAGAATTAGGAGCATAAATATAAATATAACTTATATGATAAAACAGTCACTGCTATATTTAATATATACCTATGGAGATTTCTTCATAAATCACAATTTCGTTACAGCCTTCGTTAAAGCTAAATCTAGAATTTAATACAATTACGGTTGAACATTGTACATATAACATAGAATAAATTATTAAATATTATTAATTATTTAATATTTAACGCACTTAAACGGCTAACGCTCACAACTTTCGCTTGCCTGACGATTTCCTTGTGCGTTGTAAATACTTATAAGCCGTGGTCGAATTTTCGTCAGGTAGGAGAACGGAATATTTAATAGAATAAAAAGTAGCTACTCAGTAGTTTTGATTTTGATTCCAGGGCTCGAATTGACTAGAAGGCTTTAAAAAAGTCGGATTAGTCGTTTAAAATTATAAAGGATGTTATGAATCGCACAAGATCTCAAGTCTGAATATATTGCATTCTCAACAAAATAGTTGCACTTTAACCAAAACAGACAAATTTTCAACCCCAAGACATATTTTCAACAAGAGAGCTGAGTTTTAAATTTGAAAAGTCTGATTTCTTAGAAAACAGTTGAATTTCTAGACCGAAAGATTAATTTTCAATTATTTAATTGAATTGAATAAAGAATAATTCTAACATTTGCATTTGCAAGCAAATAGCTGGAAGCTTTCAAGCAAAAGAGATAAATTTTTAAGAATGTAATTGAAGTTTTAGCCAAATATTTAAATTACAAACTACAAAATGAATTTCCAACCAAATGATCGAATATTCAAACAAAAATTATTAAACTTTAACCAAACGTACTTGAACTTGCAATCAAAAGAGATAAATTTCCAAGAAGAAAGCTAATTTTCCACAACATGGTCGAATTTTCAAATAAAATAGATTAAACCTCAACGAAAAATAATAATTTTAACGAAATATTTTCTTTTATAAGTAACTTAAATTTTCAACAAAAAGTCATTTTAAATGAAAAAATATAAATTTCTAACCAAATAGTGAATTTTATAAATAATAATAATTGGTAACCAAACAGTAGCATCAACAACAAATCAATTTAATTTGTAAACAGAAGATGCGAATATTGAAGAGATAAGTTAATTATCAACCTGAAAAGGTGAACTGTCAACCAAAAATAGGACTTTTTTATCATAAAAGATAAATCTTAAAGTAGAACTACAAATTTTCTATTGAAAGAAAAAGAATTTTCAACAAAGCACTTGAAGTTTTACCCAAAAAAAGCCCTTTGAACAGAATTTTTGCATTTTCAACTAAATTTTCGAATTCCAAAATAAACAAGAGTTACACTTTTATACGAAAAATACGCATTTTTCAGAAGACAATTGAATTAACATCTTGGAAAGATTTATTCCTAACAAATAGTTTGTTTTCAACAAAAATATGAATTTTTAGGTAGTTGCATTTCAATCAGTACAAACAGTTGCATTTACAATCAAGTAGTAAAATCTTCATGCCAAAAAGACAAATTTTTTAACAGACTATCCATTTTTCTACAAACAAATTACTTTTAAACCAAGAAAGATAGATTTTCAACACAAAAAGTATGCTTTTCTATCATAAAAAAAAAATAATTTTTCATCCAAAACTATTACTTCGTTATTCAAAAAAAGCAAATATTCAACAAGAGAATTAAATTTTCGTTCAAAAAACTTGACCAAATAGTTAAATGTTCAGTTTAAGAAATAATTTTTTTACTCCAAAAAAGCGAAATTCTAAAAAAAGTTCATTTTTCAACTAAACATATAAATTTTCTACAAAAATTATGAATCTCCCACCAAAAAAAGAAATTTGTAAGAAATTATATAAATTTTGAACCATATAGTTAAATTTTCAAACAAAAAAGATTAATTTTCAAACAAAAATGAAACACTTAAATTTTCACTGTAAAAATTAATTTTAAATCAGGAAAAACGAATCTTTTACAAAGCAGTTGAATTTTCAAAACAGACGAATTTTCTATATAAAATAATGGAATTTTCAACTCAATAATATGTAGTTTCAACAAAAAGGTCAGTTTTCAATCAAATAGCTGAATTTTATCTTGACACATTTAGTTTTAAATCCCAAAAATAAATTTTCAAGAAAATTCACACATTTTTAACCAAATAGTTGACTTTTCAATCAACATTAATTTTCTACAAAAGGAAAAGACGAATTTTTGAAAAACCACATTAATTTTTAACGAAATAAGTAAAGTTCTAAAATATGAAAAAGAAATTAACTATAAATGGAACAGGTAACTTTTCATTTTAAGAAATAGACTTCATTTAAAAGATTATTTTGTAAAAAAAAGACTATGTAATCTTTTACAAAAAAGTTAACTTTTCTACGGCATAGTTATCTTTCCAAAGAAATTTTTGAACTTCAAAGACAAAAAGACGAATTTCCTATATAAAATTGTAAAATTTTCAAGCGAAGAATATGAAATGTTATCCAAAAAGTTCATTTCCAACCAAATAGTTAAATTTTCAGTTTAAAAAATAATTTTTTTACTCCATCTATCTTTCCACGAATTTAAATGTGAAATAGGTGACAACTGGAAGATAAAGTTTTATTGTAAAATTCACAATTAAAAATCAAGTTTAAACTACATAATTAATGCTACAATATTCAGTGATTATTTAAATAATCAAAAATGACTTTAAGCTTGTATTATAATATAACCTAAAAAATAATAACAGTATCAACTATTTCGAATGTCACTTAATTATATAAAATAGATACTTACACTGAGAAACCCTTGTTTGTATTTCTTGTTAAAAATCACACTAGATTTTACTATCTGAGCTTAAAATGTTAATTTTCGTTTTTTGGGGGGAATTTGAAAATGCGTTAACTCTAACAATTTTCTCCCTATCGAAAAAAGTCGTGAAGGTATATTGTTTGAATTTCCGATTACTATGGATAACCGTCCATGGAATTCCTGAATTTTGAAGAAAATTGTCTAAAAGAGTTTGAAAATGCTCTAACTTTTTGAATTTCTATCGAAAATAGCTGGTTAACGAACTCGATCTTTCTTTTTGGTCCCCGAAACTATGTGCGAAAGTACAATCCAATCCAATGAGTCTTCCAAAACTTATCCGATATACAGACGACGACCACGACGACGACAACAACAACAACAACGACAGACAGACAGACACCGACGTAAAAACTATTTTTTCTGACTCAGGGGGCCTCAGAACGCCGACATTTAATGGAATCCACCAAAGTCATTTTGCACATAGAAACAATACCTTCTCATTATGATGAGAATCTAAAAAGTGTGCTCATTTGAACAAGTTCTACAAAAGAGACCTCTTACTATTTTATGACATTTTTCATCGTTCACAACAAAACAGTTTTGACCCGCACGTAACTTACAGAATGTCTTCTTTATACAAGTAAGTATTTTAAAAGGAAAAATAGGGTAAAGGCACCATATGCCGTGGGTGTACCATTTGTCGAGGGTCGTTGGATATTCTTGATGATAAATGTTAAATTATAATGAAAATTACAATAAAATCCATATTATAATAATGTAGGTACTCTAAACTTAAAACTCTAAAAAACTCCATATTTTTAGAGGAGAAATTCATTCTGAATTTAATATCTGTAATTTTAATGTCTCATGAAATTGGTAGAATGTCACCATTTCATCAATAAATTGTTGGTTACATCAACAATTTTAAACGAAAAATTCGGTTTGGTTGTTATTCTAATAAAACATGTGATAGTTGACGTCAACTTTTTTCAAACCTCTGTTTCTCCAGGACATGACTCGAGAAATGGTGACATGAACATCTGTGTTTATGAACCAATTGGTTCGTTGCATTATTAACATTGTAAATTTGTAAATGAAAATACAGCTGAAACTAAAAACTGTGTCAAGTCGTTCCGAAAAATTGGGGTGGTTAGAAAAATGGATCGACTTATCTCCCCGAAAATTTGGCACGACTATAAGCCAAGCTTATGAAAAATATTTGACTACTCATCTCGAATTTCGGGACGACGACACTTTAGAAAATAAATTAGTAATATTTTTAATATTATAAAGACCTCGAGTCGTTGAATCGCTTCTACTGATCAGAGAAGAAGAGAGAATGTTGATGTCAATGGCCTTATTCGACAACTTCCTCATTTGAAATAAAAAGTCGAAACCTCGGTCGAAACAGTTGACAAATTTCTTGGCACTGCGCTTCTCTCAATTAGCAATTATAGCAGTTCACGAATTTTTAGAACTCTTAATATAATTCGAAAGCAAAAACATTACATTCATTATATTCAGTACATCAACAGCTAGTTGGTGAATTACACTGTTAAGAAAGTTTGCAATTTCAATATACATTCAACATACATTTGTATATTAAATCTAAAACCAAGGTATACGAAATCGCCATTAAGAGACTATGTTATTAAATTTCATATACCGCATATTGATCATTTATCAGAAAAGTCAGATATTTGCACTTTACACAAATTAAAAACAATTTTGGCAGCAATTTTCAATAATAAATAATCAAGCATATGTTCTCCTAAATAAATATAAATTACACTGATTTGTAAAAGAAAAGTTCAATTAAACAAATAATTGAGGAACCTAACCTCCAAGCACCTGTACTCACGTAAAATTCTAACATTTACAGCGAACTTGAGAAAAAATTCCACCCGTAAGTAGGAATTAATTCGACGAATTTAAGGTTATTACTTCATTTTTTAATATTTGAAAAGATCTGAAGGCATCAAAGAACTTGTTGTTCTCACGCACTCTGTTTTACCGACTTTAATACACGTATGTATATTAATTTTACAACATGATGGTATATTGAAATTCATTTAATAATTAATGAAATGAGAAACCGACAATTGAATATGTTGCAATTAACAGAAGAACTATAATATTGGTTAATGTACATTAATAGAATCAAACTTCATTATTTTACCTAAATTTGGAAAAAATCGGAAAGCGTTTTAAATGTTTTGAAATAGACGTTTTTTGGTTAACCCTATTTTTTTACAATATGTATGTTACACAGACACAAATTTGGCACAATTAATACAAATCTCTCTTCAGCCTATGGCTTGATAAAATCTCATAAAGCAGAATATCCTTTAAAACCAGTATTTTCAGTAAAAGGTTGAACCCACTACTATCTGTTTCAAAAATCCTGGTCCTTCTACAAATCATTGAATAACTTAATTGAAAAAAATCGCTCAAAAGAGGAAGAAAATCTTGTCAATCCTCATTTTAGTACGAATAAGTACAATATAATTTGATCGCGATGCGTCCACAACTTTCCATGCAAATTTGCAGTGAAGGTGAAAAAACATGGTTAAAAGCACCTTTTGTAACTTGGTCAACTTTCGACTATTGTATTTCGTCAAAAAATGCATGAATTCTTTTGAAAAAAATCGAGTAGGGGAAAGTGGTGTATGGTGTTCGTGCGGGGCACGGTGACTCTTATAATGCTCGTGTTTCTTGAGTTTTATATTAGTTTTTTTACATAAAATAGGTTCCCTGAGTAAAAGAAAGCTAAGTTACGTAAAAAAATTAATATGAAAATGAACAAACACCAGCATTATTTGCAAGAGTCGTCATGCCCCGCACTAACATCATACCGCACTTTCCCGTAGTTACCTTGAAGTTTTATTTATGAGTTCGTTTTCGAAAAATTCGAAAATATTTATAACTTTGGTGTCGGATATAAGTAGAAACGAAGGATGCTAGCTAACTCAGCTTCAAACCAAGCTGGAAGGCTCTACTGAGGCCTACACGGAAAAAATTAGTTGTTGAAATTTTGAATGACTGAGTCAACCACTCTACGATAGGGTTAAACGTATGTCATACATTGGAAGAATCGTCTTACAAACCTTGATTGATAAATGTTTAAAAAGTAGAAAGAGTTGTCAAAAGTACAAAATAATTTCAACGAAAATGTGAAGACCAGAAGAATAGAGTTCTTGAAACACTGATACACTAATGCTTCGAAGCCAGTCAATGAAACTTTCGATGACTCCTAACGAGTTTTTAGAAAACAGTATAGCCAAGTTAAAAAAAAATATATTTCGCGGTTATATTTACTATATTGTTATTCACATAGACTCACGCTTAAGTTATATTTATTTTTACAGATACACACGAACCTATGAAAAATCGAAAGAAATTTTGCGGCGGGATTCGAACTACCTAACACCTATCGATCGCAACTTATCCCTAACCACTAGACCCCACGGCTAACTTAACACATTGAATATTTTGCACAAATGTCAGTGAAAAGTCAAATTTAAATCCGCGCTCATTTGTTCATTGCCGATGACCGCGACTCCATTCAGACTGATACATATACCACTTCACCTGAGCATCCAATGTGACTGTACATTGTGAATATATAGATATGTAGAAGACAGTCAACGAATTCTTCGACAACTTGTAAATCAGTTATTTGTTTCTCTGCTAGAGTTATTGTATTCCAAATCGTTTGGAATCTGGAGGACTTTTTATGAACAATTGAATGTTTGCCTTGAACTTTGTCAAAATCTGCTGTATAAAAATTCGAAAACTAATGTTCCTAGATTGTTTTCCAATAATTCGATGACTTTTTTCACTTTTTCGATTAAGTCTGCGGTTCTTTAATCAAAATTATACGAGATTCTAAAAAAAAGTAGCCTATCCTAGAATGGTTGACCAGTCAAGTGAAGTTTCGACAACTTATTTTTTCCGTGTAAAATTTAAAAAAAAAAATCAACAAATTCAATGGTGGGTTTTTGAAATTTGTTACTTACATCAATAACACGCTATTACATATTATTTTTTCTGTTTTTTTTCTAAGGTAGTTGACCTTAATTGTAATCGATACGTTGAAGGGATTGCCGTTCACTATTGTCAAAGTCGGTTGACCCACGCGGCACGTTCTACCAGATGTACGAAATTTGAAGAAAAAAAGGTCACTTTATGAGGCGAAGGATCAAGCAGGACATCGATACCCTGGAAACCGCTGAGAGTATCATCGACTTCTTTTGTGCATCCAGGGGGGCTTTTGGGCCCCCCCCCCCCCCCCCCCCCCAACGGAAAACCATAATGTACGATAGTGTATTATTGATGTAATTAACTGTTTTTAAAAACCCACCATTGAATTTAATTTTTTTGAAAATTTTAAGCCTCAGTAGTGCCTTCCAGCTTGATTATAGGAGCTGAGTTAATAGCATCCTTCGGTTTTATTTACTGCCGACACCAAAGTTAGAAATATTTTCGTGTTTTTCGAAAATGTACCCATAAATAAAACTTCAAGGTAACTACTCGATTTCTTGCGAAAGAATTCTTGCATTGCTCCGCGAAATACAACGGTCGAAAGTTGACTAAGTTATAAAAGGTGCTTTTAATCACATTTTTTCACCTTCACTGCAAATTTTCATTGAAAGTTATGGACGCATCGCGATCAAATATTATTGTAATTATTCGTAATAAAATGAAGATTGGAAAAATGTTTTTTCTCTTTCAAGCGATTTTTTTGATAGAGTTATTCAATGATTTGTAGAGGGGCCAGGATTTTTGAAACAGATTAGTAGAAAATTAGAAGAGTTACTCAGTAAAATCATCACATAATCCATAACACTTCCAAAAATGTCAATAAGAAATAGTACTGCTCTTTTAAAGTTAATTTAGAATGTTAGAATACCATCGAATCACATTATGGTTTCTTTTGATGTAATAAACATGTTTTCAAACATACCATATGCCAGAGTTAAAATTGCCATAATGAAACGATGGGATTTGATTAAAGTCTACATCAAGACTCCTAAAAAATAATTTCACGAAGCTATAAAATATGTTTTGCATTCAGTTTATTTTTACTTTTTGTCAACGGCGATACCACGCTGAAAACACCAGTTCCCGTTGGATCACTGAAGTTAAGCAGTGTTGGGCGCGGTTAGTACTTGGATGGGTGACCGTTCGGGGAATTCTGCGTGTTGTTGACCCGTCGTGGGTGTGGTGGACCCACACTGGTAGTATTTATCCACCTAGAAACACTACCCGAATCGAGTAGTGAGGCAATGAACTTTCGAGTTCGAAATGCTAATCAATTTTTTTTTTTTTTTTTCAGTGTATTTTAACTTTAATGACACTTTTTATACAACATTGAAACTCTAATAGGTTCAGTTCTGTCTCTAATCCTTGCAGAAATTGTTATGGAGGATTTGGAAAATTAAGTTTTTGGAAAAATTGATTTTTGGACTTTTATGCAAGATATGTTTATGATTCTGGACATTATGTACATACAAACAATTTTGATAACCACTTGAATGCATATAACGGTATACAGGAATTACACTTAGTTTTTTTCTAATCATTATATTCAAAACATAATAGGAGTTATACAGAATTTGTTTGATAGAGCTCTGAAATTGTCGCATCAAGATTTTCATGAAAAAAATATTGAGTTCGGTTGACACGTTCTTTTTATCAATCATTATCCGATTGATTGTATTGAAAAACATGTGCGCAATAGAATTAATCATATTCAAAGTAAAAATAATTATTTTTGCTTAGAATATAATTATAATAATCAGAATTAAAATATGTTATCAGAATAAAAATAATATTTTAGAAGAAATTAGATTTCAGTTCGAACTTAAAATAATTTTTTCAAACAGAGACGCTAAGCTCAAGATTCGTTTCAATCTGTATGAATCCTTACCTCAATTTATCGAAGGATATATATATATATATATATATATATATATATATATATAAATATAATAAAAAAACACCGCAGGGTACCACTAAGAGCAACTGCCATCTGGAAAAAATGTCAATGGCCCCCAGTAGAACCGCGGTAAAATACACCTATGGCCACGTCTCACATCCGTGAGATGGGTGGTCACAGGGCACGACGAAATCACAACGACAGGCCGGCGAAACCCTCGTGTGTCTTGAGGACACGAAGCGACCCAAGGATGACAGCTTTCTGCATCCATCTCGCAAGAGCCTTGGCATATTTTTGGCACGCGGGTATGGCTTTAAGGTTACGAACCAGCGATAATTTCACACCTCCGAGAGCACCTATCACAAGAACAATTACTCGTACCGAATATTTTGGGTACAGTCGACGCAGCTCTCTTTAAAGGTCTTGATATCTCTCCTCTTTTTCTTTCTCCTTTGCAGTAATGTTGTATTCGGATGGAGCCGAGAATTCGATCACGAATATAGTTCGTTTCTCGAAGTCTTGGAGAACAATGTCAGGCCTCGAGTGCGCAACGGAGACTGCTGCCCGAAAATCGTAGTTCCAGAAAATCTGGCACTTCTCGTTTCGGACAATTGACTCTATATCCCTTGGAGCGTTCGGCAGGGCAGGGTCGCGACCAACACCGTAAGAGCGACAAAGGTGGTAATAAAGTACTCTTAGGGTCGCATTATGTCTATAGATATACGTTGTTCCTGCGTGGGTCGGACACCCCGATAGTATATGTTCTAGGTACTCAGCGTGTGCATGACACGCTCTGCACCTATCACTGGGAACTTCTTGACATAAAATGCGGGCGCGGTATGCTAAGGTGGAGATTACACCGTCTTGGCATGCGAAAATAAAGCCCTCTGTACCTGAATTGAGCCCTGATGATTTGAGGAAAGCAAAAGTTTGCTCTTTCGACAAGGACTGTTTTTCTACATTTCTGTGAAAGTTTCCGTGCATTTGCTTGTCGAGTAGCTCTTGGTGAAATTTTCCAACCTCTGCTTTCTTTACTTCGGCTTTTAGACGTGAAGCATCTAGATGGAGTAATGCACTTTCCTCACTTCTGATGTTAAAATTCAGGCCAAGGGTCTCAGCAGCTTGCTCCGCGGCTTTGTAAAGGAACGCCCCTTCGCCAATCATCTCGTGGTTTCTGACCATCTTTAGGAGAGGATCTCTGCCATTCGCAACGATGTAAGCTGTACTCAAAACAATTCGATTATGAAGACACTGGAGATTCAAAAGTCCGCGTCCGCCTTGCTGGCGTGAAATGTATAATCGCGGAACTGACGAATTGATATGCAAGCTTTTATGCATATGCATGATCTTACGCGTGGTGACATCAAGGGCCTTAAGCTCGTTCTTCGTCCATTGAACCACCCCAAACGAGTTGAGTAGAACCGGGACGGCAAGCATGTTAGTCGCAGATACCTTGTTCAACGCCGACAGATTGGAAGACCAAATCTGTCGAAGAAGATGCTTGTATCTGCTTCGGAGAGACTCCTTCACTGATGTTACGTCCTGAATGCGGCTTTGAGGCACGCCCAGGTATGTATAGGTCTCTCCAGTGTTAAGATGTCTAATAACACTTATATCCACAAGCTCAGGGTCCTTGGGAACGCCAGTAATCTTTTCTTTCTTCAAATGAATTTTGGCACACTTGTCCAAACCAAAGTCCATCCCAATCTCTCCTGTGTAGTTCTTGACGATATTTA
>CAKNXH010060562.1:5092-24968 GCA_932178445.1 Andricus quercusramuli | reverse complement strand
CAAGTGACCGGGCTTATATAGCCGTATAAAAATAAAAAAAATTAATCTAAACTTTCTTTTCCAAAAATCAGTTGAAGTTTTAGTTTTTGAGTTATAAAATATTTAAGCTGTTCCGATCAGGAGCGCCGTATAAACAGCTGTGTGTGCATAAACTGGGGTACGTGACGTTTAGGCGCCGGGCGCTTAAGCGCCAGGACATTTAGGCGCCAGGACATTTAGACGCCAGATCCTTTAGGCGCCGGGATGTTTGGGCACCGAGCGGTTTAATCACAGTAAACCTTCAGGTATCAAAAGTTGGAAATTATTTGGTTGTATGCAGCATGTTATGTTATGTATGCTACCCTAGTGGAACAATTTTTACAAAAAACTACAGAAAACGAAAACTATTTTCACAGGAATCTACCAATAAATACAATAAATTACAACCAAAATAACAGGAAGTTAAATTTGAAGTTATAAAAACTGAACCGCAAATCAAAACACTCAAAGTGAAATACTTTGGATTTTAAACTTTCAAAATTGAATCTTTGAAAAATGTCAATTCAAACGCTCAATAATTTTCGCGTATAAAATGAAAGCTTTTAAAACTTTTCATTTGAATATTTTTCAATGAAGAGCAGTTTAACTGCAAAATTTTGAATTTTAACTTTTACACATTGTACAGTTAAAATATTTTAAAAAGTAGAAATCCCCACGCTATCATTTTCAATGCTATGAATTGAAGAGTGAATCGAAAAATTTATAACCTTTCAAAATTATATATTTTCAAACAATTTTGAGCTAGGAACAATAATTCAGAATCGTCCTGTAAAGTCAATTATTGTTCATTCAGCAATAATCGAACTACAGTTCAATGTGATTTATTATGATAATTATTATTTATATCAATAATTCTTTAATATATTTATCATGAGTTCTTATTAAAAGTGTAATATTGTTTTTAAATTGTAGTTTCTTGTAGAAACTCACATATTACATATCTTGTAAAATTTTTGTTCATCAGGGTACATGTTTAAAAAACAATGTAATCATTTCTTCGTTAAAATATTTGGTGGCCCTAAAAAGGTCCGATTGTTTTTTCAGTGGAGTGCAAAGAATACCTTACTTTGTGCTGGTATACTACATGTATGCTACATGTTATGTTATGCATGGTACATATTTAAAGAATAATGCAATTATTTCTTCGTTAAAATATTTATACTGTATTATAAATACTGTACAGTGTTGGATACGTTTTTTTTTCAAGTCAAGATATCTTTTATTACAATAAGCAATAAGAATTGTATGACAGACAACTTGATTTGCCAAAAATTTTAGGTGACTTTCTGCGAAGGATTGTAGATCGACTGAATTGAATCCTCATAGTTAATGGTTTTATGTTATCCCGTATCGACTTAATATTCTGTCAAAGTTTAAACCTAGAAGCTTTTTTGTAATAGCGATCATGTACACATCCTAATTTAAAATTATCTCATTGCGAAGTTCAAAATATCTGTCATACTAGGTCGAAAAAGAACAACTTTTTGCTGCAAGACCTATAATTTCCTGTAGATTCTTGTAGAAAATTAAAACTACAATAAAATATAACAATGTACAGAAAAATACAAAAAAGGTAAAAAATTCATCTCAACAATAGAAAAAAGTTGTACTTGCCTGTAATTTTGGTTGTAATTTATTGTATTTATTGGTAGATTCCTGTGAAAATAGTTTTCGTTTTTTGTAATTTTTTGTAAAAATTGTTCCACTGGGGTAGCATACATAACATAACATGTTGCATACAACCAAATAATTTCCAACTTTTGATACCTCTGGGTTTACTGTGATTAAACCGCTCGGCGCCTAAACGGTGGCGTCCAAACGGCGGCGTCCAAACGGCGGCGCCTAAACGTCACGTACCCCATGAACTGGATTCCAATGTAGTGTTCTCTCGTCGCTAATGACGGCGAAACCCTCATGTGTCTCGAGAACACGAAGCGACCCAAGGATGACAGCTTTCTGCATCCATCTCGCAAGTGCCTTGGCATATTTTTGGCACGCGGGTATGGCTTTAAGGTTACGAACCAGTGCTAGTTTTGCACCTCCGAGAGCACCTATCACAAGGACAATTACATGCACCGAATATTTTGGGTACATTCATTGCAGCTCTCTTTTAAGGTATTGATACCTCTCCTCTTTGTCTTGCTTCTTTGCAGTGATGTTGTTTTCGGACGGAGCCGAGAATTCGATCACGAATATAGTTTGTTTCTCGAAGTCTTGGAGAACAATGCCAGGCCTCGAGTGCGCAACGGAGACTGCTGCCCGAAAATCGTAGTTCCAGAAAATTTGGCACTTCTCATTTCGCACAATTGACTCTATCTCCCTTGGAGCATTCGACAGGTCAGGGTCGCGACCAACACCGTAAGGGCGACAAAGATGGTAATAAAGCATTCTTAGGGCCGCATTATGTCTATAGATGTACGTCGCTCCTGCGTGGGTCGAACACCCCGATAGTATGTGATAGTATGTGTCCATCCCAATCTCTCCTGTGTGGTTCTTGACGATATTTATAGCAGTTTGAAGTTTGCTTTTACCAGAGGCATAGATCTTCAGGTCATCCGTATAAAATATATGAGTAACCTTATGCTCGCGCTGATTAGTGCCGTCACAGAGGTATCCAGGAGAATTTCTTAGTGCGAGAGATAGAGGCAGAAGTGTGATGCAAAAAAGCAAAGGGCTCATGGTATCACATTGAAAGACGCCCCTCTGGAAGGTGACGTTGTTCGTTGTCACACGATAATTTCTAGATGAGATAGTAAATCTAGTTTTCCAAAGAGGCATCAATCTCTCTATGCATCTCACTACGTGTTGATGTACTTTCAAGCTTTCCAAAAGACCGATACTAAGTCTATGAGAGGTTGAATCGAAAGCTTTCCGGTAGTCAATCCAGGCCATTGACAGTATGCGCTGATGGGCTGCAGCGTCTTTACAGACACACCTGTCAATTAGCAGGTTCTCTCGACAGCCTGCTACACCTTTATTCGAGCTACGTTGTTCGTACATCTGTCGCCATACAGGCTTAATTTGTCGAACAATCCTGTTGTTTAGACAGCTGTAAAGATCTTATACAGTGTGTTCAAACAAGTTATTGGCCTGTAATTCTCTGGGTTGGACAAGTTGCCTTTTTTCGGCAGGAGTATTGTGCGTCCTAACACAAGCCACTGCGGAATGGGCGTCTCCGACTTTAAATATGAGGTGAATATGCGGGCCAAATGTCGGCGTGTAATAGTAAACTCCTTCCACCAGAAGTTTTTGATACAATCTGGTCCAGCAGCGAAAAAGTTCTCCGTGCCTCTAAGTGCTTTTTTCACCTCTTCGGCAGTGATTGATGGACATTCGTCCTCAGATTTTACGAGGTTGTCACAAAACTCCTTGGAAGCGGATGATATTGTCAGTATCTTCTTTCAACTCTACTGTTTCCGGGATCTTTTACAACTCTCTCCAAAAAGTCTCTTTCCCTTCTGGGGTTGGGTGGATTTTTTACAGAAACAGGGAGATCGCTGAAGAGGAGCGATGGGTCAGCGAGAAACTGTTGATTCTCTCTGATCCATCTCTCCCTCTTTTGTATTCTCCTCCTTGCGTCGGATAACAGCCGTATTTTGTCAACAATATGTTGCTTGATTGTCAGCAGATTTGACTTTCTTAGTGTGTGATTCAAGATCCTTAGTTCTTGGGCGATCTTTCGAACCCTTTCCGTGAACGGTCTACCAGATGTTATGTAGTCAACCATACATTGAACACGGGACGCATTCTGTCTTGCCCATCCAATCTTCTTGTCCAGTTTATGCAAGCGTCTTTTGGTCTTTTGGTCCATCGTCGGTTTTAGCCTTCGATTTTAATCAGTCAAAGCTCTCACAGCACCATAAACTGAGCAATTGATGGTCCAGAGGTCGGACTCTTGCGAGATATCTCTACGAAGGGAGGTATCAATTTCAGCCAGATCCTGGGTCTTAGGAGGTACTTGCATGTTAATGTTCCTCGTACTGAAATCACGATCATCTCTCTGAAAGTGTCTGTTTTCTGCGGTTGGTTTTAATGTCGCTTCCTCACCTTCGTCTGCAGCTTGATCAAGCAGCGGTTGGGGAAGCGCTCCGCGTACATGTCTATTTTTCCGGAGGCACTCGGCCTGATTTCGCAAAGACTGATGCGGAACGTGCTGAAGATCTGGGTGTTTCTGGCACCTCAGAGTGTGCATACGCGTCATAAAGCCTCCGCGAACAGGGATAATGCTGGCATCGTATCAGTATAGCACGTCATCCTTGAGTTGATCCGTCTACTCAATGTGGGCGTTTCGCCGGTTCGTCGTCGTGTTTTCATCTAAATTATTTTTATCACCCCGAACTCTAGGATGATCGGCATTGTTTGCTGCGCGTTCGATCGTTTTGAACCGCATCTACAACATTTTGGTGTTTTCATTGTTGTTATCACGGTTCATCCACACATCGTGAGGTGCATAGAGAGATTAATGCCGCTTTGGAAAACCAGATTTACTATCTTATCTGGAAAACATCGTGTGATCGCTAACAGTGTACCTTTCAGAGAGGTGTGTTTCAGGGCGACACCATGAGCCCTCTTCTCTTTTGCCTCACATTATTGCCACTGTCTCTCGCACTTCGCCACTCCGAAGGGTACCTCTGTGGCAAACCTGGAGATAGAAAGCATAAGGTCACTCATATATTTTACGTGGACGATCTCAAGATCTATGCTAGAAATCAAGAGAAACTACATAAAGCTCTAAAAATTGTCAAAGAGTATACTCAAGAGATTGGAATTGGGATCTGAAATACAACCATACGCCAACTGGTGGCCAAATGTATCACTAAAATAATGGGGTCGTATTCGTCGTGTAACAGGTTTTACTACATGATCGATTTGAATTTTATAATGAAAATTATTATTATATTAATATTTCGTCAAGTTTAAAACAATATAATCAATGAGAAATTTAAGTAGCACCAGAAGGCAAGTTTGGATTCGTGTAGTTGGGTCTCATAAAGTTGGAAAAAGCGATTTTTCCTTTTTGTCTTCATTAGACATATCATCATATCTTTAAAAATAAGTATTTTCTAACTGGATGCTACTATTTTCTTTTACTTTAATATAATAACACATGTGTGGGACATCTTAAAATAAGTCATTATACCCAATTTATATCCAAATGATGAATTATTATCGTCGTTATTATAGAACACATAACCTGAAATTACGTTATGTTCCGCATATCACTCATTTATATTATTTTGAGTAAAATCAAATTTTCTACTTAATTAAGGTATTTTTATGTGAAAAGTATACTAAAACGCACTTACAAATAGAAAATTGTTCACCTTTCAAGGATATGTGTCCAATGTATTTATCGTAAAAACTAGATGGAAGCCACTTTTTTGTACGTCATGAGAGGGTCTGAAATTTTCACAAAAAACGTAATTCATATTCCTTTACAGGAATGGAAGCTTCTAATATGTCCCCTGAGGGTTTACATTGTTCTTGTATCTCTTCCCTATTCCTTCACACACCCCCCACACACTTACTTGGTGGTGGGAGGGGGACCTACAGTTTAAGGTGGGTTCCGAACCACCAAGAGCAACAGCCTTAAGTACTTAGAGAACCTTTTTCAGGTACCGGTCCCACGACTCTCCGGAGATGAACGACTCCCTTGCTAGGCAAGTGTTCACCGCATGGGCCACCGAGACTCTTCCAGAGTGCGAGGCGGGAATCGAACCCGCAAGCCGACGGAGTGGGTTCAAAGCCTACGCCTTAACCCCCACGACCATCGTCCCACTTATATTCCTTTATAATATATTTTAAATTCAGTTTCATGTACGATTACTTGGCCATGTTCAACCCTCTCCTTGAATGATGAAAACAAATCATTTTTCACAAAAACAATACACTGGATGACGATTCCATCAACTTATAATTGATATTTTTTCTAAATTTATGACATATCCAGCGTGCAAAATTTTTTGTCTTTTTTTGAATGTCTTCTCTAACTATTTTTGCAGATACTGACTCCCAGTTCGTCGAAATAATTGCAAAATAAATTAAAAAACCTTCGCATCGCATGTATTAGAGGTAAAGTGACCTCGTTGTTGCCTCCATATTGCCTATCACGTGACGCCGTGACGCCATGATTTCAGATCCCAATGGTCCCGGTAGTACTCTATTCATTTGGAGTGGTTCCATGGACGAAGGACGAGCTCAATCCCTTGATATCGGGACGCGAAAGGTTTTGCATATGAACAAAAGTATGCACCTTAAGTCTTCTGTTCCGTGACTTTACATCTCACGCTGTCCAGGTGGTCGCGGAATACTGAATTTTGAATGTCTTCACGACAGGATTATTCTGGGTGCAGCACATATAGTTGCAAAGGGACAAGACCCCCTTCCTAAAATGGTCAGGAAACATGAAGAAACGGGTGAAGGGGCGTTTTTGTACGAAGCAGCGGAGGAGGCTGCTTTGACACTCGACCTTGCCTTAAATACCAGGGGTGAGCAAAATGCATCAAATCTTATCCATCTTGAATACTCACTCCTGATGGCCCGGATCAAAGCAGCACAGGAGAAAAACTTCCGCGAAAAAATCCTCGACAAGAGGATGCACGGCATCTTCCACAGAAATGTGGAGGATCAGTCGATGTCGGATGAGCTAAAGTATGCTTTCCTTAAATCATCCGGATTAAAGTCGGGCACGGAGGGTTTCATTTTGGCATGTCAAGATGGTGTCATTTCCACTCTAGCATACCGTCGTCACATTTTGAGCCAAGATATTCCCGGTGATAACTACAGAGCGTGTCATGCACACCACGTGCATCTACGACACATACTATCTAGTTGTCCAACTCATGCGGGAACGACTTACATCCAAAGGCACAATGCGGCACTAAGAGTGCTTCATTACCATCTCTGTCACTCGTACGGAAGTAGCCCAAATACCGATCCGCTAAACGCTCCTAGGGAAATAGAGTCAATTGTCGAAAATGAGAAGTGCCGTATATATTGGAACTTCATATTCTCGACAATCGTTTCTGTGGCGCACTCGAGGCGTGACATAGTTCTCCTTGACTTCGAGAAACGAATCATGTTCGTTATCGAATTTTCGGCACCAGCTGACAATAACATCACAGCCAAGGAGAAAGAAAAGAAAGTGAGGTATAAAGATCTTATAAGGGAGTTGCGACAGTTATACCCGGAATATTCTGTTAAGCTAATCGTCTTAATCATCGGCGCTCTTGGAGGTGCCAAAGTTTCACTGGTTAATAGCCTGAAAAGCATCCCTGTGTGTCAACAAAATGCTGATACACTTGCGGGGAAAATGCAGAAGGCGGTCGTGCTTGGGTCGCTCCGTGTCCTAAGGGTGCACGAGACTTTTGCCGGATCATCGTATTGAATTCATCGCAGACTGTAACCGCCTATCTCACGGTCGTGAGACGTGGTTACAGCTGAAATTTCACCGCGATTTCGCTGGGAGGGGATGCAATTTTTCAGATTAGCACCCGTTCCCGGCGAAATCCTGCGCTTGTCCTTATGACAAACTTTTAAATATATATATATATATATATATATATATATATATGTGTGTGTGTGTGTGTGTGTGTGTGTGTGTGTGTGTGTCTGTGTGTGTTTTGTCAAAGTATTTCTCAAAGGATGTTTATGAATTCAGCAATTCCGAGAAATGTGCCATTGTTTGCATGATTACATTTCCTATTTCAGAAATATAATAATCAGAGAAATGTCCTATCGTGGCAAAAGGATGTTTTTTGACGTAAATGGAATTTCCTCTCAAATTTAAGGTTGAGAGGATTTTCATTTGTCTCAACAGGAATCTTTTTGCTGTAAAAATTTTTCTTATGCTACTCACTTGACCTAAGCTTGCAGCCAAATAATTCTATTTGAGTAAAAAATATATTCACGTCGCTCAAAACAAAACAGGCAAGAGGACGATGCTTTTGTCACAAGACAACTTTTTCTCTGAGTGAACTGACATTTTTAAGGGATGGCAATGAGAAACATTTCGAAAGCGAATAAGGATAATTCTTGGAATTTGAAAATAAGGTGGATCGATCCTTTATTCGAAATGTATAGATTATCGCGACGATGCGTTGAAATCGGTCTGCATCTGCGACCATTGGTTGCTTTCCACACCTCATCCCTCTTGTATAGTGATTCCTCGCGCCGTACAACCGCAGCTGCTAACAGGTCCTTGAATTCACCTTTGATCGTATCTGCGCCGCGCCGATTCTACGCGGCGGTGAATTATCGTTCAGGACCCTGTGATGTAGGTAGAGATAAACCATACGGTATACGATAACTCCGGGACAAACATATATCTCGAATATATATTTTACGCCCGCAGCCTCTTTCTATTCTCATAAACTTTTCCCGGTATTTTTGCGCTCTTAATGTCTCTCATCACGGCGAATTTGCGGAAAAAGTTTCTATTAGATTTGCCAATATTTCTACGAAATTGACCCAGTTAGGCGAAACTAATGTATTATACTTTTTGGGATACATATAGTTTAGGAGAGACCACCTTACATTAAATAATGAACCTACAATATATAATCAATTATTATAAGCTGAAATGCATGTACAATAAATTATTCTAATTTTAATATATTAACACGTATATTATCCTTAATATTGATGACATGAAATTAGTTATTTTACATACATAATTTTTTTAAATTAATGGCTATCTACTGTAGGTTCATTATGTACTGTATACAATAGGATAGACATACACAAAGAATAAGATATTAAAAAGTAGATACGAAGAAATAATCGTAGATAAATGAGAGATAGGATGGAAAAAGAAGAAGAGATTGAAAGAGACAGGCATTAATCTGAATTAACAAGGAGATGGAAGGACGTAAGACGTGGATAGGCGAGGGAATGGCAGATATAGAGAATAGGAGATTGAAAGATGCACGGAAAGAAGGGTTTGGTTGCGGCAACCGAAAATCGGGTTCTCCCAACCGAACTGTCGGCTTTCCTATGGACTGACCCAACTCATGGGTTGTTGTGATTGGACTGGTTTGGTCGTCCCAATTTTACTCACTGTAACCGAAGAGTTCGTTTGCAGTAACCAGACTGCTCGCTTGAGATCAGTACCCAGAACCACACTGTTTGCTTACAGTAACCTGTAAGTTTGATTTTAGTAATAGCACAGTTGGTTTACAGCAACCTAACTGTTTGGTTACATCAATTCATCCCCCTTATCATCATTCCTGTAGGATTGGGTGCTGAGCTGCAAAATTTCATAAATATTTGTAGAATACGCTTGAAACTGGTGAATTTTGAAACATTTCAAAGTTTTCATTTGTCAATTTTCTGTATTGTAAAAAATATAAAAGATTTTTAAAATATTCAATTCAGTTGAGATTGAAACTCTGATGGAAAGCAAGGCGCTGAAACATACTGTCCCAACTTTACTGACTCCTGTGCGAGAGCCTAAAGCATTATTTATTTCTAAATCATCAATACCAAGATATAAAGGGAATAAAGGTAGTTCCTTATACGCCATTTCTCTTCACTGCACATTGTAGAATTTAGATTAGAAAAGTCCATTGCACTTCAATTGTGCTTCAACAGACGCTTATGGAATGTTATGAAACAGAAACACTGATGCTACGCAGCTACTGTTTGGGTAGCGCGTCATGACGGTAGCTTCCCACTTAGAACGCGGCAATTGTCAATTTTGCGCAGTGCGAGTAAGCAATCAGGTGAAAACAAAATAATTAAGACGGGTGCTCAAAAAGCATTAGATTAATGTGATAAAAAAATTTAATAATTTAGACTTTTTTAGTATTAATATATGTATAATTTAATATTCTGCAATATATCTTAATTATCAGTGCAGACCAGTGCACTAGTGCGCTTACGTAGCTCATTGAGCCGTAACCGAACTGCAAAGTTCGTGCAACCGAACTGTTATCAACCAGACAAGTTGAGTCGTTACAACCGCACCAGTTCGGTTCGCCACAAACCATCGTCTGGTTCAGGTAACTGAAATAGTGCCAACCATACATAGTTCGGTAAGAGCAACCAAACTATTTCTTTGCGTGTGTAGACGTTAGGCTGATTTGGCAAGAAGATAGAAAGAATTAGACATGGATAGGAGAGGGCTATGGATAGATAAGACAGAGGGGATTGAAAGGGATAGGTGTCAATATGTATCAATAATGAGATAGAAACAGATAGAGATGGATAGTGAAGAGATAGGCTGGGATAGGAATGAGGGGGTTGAAAGAGATAAGAAAGAAAATAAATTGACAAAGAGGTAGTAAAAGATAGTGATCGTTATTGGAGAGATAGGCTGTGATTGTTAAAAAGGAATTGAAAGAAATAGGAGTGAAATGGGATTGACAAAGAGATGGAAAGAGATAAAGGTATATGTGTGAGAGCTATGCTGTGAAAATTAAAAATCAAATTGTAAGAGATAGGCGTGAATCTGGATTGATAAAGCGATAAAAGAAGTTAGAGGTTTAGAGATAAGAGATAAAATGGGATAGGAAATAGGGGATTGAAAGAGATAGTAAAAGATAGAGCTTTATAGAAAAGAGAAAGCCTGGGATAGGAAAGAGGGGATTGATAGAGATAGATGTGAATATGGATTAATAAAGAGATAGAAGCAGACAGATGTAGATAGTGGAGAGATAGACTGGGATTCATACATAAAAGAGGATTGAAAGAGATAGGTGTATATATGGATTGACGAAGAGATAGGAAAGGAAAGATGGTTCTTGATGAGAGATGGCAGAGGATAGTCTGAGATACATTTTCCTTATACTTTTGGCATTAATTTTGGCAGTAATATACAATATGTCAATCTCGTGGGCCACCGCACCGCAAGAAACAATTAACCGAAAAATTAACTACCACTCTTCTTCTGTTCTTCGTAGACCGATTTTAAGGAGAATGCATGCACCAAGTGAATTAGGAATGAGGTTGTCATCTTCGTCTTTGCTTGTACTTATTTTAATGCTCTTTCCAACGAGAAGTGGGAGAGAAAGATGTGTGTTTCGCCATTTCGCATACATACCCCTGTCGGAGAGTCTCTTTAAAACCCTCGCTCACACCGACGCTTCCATTAATAATCACTTTGATGCATAACGCGACCTTAAGCTTATTTACTGCCGACTTCCATCCGTCTGTCTGTGTGCCCACGCGTGTTTGTAAAGTGATTTAAAGTACATTGTAGAGACAGGGTCGTAACGCATTTGCATTTTTCCCACTTTTTTGTTATTTCTTCAATTTGAAAAAGTTACGGTTAATCCAAATATTATTTTAGTATGCAAATGAATAAACTTGAATTGACACGATGCAAGGATGCACTTGTGTGTGTGTGTGTATATATAATATTTAAACTTTTTTGAAATCCCTTCAAATTATTGAAATCATTTTAGAGTTCCTTAAAATATTTCACATTCTTTCAAATCTCTTGAAATCCACTGAAGCTTTTTAAAGCTCTTGGATGTGACTTGGAATCTTTTAAAATACCCTAAAATCTTGAAAATTCTTTGGAATTCCTTCAAATTATTGAAATCTGTCAAGAATTTCTTGAATCCTAATCCGCTTCAATTTGTTTTACCTAAAGATATTTGAAGGAAGAAACCTTGGTTTTTTCCCAGACAAGAAAAAACCCCCAAGTTCGCAAAAGTCTCATAAAATTGTTTGGTGAATTGATATATTAAAAATTATTTTATTTTCATTGAAAATACTTCAAATTTACCATAAAAGAGGTTTAATGCTTTAAATTCTTTCATTTTATATACGTAGTTAAGTAATCAGTATTTATATTTAATATTTTATCAGGTATAAAAGTTTTACGATTTCAATTTTTATGGATTTGAAAATTTGTTTGGAACCAGGAAATTACAGGAAACTTGTTTTTCTTTTTAGAGACCACCCTGAAGCATGTATATTGAGAATTTGATTGCTAAAAAGAAAGTAATCAAACTAATAGCGCGCGAATCATGAACGCTGTTATAAAATAATATTAAATGTGTAAAATTATATAAACACAATTGGTCAATTTAATGAGATATAGTTTTTCTCCGAAGCCTCTAACCCCTCCAGGTCACTTCTCTGGATCCGCGCCGGACCCGAAAGTTCAAAACATTCTTGTGTCCATTATGTTAACAAAATTGTTATGAGATTCAATACTGAGAGATTTTTCGGTTTTTTGATCAACGTAAAATGTACCAAAGCATAATACTTATGCATGAAAAGAGTTAAGAGTAAACTTATATAGCGTCGATAAACACAAGCGATTAATATGCCCAGCATCTAGCGCTTTTATATGAAAATAAAATATCTCACGAGCATCGAGGCGAATCGAATAATATGCGCCCATTAATTAATATATGGCAAAGATCAGTATGTGCTTAATAGAAAATGTAAATATTAATGGAGCGTAAATTAGGAATCTGGATACAAATATAAGCAGACCGTATACGACCTTTCGAACAGCGCCTTTGTCGCATTGTCGCATTCTGTTGTATTTCCTCTACGTATTGAAATCGTTTTCCTTTCAGAGGATACTTTAATTTGAGAAACAGCTGAAAATCATCGCGGTCAGGACTGTATGGGGACTGCCGAAGTTGTGTAAGGCCGTTTTTCGCCCGAAATTACTGAATAAGCTGCGATGAATAGGAATTTAGGAGGCCATAGTTGTTGGAATCCCGAGGTTTTCCTCTACGCCCGCTCTGTTAAACGACGATTACCATTAATTATACCACTTACACTCGTTCCACATATTGTGGGGTTGTGGTCGTTGCGGGCCTACTAGCGCGAGGGTCTCTCTTCACTGATCATCAACATAAACTTTCCAAATCATAAAGATTGTTTTTGAAAATAAATGACGAAGTTTTTGGCAAAATTTAATGCACACTCTTTCTTCGGTGCATTCCGTGATTTTGAAATGTGGCTCGTACGTGGTGAGACGTTCACGCAACTGCGTACACTAATCGACCTAAGATTCGCAGGTCTGTGGCACTTAGTAAGGGCCCTAACACAGGTTCCCCCTGAATGGGTACAAAGTTGGAGCACAAGGTCGGATACTTTACGGACAGACCTTGTATGTACATAAAAATCTACTGATGATTCATTAAAAGTCTTTTCAAGCCATTTCAGATATATATATATATATATATATATATATATATATATATATATATATAACAAATTCAGATTGTGCAATAACCCTCATGTCACGGATATGCTATTAATAAGACTACGCCTGTTACAAATTCCAATTGCGAACAATAAATAACCACACTGCCCATTACCATACGTGGTCATAAACGTTTGGCATTTGCAAGCTGATCATTAAAGTTGCTATGCGAAAGAGACGAATTATTGCACATTTGACCGACCGTTTTAATTCTTCATCTGCTGGCTTCCTTATAAAGAAACTGCGAATGCTATCCGTGTTAATATAGGCCTATATATCGCTTTCTCACTATACATTTCAATCCACATCGTCAGGGTAGAATTTCATCTTTTTGAGCACATTTTCTGGTATTAAAACAACATGAAACTTTTATTTGTTTTCTGTATATAGTTATAATAGTTTGTTTACCTGAAACTACTTTTTATTTCAGATTGTATCAAATCTTTTATAACGAAAGTAAATTACGTCATGAAATAGTTTCACGTAATTATTATTCATACCTTATTGCATCTATTAACCCACAAACTTCAAAATTAACTTTAATAATCTACGATTATGAAATGTCGACGTTTTGAGGCCCCCTGAATGAGAAAAAATAGTTTTTACGTTGGTGTCTGTCTGTCTGTCGTCTTTGTCGTTGTCGTTGTCGTTGTCGTTGTCGTCGTCTGTATACCGGATAACTTTTGAAAGACTGATTGGATTGTGCTTTCGCACACAGTTTCAGAAACCAAAAAGAAAGATCGAGTTCGTTAACCAGCTATTTTCGATGAAAATTCAAAAAGTTAGAATATTTTTGAAAATTTTTAGACCATTTTTGTCAAAATTCAGAAATTCCGTGGACGGCTATCTATAGTACTCAGAAATTCAAACAATTCACAACTACCACTTTTTTCGATAAAAAGGAAATTGTCAGAGTTATAGCATTTTCAAAATCCCCCCAACAAAACGAAAATTTACATTTTGAGCGAAGCAAAGCACAATATTAAAAAAAGTCAAGAGACGAAAAACGTTAATTTTTGAAAGCCCTACAAGATTATCATAACGAATTTCTGAATTTTCATGAAAAATGGAAAATTCACATTTTTATTGCACAAAAAATAATTGAAAATCCAAAAATTTAATTTTGCGGTCAAACTATGCAAGATACGACAAATGGTGGTATATATATTGTTGTACGTTTAGTCTCGACCTTTTATTTGTATCAAATCTTGAAGCAAGTCATGGAAATGAAGGTCAAAATAAAATATTCGATAATTATTTTTGAAACGTTTCGGTCACTGTTTTGGATCCTCATCAGTAAAAAAAATATTTATTAAGTCTGTAAAAAACATAAAATAATGTATAAAGTATAATTATAAAACACAATGAAATTTAAAATTTAAAATAAAAGAAAGAGAAGGGTTGTCTCATAAAATGAGGCTCTCAATTTTTAATCTATATAAAGAAATAAATATGATAACTTTTATGAGACAACCCTTCTCTTTCTTTTATTTAAAATTTGAAATTTCATTCTTTCATTCTGTTTTATAATTATACTTTCTACATTATTTGTATGTTTTTTAAAGACTTAATCAATGTTTTTTTGACTGATGAGGGTCCAAAACAGTAACCGAAACGGTTCAAAAATAATTATCGAATATTTTATTTTGACCTTCATTTCCATGACTTGCTTCAAGATTTGGTATATACAGGGTATTTTTTTAACTTGAGACAATGAAATATCTCAAAAAATACGCATTCTACGGAAAAAATGTCTGGAATAAAAACTTTTTATTTTCGAGGGGGAAAAAAGATTTGTTAAAATTTACCCCACCCCCACCCCCACAGGAGGCAGGGGTGGGGATAACTTTGTAATTTCAAATGGCAACCCCAATTTTTTATCACAGATTCAGATTCTCCTTTACGAAATACGTAAGTTTTATTATGAAAATTTGTTTTGATTCGCGATAGATGGCGCTGCAATTGCGAAAAACGAAATTATTGACACTACTTTTAGCTCTACCCAGGAATAACGACGCGGACGTAGTAGTTGTCTATTCCCTTCGGGGTGCTTAATTTCGGTGAGTCCCCTTGCCTCTCACCATCCATCGGGGTGCTTGATTTCGGTGAGTCCCCTTGCCTCTCACCACAGGGATGCTTGATTTCGATTAATTGTTTTACAATAAGTACTCAAAATGGTGTCCTCGCACCTCGATGCACTTGTTAATCCGAGCTTTGAAAGATTCCACACAATTGCGAATTTTGTCTGGTGATATTTGTGCACAAGCAGACCTGATTCGCTCGATCATGTTATCACGAGTTGTGGGCACTTCTTGATACACGCGATTCTTTAGATAACCCCACGAATAGAAATCCGGCGCCGTAAGATCTGGCGATCTGGCAGGCCAATTGACTGGACCTCCTCTACCGATCCATCGTCCATTGAATTCGCGATTGAGTACTTGCCTCGCGATTGCCGCATAATGTGCTGGACAACCGTCATTCAAATTTCCATCAATGAAATACAGACCGATAAGTTGATCTCCAATTATTCCACACCAAACGTTCACGGACCATGGACGCTGATCCTCAACTTCACGCAACCAATGTGGATTTTCTACACTCCAATAATGCATGTTGTGCCGATTAACGTTACCATGGTTTGTGAAAGACGACTCGTCTGTGAAGAGTACTAAAAAAAAGAAATTCGGGTTTCCTTGTATCTGCTGAACCGCCCATTGACAAAATGTCACCCGGTTCTGAAAATCATTTCCATGAAGTTCTTGATGCAGTGAAATATGAAATATGAGTACTAACATGAGGGTCATGAGTAACTGCAGCTAAAATTGCAATTTTATTATCAACTCCAGTAACTGTTACTTGACGCTTCCTTTTTTTCGGTTGTACACTTCCGTCAGTGATAAAGTTTCGGACAACCCGGTAAAAAGAAGCGCGTGAAGGAACACTTTCTGGAAAGCGTTGAGCATAAAGCGTGAGAGCATCATTGATATTCCTGCCACTTTCTCCATGAATGAGAATCATTTCATTCTTCTGTTGCTGAGATAGAATTTCCATTGTAAAAGTAATGAAGTAAGGTAATGAGGAAATACAATGACACCCAAACCAACTCAAACGAACGTGACCAACAACAATAACACAAACGAAAGCAACCAACACACCCAAATCAAATGAACACAATCAACCTTCCTAATGAATAAACGTTAGCACGGACAGACGCGGTTATCGCTCGGCTGGAATGACGTCGAGGATTGTAGACAGTGGAGACTCGATGATATGTAATGTCTACATCCAAAATCGACTGTCGTCAACCAACTGCATTCGGGAATGGTTTTCGACAGTTTTATCACTTTTACTCTCCCGTCGCCAAAAGTTCAAGCACCCCGATGGATGATGAGAGGCAAGGGGACTCACCGAAATTAAGCACCCCGAAGGGAATAGACAACTACTCCGCGTAAAGGAGAATCTGAATCTGTGATAAAAAATTGGGGTTGCGATTTGAAATTACAAAGTTACCCCCGCCCCTGCCTCCTGTGGGGGTGGGGTAAATTTTAACAAATCTTTTTTCCTCCTCGAAAATAAAAAGTTTTTATTCCAGACATTTTTTCCGTAGGATGCGTATTTTTTGAGATGTTTCGTTGTCTCAAGTTAAAAAAAACACCCTGTATATTGTATGAAAAAAAGAGTTTTTGGTTCCTGACCTAGAGGTAGGCTGGAAACTGGCGGATCGGAAAATAGGAACTCCTATCTAATTTAACGCTGCTGAAGGTTGGTGACCTTCTCAGAATAAAACATCAAACAATTGCGACTCTCTCGGTTCCCATTCCCTTTCCCCCCCCCCCCCCCCCTGTAATCTTAAGGTAAGAGAACTACGAGAAACTATGCGTGTAAGGAAACTAGATATTCGGTGTGTATCAGAGACAAAGAAAAAGGGTTGCGAAAGTGGAAACATAGAAAATGGGGTGTTGAAAGGCGATTTTGAAATATGGTCAGGAGTAGATAGTGAAGCACACTGTAGTCGATTTGATTATGAATGAAGAAGCAAGACAGCATCTCTCTAGAAGATGTGAACGGATGGGTCGGTGTCCAACGTCAGGGTACAGATACAGAAACCCAACAAGAAAAAATTGTAACAGGGAAAAATTAGTTAGCTTATTCTTAGAAAAGGGCATATTTATTACAAATGCTTGGTTTAGACATAAAATGATCCGCATGTACACCTGGCGAAAAGAAAATAGCCACAGTATAATTGACTTCGTTATTGTGGATGAAAGGCTAAGAGAACTAGTAAAAGATACAAGAGTCATGATGGACTCTGAATGCAATACTGACCATAACCTTTTAAGGGCATGCTCTCCGGTGATCACGTGACCAAAACAGTCCTTGGTTATGAAACTTTTTTTGGTGTTCACCATGTCCAAACGCAATGATGTATTGCTCTCAAAATTTGGAATATAGAAAATGAGACAATAAATTGCGTTTGTATATTTAGTTTCAGTAATAATTTTGAAAAAAATTTTCCATGTAAAAAATAAATGTGGAAAATTTCATAACCGAGTTTGGTTATGTGATCTCTACTTTACCGACGTTGAAATGCTCTAACAATAATGACAGGTTAGGTGTGTGCAGATCCATATTTTTTGATTTGCAACGAATGTGCACGATAACGTTGCAACGAATGTGCAACGAATGTGAATGGTAATAATTTTGAAAAAAAATTCCATGTAAAAAATAAATGTGTAAAAATATTTTCATTTTTTTTGGTGCTCACTACGTCCACACGGATTGAGATATCGTGTTTAGAATTTGATAGATTGAATAAAAAGCACTAGAGAACGTTTGTACACATCAATATGTTTATAATTTCAAGGAAATTTCATTTATAAATTGATAGAATACCATTCGAGTTGCAGCACGTGCAGGTAATTTTTGGTTTGATGCATTTCAGATTTTCTGATTCACGTATGTTGATAACTGACACAAATTTTGGATTAAGTCGTCTGAACATTCAAAAAAATAATATAAACAATAACACTTGCACATTCATTGCAAATAAAAAAAATAAGTATCTGCACACACGTAACCTGTCATTATTTTTGGAACATTTCAACGTCGGTAAAGTAGAGATCACATAACCAAGCTCGGTTATGAAATTTTCCACATTTATTTTTTACATGGAAAATTTTTTTCAAAATTATTACTGAAACTAAATATACAAACGCAATTTATTGACTCATTATCTTTATTCCAAATTTTGAGAGCAATAATCATTGCGTTTGGACATGGTGAACACCAAAAAAAGTTTCATAACCAAAAGGACTGTTTTGGTCACGTGATCACCGGAGAGCATGCCCTTAATCTCCAAAATGAATTTAGGGCGGGAATAAAGAAGGAAGAGAACCAAACAAACTTCCAATCTCCATTTTTCAATAATCATTAAAAAATTTATCATATATATGTTTGAAAAATGTCTTGGATACCTTTTTTCTCCCCTTTTCAAATAGTTGGAAAAAATCATTCCGATTGTAGGATTTATTAGGAAGATACGGAAATCTACGCTGAAGTAAAGGAATTTCCTTTTTCATTTTAAATCAAATACAAATTTAGTCATTTTTATCTAAGGACATAGAACATAACATATGGTCGTCGCGAAGCGCGACGACCAAATTTCGTGCCGCGAGCGCGCTCAAACTTTTGAGTTTCTACTAGCCTTGCTAGGCAAGTGTTCACCGCATGGGCCACCGAGACTCTTCCAGAGTGCGAGGCGGGAATTGAACCCGCAAGCCGACGGAGTGGGTCCAAAGCCTATGCCTCAACCCCCACGACCATCGTCCCACTTGAGTTTCTATTATACGATCAACAGAAATAAGAGTGGAGCGCGAGGTTTACATAATTTTTAAACGAAACATCGAGCGCGAAGCACGTGTGTCTTGATGAGAATGTGTTCCTTAAGGTCGGTAGAACCTCAAGTAAATTAGTTATTCTTTTTATGTAAAACTGACAAAATTAAACGAAAATCAGGCCATAACGATGAAACTTACTAATAGCCCGCGAAGCGCGCAATAACGAGCACACGAAGTGCGAAAATCTAGAGGAACCGAGCTTAAAGCGTCAGGTAAATGCGTCCGAGCGCGTAGCGCGAGGTGACTATTTAAGGTAAATTTAAGAGTAATTCGTATAATACGTGAATACATTATCGAGCGCGAAGCGCGAGATCCAACAGTTGCGCGCCCTAGGCAAGCCGCGCGCGATGAGAATGTGCCCGCAAAGCGGGCAGATTTTTTTCTTAAGAAAAATGTGAAAATTACATAATTTTCCCCCCTTCAACTCAAATACAATATTAACTAAATTTAAAAAGGAAAAAATGCTCACTTTCAATTAAGAAAAAAAATATAAACCGAAATTTCCTTTCTTCCAACTCGCGAAAAATCAATAAATACTTAAGAAATGAATTGAAATTAAAAATTACGTCTTTTAATTCAGAGACAAATTAAATATAAAAATTTGCTTCCTTCCAATCGAATACAAATTTAAAAAATAAAAATTGTCTCTTCCGATTAAGAAAAAAATTGAAAACTACTTTTTAACCAAAGAAAAATGTCTAAAATAAAGAATTTTGACACCCGCGGGCTAGAGCTCGCAGCACGAGCTAGCATTAAACCCCCC
>CAKNXH010060561.1:125563-148179 GCA_932178445.1 Andricus quercusramuli | reverse complement strand
TTTTTTAATTGAATACTGCATATAATTTGTACAATAAAAGTTTATTTAAATTTAATATACCACTAATTACATTATTTTTGAAATGATTCTGATGTTGTGAAACGAGTGTCTTCATTCAATTTTTAAAATTATATGTGAATATGATCTTATTTTCTCTGAAATTAGTATGGAAGGTTACTAATATATTAAATTTTCAGAAATGATAGTGAATTTTTTTCTCAATATAGTATACAAATTATTACAATGTATGAATGAAAATTATACTTGAATGTTTATTATGTTATAAACAAATTAATTAATTATTAGCTGATTATTTTTTCCAACAATTTTAAATTACATGATGATTTAATTTTAATTTCTTTTGATTAGGTAGCATGAACTGATCATTTACTTCAAGGTGATATAATTGAATATTGACTATACATTGTATAATAAGAGTTTGTTAATGTTTAAAATACCTCTATTCAAATTATATATTTTTTTTAATTTTGGGATGTTGTGAAATGAGTATCTGAATTTTCATTTCGAAATTCTGTGCACATATATTTTAATTCTCTCTGGAATAGTTTATAGGGTTATTAATAATTCAAATTTTCACAAAAATATTAAGTAAAAATTATTTCAATGATTCAATGAGAATAATTCTTCACATCTTTTCGTGTTGTGAAATCAAGAATTTGATTGTTCAAGGAATTTGAAGGAATAAATAGTGATTCGAAAATTGAGTAAAGGAGAAACATGAACACAAAAGTTGGCGCGCGCTTGCGCGCGCACATAATATTCTAGTATTAATGATATCCTGTATTTGGTATGCAGAAGTCTTTGTAAAAAATATCGTTTGCACAGAAAGAGTATAAAGTCTTAATATTATTGTCGAATGTGCAAGTGACATTAGTGGAAAATGCAAAAAGAAGAATAATTTACAAGTTCTGGTCACGCTTCCGTTTTTAGAAAACGGAAATAACGAATATGTGGACTGTGGTGTACTCATTATGATTCTGTCGCTTGTCACGCACCTTTAAATTAAAGTTAAAATCCCACTTTTCTTCAGTTTGATAAAAAGTAATTGAGAATTCTCAGGTCTGAGAATGGGGTAAACGGATTTATCAGGAATTGTAATTTGTCATAGGGGCCATCCATAAACTACGTTATCAATTTTCGACTATTTTTTACCTCCGTCGAAGAGAAGGGGACAAATTCTTTCCAATAAAGTTAATTTGAATGCCATATTAAATTCAATATGGAACGCTTTAAATTCCTGAGATTTCAAGTCGAATTACATTGCATTTCCGACAAAATAGTTGAGTTTTCAAACCAAATTAGCATTTATACCAAAAGAGATGAATCTCCAAACCAAAAAGTCGATTTTTTTAGAAGAAATTTGAATTATCAACAAAACAGTTCAAAAAAAAATTGGCATCACGATTACTGGTACTAAGGTTACAATTACTGGGACGTTTAACTGATTATGTAGTTGAATTTTAAAACTCCAAACACGATGAATTTTCAAACAAAAAATATTAATTTTCCAGTGAAGACGAATTTTCAACAAAATACATGAATTTTCATTCAGATAGCTGAACTTTCAATTGAAAAGGATAAGTTTTCAAGCAAACATGGAATAGGAAAATTTTCAGTTTAAGAGCCACCTTTCAACAGAACAAAACAAAACAAAAATTCAACTAGTTGAATTCAACGAAAGAAAAAACAAATTTTTAACAAAGTGGTTGAATGCTTAACCAACTAGATGAATTTTCAATAAGGAAGATGTATTTTTTATCCAAAAACACGATTTTTTCACAAAACAGTGAACGTTATCCAACCAGACGTGATTCTTAAAAATATTAATATTTAACAAAGTTTGTTAACTTCCAGCCAATTAGTTGAATTTTCAATAAAAAAAGATTTATTCGTAACCAAAGAGTTTAATTGTCTAATGCCAAAAAAGAAGAACTTTGAACAAAGTACAGGAATTTTCAACCAAACATTTGAATTTTTATCCAAAAAGGTGATTTTATAGACACGAAGATTAATTTTATACCAACGAATCGTGAATTCTCAACTAAACGAGATAAATTTTCAACCAAATAGTTCAATTTCCATACAAAAATATGAATTTTCCACCAAAAAGTTAGATATTCTACCAAAAAAGACAAATTCTCAAAAAAATACATAAGTTTCTAACCAAATAGTTGCTTTTTCAACTAGAAAAGATGGAGTTTATATTAGAAAAATATAGATTTTTCAACAAAAAATAGAATAGTTACATTTTCAGTTCAAATAACTTAATGTAAAAAAATGAATTTTCAACCAAGAATTTTTTTAACCAAGAAGATTAAGTTTCTACCTGAGAAGTGAATTTTAAACAAAATACATGAATTTTCAAACAAACAAATGAATTTTCAATGTAAAAGAACAAATTTCAACCGAACAGTTGAATTTTCAACCAAACAAGATGAGATGAAAGAAGTTGAATTTTCAACCTTCAAAGATGCATTTCCTATCACATGGTTGAACTTTCCAACAAAAAAGGTTAAAATTTAAGCAAAAAACAGTTGCATTATAAAACAAATATATATAATACTCATAACAGACTACTTGAACCAAATGGCTGAATTTTTAATCAGTTCGTGAATTCTCAACTAAAAAAAAAACGAAGTCTACTGAATAAGTCACTTTTTAATTAAAAAAGATTGATTTTCTACCAAAACAGAAGATTTTTTAAACAAAATACATGATTTTTCAATAAATTGCTCGAGCTTTAACTAAAAAAGATGAATTCTCAACTAAATAGTTGAATTTTTAACTAAAAAAATATAAATTGTCAACCAAAAATGAAACGAATTTTCATCAAAATAGTCGCACTTTCCACAAAATAATGAAATTCTTAACCAAATAGTAGATTTTTTGACCAAACAAGATTAATTTCAATTAACTTTAAATGAAAAGTAGTTGGATTTTCATATTGGGTTCCATTAATTCAGGTCGCATTTAAGCAAAAATATTCTTCGAAAAAGGGGAATAGGGAAGAAACTGTGAAATCTGAAATATGAAAGTGATTCTGAAACTTAATAATTTATTATTTAACTGAACCGTTGCAGGGCCTTCTTTCAAAAAATCCGCAAACTCTGTACAAAAACGTCAAGAAACGTACTAAACGTTATCAAAGTCCCTAACGTTACTTCCACTGAACTCTCTCTCCCACCCCTTCACCTGTTACCAACCGTAGTTTTTGATGCAAACCCCTCCCCCCTCAAATTGGTAATGTAGTTTATGGACGACCCCTTTTGTGGAATATTCGTGTAATAATTCTTGATGCATCATAAATTCTATACTATTAGGTATAATTGAATCCGCTGATCAAAATCAAGAGCTGAGGTGGTATCCATCCTCCTGGAAGGACGATAATCGCCGACCGACCAAACTGATAGTTTGCGGTCAACTTCGCGGTTGAATGCCATGAACTTGAATGCCTGGAGTGAGTAAAGCTAATAGAATGAATTTCAAGTTTATCGATCTTGTGTACGTTACATATCAAGGAAATAGAGGACAAATTTTAGTAGATCCATTTTGTAGCATTGAAAAAAGTGAAGAAATTACTTTTAAATACATGAGTTCATTGTTGAGTTCATTGTTGAGGTAACCCTCAAAGTGTTTTCAATTATTTACAAGTTTGTATAGTTTCGGTACTGGCAACTTCGACATGAATAAACATTTTTCTCAATTTCCAAGAAAATTCATACTCATACTTAAACTCAATAAATAATTTAACTTTCCAAGGCGAATAGTTCGAATCTCAAAATTTGGATTGCTTCTAATTTCCAGGGCTTTTCAATTTGGTCACAGCGAATTATAAGGAAAAAACATTATTTTTTAATCTGAACACGCTAAGTCAGTTAGAAAAAATATTCATTATAGAAAAATATGCAACACATAAGAAAAAAATATTTTAAGAAGAAAATTAGGAACAAAATATTATCAAGTCAATCTGTACAAAAATTATATTTTTGAACAAAAAGACTCAGAAACATTATGAATGAAAAGATCAGTTATTTTGGAAGAAACATATTCGAAAAGCTCAATTTATGCAGAAAGAATTGCATAGAAAGGCCTCAAAATATTGTTCCAAACCATGTTTTAATCGGCTCATTAGAGACAAGTATATAACTAGAGGAAAAAAGAGGGAGAGAATTGGAAAAAAGACATCCAAGCCATCCTCACTCTAATATTCATAATGTTTCTGAGTCTTTTTGTTCAAAAATAGAATTTTTGCGCAGATTGACTTGATAATATTGTGTTTCTAATTTTCGTTTAAAAAAATTTAACAAACAGAGACATTAAGCCATAGACCTTGATATTTGTTCTTTTGGGTTCGGATTTTAATACCGTTCTCATGGAATAGGTTTCTGGGTCAACCTTCAAAAAAATATTCTTTTCATTAAAAAAGACTTTAACATTTTCGTTCAATTATTTACGATTTGCATTATGAATATGGATAATTTTATATAGTTATACAAATTTAACACATGCATGTCTAAAGCACTGAGGAAATAAAACCAATAGTAAACCTATTTTTTGGTTGAGTTTGTTGACTAAAAAGGTACAACATAGGCTAGCGTGAGTATTCAGATTCAAAATAATTTTTTTGTGAATACTTTGAAGTACATTGTAAAATAAGTCCATACTATGAACATAAGAATAACATGAAGTTAAGCCTGGTTAGTCAACGATTTCCAAATATATAGACTACCAACTTTCTCATTTTTAATTTCTCTTTTTCTTTCACTATTTACTTCCAACTATCTGTTAAACTATAACCCTTGCTGAAACATATGAATAAATACGTTTTAAATACTTGTGTTTTTTATGTACTTTACGCAAAGTTTCTTTGTTTAATGTCTTGATGGGACTTCTATTGACACTCGTTCATTATACATATAAAGAAATTTATATTAGACTGCCTCGAACTAAGATTCGGCACTACCATGTAATTTTTGCATTATGCCCTCCTCACTAATGTATTGTAAATTTTGACTAACCTTTTATACTATTAGTTAAATTGTTTAAATTTTGTAGCAGAAATTGAAAAAGGAAAGAAATTATTCCCAAATACATAAATTTATTGCTAATTAAAAGCATTTTCAATTATTTCAAGTTCGGATAGTTTCGGTATTGACGGTTGAAAAATAAATCTAAAAGCTTTCGAAACTTGGAGGCCAGTCAAGTTTGAACAGACTTTGTATTTCACAGTGAATTTGCAATTTAAATAACGCAGTGAAAAATATTATATTTGAAAATGATTCATTATGAATTATGTTGAATCAAAAATTGGTAAAATAGTCCTAAAATGTATTGCAAACTATTTGTTGAATATGGCTTTGTCCAGAAACTTGAATCTGATCCTTCAAATATCATGAAGATTCTTGATTTTGAAAACTTGAAATTCATTTGAAATATTCCATAAACTCGAAAGAGGATTCAAATTCGAACCAAATATTATAAAAAAAATGTAATCAATTCTGATGAAATAACCATTTGTAATCACTTTTTGACACAATTTATCGATACATATTAGAAATTTGTGAAAACGATTTCTTCCTTCACTCGAAGTATTGAATATAAAAATAATGACAATGACAATTGGGTAAGGACCATTTGGTTTGTTTGGCTTCAGAGGCAGAAAGTTTTTTTAAAAATATTTTCACCCCCTGTAAATGCTGCAAATAAAGGCCACATAATTCTGTAATTTTGACTGCATTTTCTTACATGTAGTAGGGGAGACTGGTCCCGAGTCGGCACAGTAAGAGTTTTTGTCGAAAACATATAGGGTCAATAGGGTTTAATGGCGCTTGAATGTCTTTGATCGGGTACCACGATCCTTTATCTACAATTTCTATCGTCCGGAGCAGTGTCGAGATATTTTTGCGGTCGCAATGCAGCGCAGAGTGAAGAAGTCGATTTTTGCTTTTTCTCAAAATAGTGGTCCTAAGCCGGCACCCCCTCGTCATGAGTCAACACATAATTTTTGCCGCTCACATGGGAGAAAAACGGCAGGTTATGGAAGTTTTAGAAGAAAATGGATCAATTTAAACTATTTACAATGAAAAAACATGTGGAATATTGTCAAACTTTATTTATAGGATGGACACCCACCAGAGATAAGCAACATGCAGTCAAAATACAACCAAACTAAAAAAAAAACAAGAGATGAGTGACATGGAATTGAAACACAACAAAATAAAATAACACACAAATAATAACACAAAGAACAAAAAAAAGGTGTCGACTCATGACCACCTGTTTGGCGCCGACTCAGGACCACTACGAATGTTTACACATTTCATGCTATTACACACACGAAACAAATCCGAATGAAATATCGACTTTATCAGGCGAAAGCACATAGAACACTGGAAGTAACGCACTTAATCGATTGAAATTTTTCAAAATATTTACACACCTGAGGCTGCTTAAAGAGAATGGAAGAAACTAGAATTCCGTTTGCATGACAAATTTACACCCCGCTCACGCTGTCAAGCGAAAACTGAAGTGACAATTGTCAGCGTAAATTACGTCCATGTCGGTTCCAGCTTAATCCACAGTGCCGACTTAGGACCACTCTCCCTTATAGAAACAATTTAATTTTTGGTACTTATCCCGTTGTCATTCCCAGAAATTCATAAATTCAATTTTTTTCCAATTTTCCAATTCAAAAATTCCAATCCCAAATTTGGTCATACATCAAAGAATACGCATATTATACATATTTAGAACCCCCGAAAAGTCCATGCTATATTTTTCTGACTTTGTGAAAGAAATACGCAGTTTAAAAATTAATGAGATGGAACACTGGATAAGGACAATGTTAATATATATAATTCCTGAAAATAAAAGAAGAATTCAGCGATAAAATTTGGACAACCACCACAAAATGCTCCTATTGCAATTCCTAAAAAACAAAATAAAAAAATTTGTTTCTTTGGACAAAAGAAAAAAATAGGAAAGAAAAATGAGACATGAAATTCAGATCTCAGGTATCGAGGAAATAGCGTCGTTTCTTGGTCGCTGTTCCCACCTGTTTTAATTTTTCTCGCCTTGATAAGGGTGCTGTGTGAGCACCGAAACGTTGATAAATACTTTGCATGCTTTTTTATTGTGATTTGATAATAATAAAAATAAAGAAGACGAAAGAAATAAAAAAGAGAAGGAAGGGGATTTGGTTGGTTGCCTTCTCATTTTTCTTTCCTCTTTTTTATTTTTGTCCAAAGAAACAAATTTTTCTATTTCGTTTTTTGGTAATTGCAATAGGAGCATTTTCTTTTGGTTGTCCAAATTCTATCGTTGAATTCTTGCTTTATTTTCAGGAATTCTATATATTGACTTGATTATTGGACGTTAAATGGGATTTTGGATTTGGTTTTAGTCTGATTTAAAATTCTTGAATTTCAAGGGCAATTTTGCTCCCACCCCCCTTCCCACACAGACAGAATTGTTTCCTAATCTTTTCAAATCTTCAATGAGGTGTCATTGAGGGACAGATGCTTCTATGATTTTATACAGATTTTGTATTTGAAAACCTATCCCAGAAAACTTTTTTTTGTTACTCTTATTAAATTTCATGTTTAGTCCTTATCCAATTTTCATTCTCATATCTTGAATTGCACATTAAAAAAATGAATAATTCTATCAAATTTCCACATTCAAATGTATAAGATGAAGGCCCAGATATATTAACCAATTTATTCTAACTTGATATTGAATTTATTGAGCTACCTACGTATCATATTGTGTAGTTAAAAAATAATTCAAATGGAGTAGTCTATGTTATCAAATGTATTTAGCAATCTCTACTTTACTTAGAATTATAAAAAAGTGGAACAATATTTGCGAGTTGATTAACTCGTGCTGAGGTGAAATTACAGAGTTGATTTCTTGGATTTAACAAAGACGTTCAGTTTGCCATAATAATTGTCAGTCTGTCATCAGAAGACACGGTGCAGTAATTGTAGCAGTTAATACGATTGCATGGAAAGCAACCCATCAGCAGCACCTGATTCTCGTGTTGTATTTGTGAAACAGACATCGCGTGCTGACATGTAGATTCGAAAACTCTTTAGCATTTTAATTCAACTTTGAAAATCGAAAGGCAGATTATTTCTCCGATTGACAAATGAGAATTGATTTCTCGACTAAAACTTACAGCTTATTCAGGTTTTCACCAGTAATATGAAATAACTGAAGAACATAGTTGTATATTATTCAGCTATTGAAGGGAAGGATAATGCTTTAACCTTAAGAGGCTCCACGTCGTGGAGTAAAGGCTTATTTAATAAATGTCGCAAAAATCAGTAGAGCGAAAACCTAAACAACCGTGCATATTTTTCTATACTGACCAAAAACCAACATCAACCATTAGAAGAGAATCTTCTCAAAATTTTAACAGTTTAACGCTTACTCTATTTATTGAAACAAGAAATGTAGATGTTATTTTATCCTACGCTGTCAGCGTCTAATTTTTAAGTTTATGGATTATGTTTCCATTTTTTAATATCTTACATAATGTGTGAAAAAACTTTTACTGTATAAAAAGTGTCAATGTACGTTCTTCAGCTATTGAAGGTGAGTCTAATGTTTCAACCAAAAGAGGAGCGAAAGCTCGTTCAATAAATGACAAAGATGAGTAGATCAAAAAACTAAACATCTGTAGACATTTTTCTTCACTAATCAGAACCCAACATCAACCAATATCATTCATTTGTTGAAAAATAGTCTTCTCAAAATTTATACTGTTAAATGTTTACTCTATTCAATAATTAAACAGAGATGTGGATGTTATGTTATCCTACGATGTAAGCATCTAATTGGTAAGATTGTAGATTATGTTTCTATTTTTTAATATCTTATATAACACTGGATGACAAACTTTGTTCCCAAAGACCGGACTATGTGACCCCGAAGGATTTTGGTTTTCTAAAAATGAATTCGTTGTCTGAATTTTCAAAAATGGTTATTTTTAGTCATATTCGAGGCAATATGACACGATCAGCAACGTTTTTTCTAAAAACTGCTAACGCCATCGTTTAGTTCACATTTGTATCTTTCATTTTCATTTTGTATCATCCCGAGCCGATTTCTTTCTCCGAAATATCGCACATTAACCATTTCAGTTTCTCTTCGCCAAAATTGTATCCAAAAATTTTATCCAAAATAGCTGACAACTGAACTTGACCTTCATTTTAGGGCAGTGAAAGAGTATGGAAATTTGACAAAAACGGAGGGGGGGAGGTCGAATCTTGAACAAATATAATGATGAAAATGTAAAAATATAAAAATAAAAATTGAGGCTTTATAATGAAGATTCATTGCAATCATTTTTTCGAATTAATATTTCAGAAACATTTTAAAGCAATTGTAACTTGATGAGAGAAGAAAGGAGGTTTTCAAGCTAGTGTTGGAGTAGAGAACTTCTATGTTGAGTCGTTCGAAGTTACTTCCGAACAAGAAGAGAACAAACTAAAGTACGTTCAAATCAAATTTAAATTACAATTCCAATCTTTGTCTCCTCGTCAAAAACATGATTTTACGAGGTTGCGTTAGTTTCCAAAGTAATGTAAAGTACATGTACAGGAGCAGAAATCACCAGGGAAAAATAACGTTGAATTGATTAATGAAATATGATCATTGTATTTCTTATTAACATTAAATGCTAATGGAATACTGTGTGTTTATTTTCTCAAATGAGCCGAGTTCGAAACATATTTATCGATGAGGCAATACTACGGAATCAAGCTGTATGGAAACTGGAATGAATTACAGTATACTAGAAAGAGAATTTCATTCGCTAATTATCAAAATGAATATCGGTAATGTAAACCAAACTCGCTCTCAATGTTTATCAGTTTGAAATGCAAATAGCTGTGTTTCCATGATTTTCTGCATCAGGTAACTTTGAATCTACCGATTAATCGGCATACTGAATAATTTACTTGCTGGCAGCATGTAAACAGTTCAAAAATGAATCTCAATTAGCAGAATTGCGGTCATTGTAGTTTTTCCTGTAAAGCGCTTTTAAAGCGAGAATTAAATAGTTTATGTATGTGAAACTAATTACTTATTTCAGCTTTCAGATAAATTATTTTTGATTCAAAAACGTAATAAAAGGATCTCTTAAGTTTGAACAGGATAAGAAATACTGCAACCGATTGGTAGAGATTTGGTCACAACAGACTTCAAAGACCAATATGCTCTCAAAACAGGGAAAATCTGACGATTTTTTACGCAAAATGCGGAAAACATACGGAAACACATTTTTTTTAAATTCGTAAAATTATTCTATATCTCAAGTAAAAAACTATTGCATTTTCCACAAAATAGGTGCATTTTTAGCCAAACAGTTGAATTTTGAACAAAGAAACATACATTTTAAAGCAAAAATGGAAAAGTTAAATTTTAAGTTGAAAAAATTTCTAACAAAAGAAAAGAACAAAACAAAAGAGAGGACCTTTGAAAAGAATTATCTAATTTTTCACAAAATAATTGAAGGTTTACACAAATAATAATTATTTGTAACCAAAAAAAGGAATCTTTAACAAAAAATATATTAATAGGCTTTTGAACACAAAAAGATCTATTTTCAATTTTAAACCCAAGAAAGCTTAATTTTCTATCAAAAAAGATGAATTTTCAATCCAATGCTTTAATTTTCTATTCGAAAAGATGAACTTTCAACAAAGTAGTTGAATTTTAGATAAAAAGGTGACTTATTCACAAAATAGATTCATTTTCAACCAAATAATTAATTTTTCACCAAAATAGTTGAATTTTCAACCAAGCGGTCGAATTTTCAAAAAAAGAAAAGAAAAGAAGATTATAATTCAATCAAAAACAGTTGCATCTTTGACCAAATGGTCGAAGTTTTAAACAAAAAAGAATAAACCTCAACCAAAAAAAGTTGCATTTTCCACCAATTAGTTGAATTTTAAAGTGAAAAAGGTGATTTTTTAAAAGACAGTTGAATTTTTAACAAACAAATTTATTTTCAACTAAGGAAGATGAATTTTCAACCAAACAGATTGAACTTTCAACTAAAAATAATCGAATTATTTTATTGGGTTCTATTGTTTGAGTTCTTTTTATTTGTTGAGGAGTAGAGAGGAATAGTGGAAAGAGTGTGAAGTCTGTTTCAATTTCCATAGAAGTTGTTTCCTTTAATTTCCAATATACTTCTTTATTAAAGTTTCGAGTCTCCTTATCAAGAAGCGTGGGTGATTATTAATTTAAAAAAATATTTTGTTCCTCAACACCATCTAAAAAACTTAAAACGATGATAGAATCAGACCCTATGTTAAGTTAACAACCACCTTGTAAGTGTTAATAGTTTAACGCGTGTTCATCTCAGAATCTTGCAGTAAGTTTCTGCCTTGTCGTGTCGTTCTTAGTGGTAAGTTCTGTGCAATATTTTGCCCATTAGCTCGTGATCGGAACAGAAGTTCCAGTCTAAGATTAAGGCACGAAATCAGAGAGAATTTGTGGCACGCGATTTTCTGATCCGTCTTGCGAGAGGCGTTACTGTTATCAACAAATCTGCACGAAAACAGCGTGTCCCATGTCAGGACCACGAGAAAAGGCTTTCGAAACATCCGCAAGGCTCTCGTAGACTAGAAACTCGAGTAACTCGAGGCAAACTTGATATATAGAACCTCCCATATTTGAATAATTGAAAAGGAAGTAAGAATAAAAAGAAAGGAATAGAAATATTGGAATGGGAGTACAACTTAATTGATTAATTAAGCAATTACTTAATTAAACTGCGCCTAATGTGCCCAAGTTAAAAATAAAATGTGTATATAATATAGAAATATTGCAAAGGAATGTTAGATTTCGATGTACAGATTCATAAAAGTGGAACAACTCTAGAAATAATTGACATTTTTTTAATGTTCCTTGGTTTATGTTAAAAATAAATCTCCATAAAATTTTTCCGAACTGTTTAAATAATAATAACATTTTTCCATTAGATTCTCTCCTAGGATTTTAAAAATACATAACTGTACATTTTATTTTAAATATTAACAAAAGTTATTAAAATATGATAAGGGGCGATCCATGAATTGTATTACCAATTTTTGTCTATTTTTGCCCCCCGCCCCATAATTCAATAGGAAAGGCTATAAATTCTTAAGACTTCAAGTCGAGATATATTACATTCTCAACAATATAGTTAAATCCTCAAGCAACAAGAGTTGATTTTCTACCAAAAGAATTGAAACTTCAACAAAAAATTAAGTTTCAACCAAACATTTGCACAAGAATAAGAAGTTAAACTTTCAAGTAAATGAGAACGATGTTCTACAGAATAGTTAACTGTTTAAAAGAGTTGTTTAATTTAAAAAAAATGAAATAGATTTTCTACCGAAATAGTTCAAACTTCGACGACAAATATGAATTTTCAAACGAAGAGTTAATTTTCTACCATATAGTTTAACTTTCTACTAAATTGTTGAATTTGCAAGCCAAAGGAGGATTTTTCTACAAAACAGTAGCATTTTCAGTCCGAAAATATGAATTTTTAACGAAGAAATTACTTCACAACTAAGTAGTTGAATCTTCAACCTAAAAAGACGAATTTTTAACAAAATAGTTGAATCCTCAATCAAAACAGATCAATTTTCAATCAAATGGTGGCATTTTTATATAAAAAGGTTGAAGTATCAACCTAGAAGATTACTTTTCTACCAAAAGCGAACAATTTTCAAAACATGAATCTTCAACCAAGAACGTTTTTTTTCCAAACCAGGAGATTCATTTTTAACCAAACGAGGTGAATTCAATGCCAAAAATATAAGCACAGTTTTTTCAACCAAAAAATTAACTTTCAATCAAATTAGTTGGATTTTTCATTGTGTTCTATTAAATCAGTTCGTATTGAAGCGAAAAAAATGAGAAAAAGGGGAAACGGGAAGAGAGAAAGTTTCTTGAAAATAGGGGGAAAAGTAGAATTCTGTTGAAAAAGGGAAAATCATAATATGCAACCCCCACCCTCCTCAAATTGGTAACGCAGTCTATGGATGGCCTGTAAATAATGATTTCAAAGGATGTTGGTATGTATTTACTCATATTTGACGTTTTGCGACATTTTTGCTCCAAGCTTGACCTTAGGGCAGAATCTAAAGGAAAAATTTTCAAAGTATCTTAACAACTTATAGAAATACTATTGTGACTGAAGTTTGAAATCAGCCCAAGAACTTGAAAAGAAGTTTATTATTTACTGAGTTATTCCAATTTTTCTAAAGCTTCGATATTGGACGTTCTTTGCAATACCTTCTTATAAAACTAACATCTTGCCGGTATTCTACTCCAAGCTTGTTAAGTTCCTTTTCTTTTTTTGGCAGACAGGGAGAGAACAGGGAGTAAGAAGACGTAGAATAGGGGAAGTGATGGGGAAGTAAATGAAGGGTGAGTACGGGAGGTAATATAGGGAAAGTAACGGGTGGGGAAGCAAGGAAAATGATGGAAGGGGAAGTAGGGGAAATAAGGGGAGGGCCGGTAGAGGACGTAAGTGGAGGGTAAATGGTAGAAGTGCGGGAAATGAGGGGTGGAGGGGGGAGGTATGGTAGGAGAAGTGACTAGAGAGAACTAGGGGAAGTGAGAGAAGGTAGTTTAGGGGAAGTGTCGGCAGGAATAGAAGGGGGAGTGGAGAAGGAGATTTAGGAGAATTGATAGGAAGGAGAAGTGCTGGAAAGGGAAGTATGGAAAGTCAGGAGACTAGAAGTAAGGGAATTAACAAGAGGGGAAGCAGAGGAAGTGAGATAAGAGGGAGTAGAGGAAGTGAGGTGAGTGGAGGTAACCGAAGTGATGGGATGTGAGGGCAAGTAAGGAGTGAGGAATTAGTTTCAAGAAGGGGTAGTAGGGGAGTGATGGTTGATGAGTCATATAGGAAGGGAATTAGGGGAAGTAGGGAAACTTAGGAGAAGGAAAGTAAAGGGGGATGTAAGGAGTAGAATGGTAGTAGAGTGGAAGTGAGAAGAGGGAAATTATTTAAGGGGGTATGGGAGGGGCGATTTGAGTAACCTATTTAACTTTTGACAGGATACGAAACCCTTTCTTGAAGTCGCGCGGTGCTTACTTTGTCTAATTTGTTGATAATAACAAAGTCTAACCACTTTAGAAGAATAATGTGGTTCATGAGTGTTGTAACAAAAAGGAAGAGTGACGGGTGTAAACTCGATAAAGTTTTCCCAACTCGAGAATAATTGGAACGAGTGACTGGTTCAATTATACCTGCAATTGTAAAAGACAGACAAATGACAAGTGGCTGGTTAACTTACGATTCACGTCGAGTACCAGTACCCTGCTTTGAGCCGGCACCAAGTTCGTATTGCTGGCTTGACAGATCAGCCTCGCTTGCAAGTGCTGTCGACCAACTGCGGGATACGACAAGTGGTTAGACGTCATATCCATGTCGTCTATGTAGTGATAGGATTCGTCTATCACCATGTTCTCGAGAAACCACGTGACCTTTGGGGGTGGTTTCCCGCCTCGAACTTCACAGATCAGATTCACATTACTTCCCTCGTTATAGGGTTGCTCGACTCTCGTGATGATTTCCATCGACGAACCGTTCCGAATACTTGGCCTCTCTGGTGGAACTGAAAGGAATAAGATAGTCTTGTGAAACTCAGGTTCATAGCGGTTAACCTATTATCTATACTATTCACATCCGTATTGTAATTTGCAGCCTTGATTTGCGTTAACTTTGATCAAAAGTGCTCTGCTAAATCATGATAATATGCCAAACGAAATAATCAACAAAGAAATAAAAGTAGCATATAGAAGGCAGTGAGGATAGAAGTAATATACCCTATATAAAAAAGTGGAATGACGATATGTCTCGAAGGTTGAGCAATCATTGTTGTTGAAAACCTGATTAGATTTTGATTATTTGAAGTTGTTCAGGTTACAAATTTTAAACTAAAAATTTGTGATCTTCAATTTACTACGTTTTTTCCAAGTAAAAGCGTAAACAGTGAAAAATAGCTAAAGTCAAAATTAAATTCGTGCATCGAAAGAGGCCATTTTTGGGTTATTTGCATATTCGTTTTTTTCCAGCGCTTGAGGTGAAAGTCGTAATTTTTAATGAATTTTAATTTAAGAAAGCTCATAATTTTCTTTAGACATAATAAGTACACATATTTTTAGTTATTTTTAATTCAAACAATTTTCGAACAGATATTCGAAAGATATAATTGTAAAGAACCTTTCAAGGAATAGAATGAGCTTTTGTGAATTCCTATTCAACGAAAATTACGACTTTTGCCTAAACTGGTAGAAAAATACAAATATGTAAGCAATTACATTTTAACAAACAATAATGACTTCAGCTATATTCTCATTAATTACACTGAAATTCTCTTCTGAAATTTGTTGCAATAATCAATGAGTCTATTTTTATCAATTTTGTAAATTACGTTAAAAATTAAATTATTTTAAACTTGAAACTAGGCCTAAACCATATCCAATAAGAAAAATTATAGAAAACCTTATGCGAATGAAGATACATTTTTGCTTTTAGAATACACTTACGAGGTTGAATTCAATCTTTTAAATTATTTGATAAATTACACAGCCCCACAAAGAAAAAGTAGGTTGTCCGACGGACAAGAGTAGTCACATCCTATGGATTTTGGGTCGCTGAATCCGAATCCAAGGTCCGAATTCCGCCATCACCCTCAGATTTTTTTCTAATCTCAAAAAACATCGTTTTTTGGCTATTTTTGCATTCAAAAATATATAAAAAACCCGTGTTTTTTTTAAATTTCGATTATTAGACTTCATGAATTAAAAACTTATCAATAGTTCGTGTTGTTCAGTTTCATTAACATTTTGTTACTTGAAATTAACATATTTAAACAGAAATCGTTAGATTTGAAAGGTTTGTTATGTTTTTAAAAAATTTTCGGTTAGGTCAGTGTTTTACAAGAACAACTGGTATTGAATATCACATTATTTTAGAATTATTATATATCGAACAATTTTTTTAAATTCCAAAGAATATCTATAATTTTTCACCAATTTTTGATCATCCAAAGTTTTTTTTCAAATAACAAAATTTACAAACTTGGACAATATGGAATTGTGTCAGTGTTTATTGTCAAAAATGTAAATAAGTAAATAACAAAATTGAAAAGACGAAGAATAAGTTAAAAAAATGTTTAGGTTACCTTGTTTTTTACATAGAAAATTGATATTTTCAAACAAAAGTCACTGCAATTTGAACAAGATTTCAAATATTTCAACAATTTTTGATTATATTAGTGTGTTTTATCGAAAATTAGTTTTTTTTTTTAAAATTTGAAAAATGTTATGTAAGCTATGTCAAAAGATCACAAATTATTAAAAATCTTACGCTGCGTTGCCGTTATACAACGGGAAGCAATACTTTCAGTAAAACATCATTAGATTTCAAAGAAGGTAAGAAAATTTTGTACAATTGAAGGTTATGCTCGCGTTTTTGAAAGAAGATTTACAATCTTAAATAACTTGTTACTATTTGAGTGTTTTTCAATTCAAAATTCGTATTGGTAATAAATAGTAGTACACTTGGACTAAACAGAGGTAAGCATCAAAATATTTTTCACAGAAGTCCTAGGTTTTATTTAAATATTGCTACAAGGATTTATTGAAATTGCAATATTTAGAAAAGTGTGATTTTTCGGATTATTATATTTCCCGCCTGGGAAATGTTACAAATAATCTGAATATATTTGTTCAAAATCAACCACAAACTGTATTATTAAAATATAGTCCTGGTCTTTTTCAAAAAATAAGGTTGTCTGAAGATAAAAAAAGAATAAAGTAGAATAAAAAAAACTGTAAATATATGCAAAATTAGAAAATAATCATCATGAATAATCCTAATGGATAAATTCATTACTCAGGTACTCAATTATGCATATCAAAATTATGCATATATTTTATATAAGGCATCTTCTTCTGAATACCCTTTTTTATAGATAATGAAGGTATCTCTTTTTTATCACAATTTATGTGCAACATTCTGGCGACCTTATTACTTGATAAGAACCAGGATGACAATTTAATATTATTAATAATTGTATATTTAAAGAGCATGTGCATCTTTGAAAAAATTATTAAAAAACAGCATAAAAATTATAATGGTCATTATATATATATACGGCATCGTCCTCTGACTATCCTTTTTTATAGGTAACGAAGGAATCACTTTTTCACCTCAATTTATGTACAAGATTTTGTGATTGTAAGTGAAAAATATAATGTATTATTCCCAAAGTTAAGACATCAATTTTTATTAATTATAAAGAATATTGTCATTGATTTTTGTATATTATTGTAGATAATAGATACTACGAAAAACAAGAATTTTGTATAAATATTAATTTTACATTTTAATTTAAAAAATTGCCAGAAACAAACGAAATAATCGAGCTCAAGAAATGTCCCAAAATTTTTGTAATGTTTAATAAAATAATTGCATGAAATTGGTACAAAGCTAGGTGTAATTCTACTTGATAAATGAAGAGTGAAGTCCTCGAAAAACCATTGAAACTTTTTGTATTCTCTGTCGCTTTTTCTCCTCCTCTATTTGAAGTGACATCTTCTATCTGGCTGATGTCGCTTTTTCAGTATCCCCTTTTTCAAGCGACATCATCTACTTTCCTTCGAGGGCAAAACAAAGGTGCATTTATCGCGTTTTCTATTACGGGAGCTTACCGATTACAGTCAGATTTATCTTCTGATTCCGAGTGGGTGAGTTCTCGAAGTCCACTCGACATCGATAATTCCCCTCGTCTTTCACTTCCAACCGGTCGATACTGAGATGAGCCATTTTCGACGCAGTGATGAAGTAAGCTCTTGGACCCAATGCCATCGGTGACGACCATAAGCGAGCGCTGCTAAAAGCGCGCCCACCGCGAACGTCAAAGCTGAAACATAAGCAGAGATGAGTGATGCTTTTCTGAATAATCCTGAAGCTTTCATGAATCGAATTGAATTAGGTCGTAATGAAAATCTAGCTCGGGGACAAAACTTTAAATGAATTCAGGGTATCTGCTTTGCGGATGATTTTGAATTTCCGGTTTTCTTCGGGACATTTTTTGGTCATTTTAAGAGAGTTCAGGAGACTAAAATGATTTCGAACGATTTTTTACGCTTTCAAGAGATTTCCATACATTTCAAGGCTGTCACAATAGAACCATGTAAGTGCTAAGGAACAAAATTATGCAGCTCTATATAATCATTGAAAAAAACTGAAAAAATTTTATACTTTTCGAAAAAAATATAGCTCAAAATCGTTCATTGCCATAACAATGTACGTGACATGACATTTTTTTTAACTCTAGTTAACGCTAAATATATGAGTGAAACACCATAAATGTGTTACGAGGCTCAAAAGTGAAAAATTATAATAAAATTTTTTTTTTAAACTATCAAAAAAATGTTGTCATAAAATCATTGAAAAACTACTACTACTATAACTGTAACTGAAAAAGATGATGTATAAGAAAAATTGAAAAGGAGAAATTGGAACTTTTTAAATTACGATGATGATAAACTTCGCCACTCAATAAATTTTTTTTATCCTGATGAGGAAAACTATATGTTTTCGAAAAGTCGAATTCAACAAACGCATTCTTTTGGTCTGAAGTCTGTCATTTTACCACCTTTAACATTATATTTTTATAAATTATATCACTCAGACAAAAAGCATTGCTTTCCGAAGAAAATATTTAGATAGAAATTTTTGAAACAATTTAAAAACTAAATTTTCGTCACCACAAAGGTTGGAAGCCTTTACTTTACTTTAGCAACCTTAACTCTTTAGCAAACTTTTAGCAAAGAAAAAGTGAAAATTCTAACTTTTTGTGGAAATCGCCTGTCTCGATGTCAAAATTTAATTCTTTACGGGAATTTTATGTCCATTCCAACCAATGATTATTAATCTTTTTAAAAAATGCACTTTCCAAACTCAGAATTATAATTCTTCAAAAAAATTCACTGTTGCAAGTCAGAATTGTAATTTTTTTGGAAAATCTTACATTCCCAGTGAGAATTATATTTTTTCACAAATTCCCTTCTTCAACTCAGAAGTAGAGCAAAAAAATATACTCAATCACTTCTAGTTTCCATTTTAGTATATTTGAAAGAAAACCTAGACAAAATTCCCGGTCATTTATCAATTTCTTCCGACAAACAAAATTTTCATTCATTTTACACTTTTCTCGACTTTCCAGTCAGTAAAACACCCTGGAATTCTGCTGAGTCGTGTTGTATAAATAGTTCCTTTAAGAAATTTATGATTAGAAAATTAATAAAAAGATTTTTAATCAGGGTGATTTGGTGATTCAATAGTCTTGGCAACAGCAATAATAAGCAGCAAGATTTACAAAAATTACGTTTAAAGCTAATTAATTATTTATAGAGTCCATGGGTAAGATATCAATCATTTATCAGAAGATAAATATTTCTAGCGTTCAGGATAATATAATAGAGTCATAAACTTTCTCATCTATTTCATAAATCCGGGAAATATAGAAAAATATTTTCTCAAAATGAGTATATGCGAAAATTTGCATTACCACTATTGGATAATAAATTCGCGATGAAGGAGTTCTCAAACTACCGGAATAATCCAGCAAACTGCTCTTGGAACCAGGAATCGTCCCAATGCAGACGTTACGAGCGACCATTGCCGGAAGAGGACGACGATTATATTTCGACTGAAAAGGGAATCTGCCTAGTCACCTGGGGAGCTATCTCCGTGCGTGATTGCATATTAAGCTTTCTCGACGTTAACGGCGTTATGTTATAAAAAGATCCCTTCGCCGCACTGTCAATAATTGGCTGAATTAAATTAACTCATTCTACTAGATACCAGAGACAGACTTTAAATTCTTTCTACTACTTCAAATCCTAACTGCCTGACTTTTGTAATATATGTCTGATTTTTAAGTATTTATACTACCATGCTAGAATACTCTTTATTAAATAAACTTCAATTTGGAATATTTTTTTTTAACTACTTTAATATCCCTATTCCCTGAATAAATAAAAAGTATATTCAAAGCCGATTTGAAGATACATTTGTTCTTTAAAGAATCTTTAATGAGTTATTTTGAGAACAACTCCAAAATTTAATTTTGATCTCTAGATGTCACTAAAAGTGATTTAAAATAAAAGTTATTTTTCGAATCGTCTTCAGGAATTTAATTTTGTCTTCGAAGCTTCCTACATTTTTTATTTTTATTTATGCCTCCTGCACGTCTCAGAAAAATAAGAAATGTACCAAATTGGATGCCGTATACGGTTCTGCTGTCCGGCAGATTCCGCCTATTGCCATGCAACCAATCAGAACGATCGGAAGGATACCAACCTAGCTCATGGCACCGGACATCTATACACAGCGTTATTTGTATTACTTGACACTTTGATGTTTGGCTATATAGTACATATATCACTTGCAACTAAGTATGTCTAACTTTAAAGTATTTCTACAACGAGACATGAAACTGTCTGACTTTATAGTACATATATACCCCTTAAAACTTACAGTCCCTATGTCTGACTTTAAATAATTTTACTACTTGACAGTCCTTATATCTTAATATTAGAGTCAGAAAAGAAAAATAAAGAATTATATTTAAAAAAAAGAAATTACGCAAACGGTAAGATTTATTGCTCAATATATCACTGAGGAAAATTTATTTTTGAGCTTGGGAAAGTGTTTTAAATGCGGACTCTGAATAAATTCTAGAACATGTGACTTTTTACGATCTTAGGCCCTAGAAATGAAGAGGAAAGAATGTTACACAAACACTCCAGTTTGCTTCAGTTCGTCGTAGTGAACGTACTAACCACAAATCTTGCAATGTAAAGGGACTTCTCTTGGTCTGTTCAAGATAAATGTCAGTATACACAGCAACTCTGTACGATACAGTTGCTCACGATAATACAGTAAATTTACCGCCGAATATTGCAATTTATACTGTTATCCAGTGTGCGTAAAATCAATATAAAATAATGAATGCGATGGTTTAAGATTAACTTTCAATAAATTATTTAAAAAATTTTGTATGTGATTATTTCTCTCTTTCTGACTGGATTTAAGGACAACAAAAGGATAAGTTTATCATCATGAATTGAAATTGAAGTAGTACAATTAATAAGACAAGTAATTTCAAAGCAGATCTTTCAAAATATAATAAAACAGATGATAATTCTATTAAATTTTTATAAGAAAGGATAATAATTTAGAATTTCTGGGCATTGCTGTTCAAACCATTAAAAATATGTATAATAGCTTTCAAAAAAAATTAATGATCAAGACATTTATAAAAAAAATGTGAATAGTATCTTAATAAGTAATTTCAAATTCATATCAACATTTATAATTAATATTAGTTTACGATAGGAATATTTTCTAGTAGTATCCTATTAAAAATTTCCCTGATGAGAAGCCTACGGCTTCGAAACATTTTGGCCCCTATAGTAGCATAATAAAGACGGGTAAAGAATGGGAAAGGGAGAGCGAGGTGGTTTGGTTGTCTCTTTTTCCTTTTTTATATAAATTTCTCTAATGAGAGGATTACACTGTTGCTCACAAGGAAGGTACTCCAGGTGTCCCTCGCCGATTTGATTCTCCCTGATATATGTTGTAGTACTCGAAAAACTAAGTGACACGTATTTTTTTTTATCTGCGGAAAAACACTTTAAGGGGGTGAAACAACCCCTCAAAGATAGGGGTCGCAAGTGTCGATTGTATAGTTTTGTGTAGAAAAACAAAATTGATTTCGACCAAACCTGCTGGGAAAGTTTCCTCATGATGAAAGATGACTAACGTAATTTTCTCAACAACAAAAAATTAATTAAGGGGGTGAACCACCCCTACATAGTTTTAAAGTTGTGCTAAAAATTGCTAAATTCACAGAAAAAAATTTGAAAAAAATATATTTTGCACTTGAGACAAAAATAAAGTTGACGTGTTTCGCAAAAAAAATTGGTAAAAAAATTAATGGGGGTAGCTACCCCTAGACACTTTTTATCTTATGTCTGTGATAATATATACTTTTCATACACAAAAAAATTGGAAAATCATTTTTATAACGAAGGAACTAAAATAGAGTCTATTCAACATTAATAAAAAAATTGCGCAGGGGTGAACCACCCCCACATATTTTTGAAAATGTGCTGAAAATTGCTAAATTCACAGGAAAAAATCTGAAAAAATATATTCTGCACTTGAGACCAAAATAAAGTTGACGTGTTTCGCAAAAAAAAAATTGTAAAAAAAATTAATGGGGGTAGCTACCCTTACACACTTTTTATTTTATGTTTATGATAATATATACTTTTCATACACACAAAAAATTGGGAAATCATTTTTATAACGAAGTAAGTGAAATAGAGTCCATCCAGCATGAATAAAAAAATTCCGCGGGGGTAAACCACCCCTACATATTTTAAAAGTTGTGCTGAAAATTGCTAAATTCAGAGGAAAAAAGTTGAAAAAAATATATTTTGCACTTGAGACACAAATAAAGTTGACGTGTTTCGCAAAAAAAATTGGTAAAAAAATTAAT
>CAKNXH010060561.1:41094-125553 GCA_932178445.1 Andricus quercusramuli | reverse complement strand
AATATATTCTGCACTTGAGACCAAAATAAAGTTGACGTGTTTCGCAACAAAAAAATTGTAAAAAAAATTAATGGGGGTAGCTACCCTTAGACACTTTTTATTTTATGTTTATGATAATATATACTTTTCATACACACAAAAAAATTGGGAAATTATTTCTATAACGAAGGAAGTGAAATAGAGTCCATCCAACATGAATACAAAAATTACGCGGGGGGGAACCACCCCTACAGATTTTTGAAAATGTGCTGAAAATTGCTAAATTTACAGGAAAAAATTTGAAAAAAATATATTTTGCACTTGAGACCAAAATAAAGTTGACGTGTTTCGCAAAAAAAAATTGGTAAAAAAATTAATGGGGGTAGCTACCCCAAAACACTTTTAATTTTATGTGTATGATAATATATGCTTTTCATACACAAAAAAAATTGGAAAATTATTTCTATAACGAAGGAAGTGAAATGGAGTCCATCCAACATGAATAAAAAAATTACGCATGGGTAAACCACCCCTACATGTTTTTAAAAATGTGCTGAAAATTGCTTAATTCGTAGGAGAAAAATTTGAAAAAAATATATTTCGCACTTGACATGAAAATAAAAATCACTTGTTTCCCAAAAAAAAATTTTCTAATTAATGGGGGTAGCTACCCCTAAAAACTTAGTATTTTGTGTATATGATAATATATACTTTCAATACACAAAAAAATTGGGAAATTAGTTTTAATGAAGGAAGTAAAATAGAGCCCATCCAACATAAATAAAAAATTACGCGGGGGTAAACCACCCCCCAATTATGTAGAAAATTACAAAATAAGACTTGCATCTAGCAAGAAGAATCCGAAGAAAATACCTGTTGCACACAGTATATCGAAGATTTATTGTTCAAACTTTGAACAATAATGATATTCGTCAAAAAAGTGTATATTACAATGTGTATGGAAAGTATATATTATCATAGACACCAACTAAAAAGTGGTTAGGAGTAGCTACCCCCATTAATTTTTTTATTTATTTTGGCGAAACACGTCAACTTTCTTTTGGTCCACAGTGCAAAATATATATATTTTTAAATTTTCTCCTATGAATGTAGCAATTTTCAGCAAATTTATAAATATTAAGGGGTGGTTTACCCCTGCCTACTTTTTGTATTCGTGTTGAATTGACTTTATTTTACTTCCTTTGTTATAAAAATAATTTCCCAATTTCTCTTGCGTATGGAAAGTATATATTATCATAGACACAAAATAAGAAGTGTTTGGGGGTAGCTACCCCCATTTATTTATTGAAATTTTTTTTTTTAAATACGTCAACTTTATTTTTGTCTCAAGTGCAAAATATATTTTTTCTAAATTTTTGCCTGTGAATTTAGCAATTTTCAGCTCAACTTTAAAACTATGTAGGGATGGTTCACCCCCGCGTAATTTTTTCTTTCATTTTGGATGGACTCTATTTCACTTCCTTCGTTATAAAAATAATTTCCCAATTTTTTTTGCGTATGAAAAGTATATATTATCATAGACATAAAATAAAAAGTGTTTTGGGGTAGTTACCCTCATTAATTTTTTTAACAATTTTTTTTTGCGAAACACGTCAACTTTATTTTTGTCTCAAGTGCAAAATATATTTTTTTCAAATTTTTTCCTGTGAATTTAGCAATTTTCAGCACAACTTCAAAACTATGTAGGGGTGGTTCACCCCCTTAATTTTTTTTTTTTTTTTGAGAAAATTACGTTAGTCATCTTTCATCATGAGGAAACTTTCCCAGTAGGTTTGGTCGAAATCAATTTTGTTTTTCTACACAAAACTATACAATCGACACTTGCGACCCCTATCTTTGAGGGGTTGTTTCACCCCCTTAAAGTGTTTTTCCGCAGATAAAAAAAAATACGTGTCACATAGTTTTTCGAGTACTACAACATATATCAGGGAGAATCAAATCGGCGAGGGACACCTGGAGTACCTTCCTTGTCAGGAAGATACTTCTCTTATTTTACCTTATCTTGTGTAACTATCTAACACAAATTGATTTTCTTGAGTCTATGTTTTTTAAATACTGATTTTTGGATACCTACTTCCTTTTAAGCCATCCTATCCTGTACAATTTTTTTACGCAATTTTACTTTTTTAAGTTTATGTTTTTGAAATGTTTCTCTTCACGATCATGAAGAATAAGACAAGATCTCTTTGCCGCCACCTCAATAATTGTTGTGTCAATAATTGGCTGGTTTTAATTGACATTTCGTACTTGATACAAATTATGTCTGCTTGATAATTACTTACATTACATTACCCTTTGCTGTTTGGCTATATATTACATATACTACTAACAACTAAGTATGCCTGACATTAAAGTATTTCTACTACTTGAGAATCCTTATATCTCAATCATGGAGAATAAAGTTAAACCTCTGCGCCGCTTCCTAACTAATTGGCTCATTTAAATTTACTTTTTCTACTAGATACAAGTTACGTCTGCTAGAAAATTACTTATATTACTCAAAACCCATGCTTTTTGGCTATTAGCACAAATACCACTTGCAACTAAGTGTGCCTGACTTTAATATATTTCTACTACTTAACATACTGTCTAGTTCTGTAGTACTTAGACCACTTGGAACTAAGAATCAGTATGTCTGACTTTAAAGTATTTCTACTACTTTATATTTCTTATTTATCAAACAAGGAGAATAAGCAACAGGAGTCCAAAGTCCTGTACGCTGAATTTACGAAAATGAGCTAGCGCTAGTGTTCAAAATGTTTTTTTTAGCGTTTTAACATGAAATTTTTTATTATAAAGTAATTATTATTTAACATATGGTCAAATGATTTTGTGAATAATTAATTAATTGTCAGCCATATTGCCATACATTTCGAACAATAATGCTACGCTCGTAAAATTTGGGCATGTACTTCATCCTTAAACGTGTTTATTATACATTACAATAATTTTGGCTCTCCAAATTAAAATTATTCTTATTTCAGAATACTCTAGAAAAATCGCGAACGTTCTATGAATTTTCAATAATCCTCTATACCACAATCGAAAATTCCAGAACTTTCGACAAGATTGCGTAATTCTAAAAAATATTGTAGAATATTATATTCCAGAACAGTCTGCAGCGCTCGAGAATATTGATATTCTATAAGCTTGCGAATATAAGAATATACTAGTATTAAAAGAACCCGAGCCCACTAGAAAATACATTTCCAAAAAAATTATAAAATACTTCAGAAAATTTCAGAACATTCCAGAATTATAAAATAATATATGTAAAACATCCGGGATACTTTAGAACATTTTTAACCATTCCATAAGATTGCAAAAGCGTCCAGAACATTCTATAACATTTAAGCATCTAAGTATACTCTAGAAAGTCAAAAAGCTTCCAGAATTTTTATTGAACTTTAGAAGTAAGAAATGTTCAATACAATTTTTATCCATTCTGGAAAATTACATAATATTCCAGAGTATTCCAGAAGATATGAGATGCAGGAGAATGTTTAAGTATCTTCCAGAACACCCTCCAAAAGTTATAGATTTTGTCAGATAAATAATGTTTGCTAGCATTCTAAATAATATTATTCCAAAGCATTTCCAGTTCCTAGTTAGTATTTATAGTTAGAATAGCTATTGTTTAATCGAAGTGTTATAGGTATAGCCGTGTTTTTGACGATGGGAGATAATGGGATACATGAAATACATAAAAATAGAGATCCAGAATCATGATTTTCACAACATCAAAAAATATTATTTTTCAACTTCGGAAATGAGTAAAAGTTTAAGCATGCCTAGGACGCAAGTCTGTTGGTTCTCGCTTTTTAAAATTAAGGTTTAAAACATCGACAACTGTGATTTGGTGATTGACAATTCTCTTTTGTTAAAGCTCCTTCAGCATTAACGAACGCATTGGTCTCACGTATCTCGTTCTTCGCACTAGCTTTTACCCCAAAAAAATGGTTCATGATTACTTCTATATTTTTTTCGTATTTTGCATCAATCTCTTTTCGCAGCTACTTTGAAATTTCATTTTTCCAATAGATGTATATTATTACCATTCATAATGTGCATTGATATCAAAACAGAATTATATTCCCCTCTTCTTGTTTTTATTATTAAAAAATAAGTGCGTGTTCTATAAGAAAAAGGTCGAAAGCCAATTTTCAGATCTAATTCAGGCAAACAATTTGGTTATTGAAATTTTTATTTTACCTTGTGTCGCTTATCCATCAATTTAATTTTCTTATTTTTAATGTTATTTTTTACGAATTAAACAAAAAACTACGCGTTCTATGGAATTTTTTATTCTTCGTTCTTTTTTTGGTGGGTAAAACCAGAACCGTTGGTCAGAAAATGCTGGCTAACGAACTTGGTCTTTCTACTTGGTGCCCAGAAGCGTGTGCTAAAGCACAAACCAATTCTTAGTTTCGGAAAAATGAACAGTTTATTTTCCACTCCAAATGCATTTCGTGAAAAACATTATAGGATTTTTTTTTTGTATTTTCAAGATGTTAATGATTTTATTAACTTTCTTTTGCGATAAATTAGCGAACATAATAAGTTTTCCAACAATTATTTAATTATAAACCCTTCTCAATAATTTTATTATAAAACTTAACAAAAATTGTGGAATTGAAATTATATTCTTTTACTTATTAAAAAATCATATCAATTCGTCAATGGTTCAAAAATCCATCACTTTTCTGGGTCTTCCTGGTTCTTAATCGTTCTCTAGAAAATTCCAATAAATTCCAGACTAATAAATTTAAATTTAAAATTTAAAGATTTTTCGGGTTTCAATCGTGTGCGAAACTATGAATGTTGCCGACGTTTCGTGAACATTGCAGTTCACTTCTTCAGGGCTGACCTGAAACTGAAGTTTCAGGTTATGCTGTTCTTATATATGTATTCTCTACGATGCCTGTGATTGGCCAGAGTGCCCCATAGTGGGGACTGCTTGAACTTGATTGGCCAATCAAGTCTTTTTTAAAAAACCCGGGAGGACGGAAAGCCAAATCGGATTGGTATTATATCCATTGTCCCTATTGATGTTATTAGGGTGTTTCAAGATTTCGATTGCTTCTCTATGTTTTCTTGGAAATTTATTGTACGTTTTGGCAATGACGGTTGTTTGGTCAAATAAAATACTATGTCCTGTTTCGATATGATTGTTTCTACTGTTTCTACTGCTGATTGTGTGAAATGTTTTAGCCTAACTTTACTCTCATGTTCCTTTACACGTTGACTTACCGCCCTCCCGGTTTCTCCAATATAGACTTTATCATAAGAACAAGGGATTTGATATACTCCCGGATCACTGAAAGGTTCTTTTTTATCTTTAGGGTTGTTTAGAAGTTGTCCTATTTTTGCAGGTGGTTTAAATATAGTTTGGATGTTGTTTTTGTTGAGAATTCTTCCTATTTGTTCCGTGATACCTTGAATGTAGGATAGGATGGTGGTTGTTTTTCTCTCTCTTTCTTTAGTAGATTGTGTTGACTTATTTTCCTGAGTGTATTTTCTTATTGCTTTATTAATTTGTTTGTTTGTGTAATCGTTTTGTATTAGGATTTGTTTAGCATTTTGTAATTCCTTTTGTAAGTTATCTTTATCTGTTATGGAGACAGCTCTATATACAAGGGAATTGATGACCGATTGCTTTTGAGATGGGTGGTGGTGGGAGGAGGCATGCAGGTATCTGTTTGTATGCGTGGGTTTTCTGTAAACTTCATGTCCTAATGTGTTATCAGATCTTTTATAAACTAGTACGTCCAAGAAAGGTCATTTTCCGTTTTGTTCAATTTCCATAGTGAACTTGATATTAGAGTGTATTTGATTGATGAAATCGAAAAATTTGTTTAGTTCGTCTAGTCCGTGTCTCCAGATGACAAAAGTGTCGTCAACGTAACGGCACCAGAATTCCGGTTTAAGCTTGGATTTGTTAAAGATTTTAGTTTCTAAATTTTCCATAAAAATGTTGGCTATTACAGGTAAGATTGGAGATCCCATTGCTGCTCCTGAGGTTTGTTCGTAGAATTGATTATTGAAAGAGAAATAGGTATTAGTGAGACAGTGTTCTATTAAAGGTGTGAGCTTGGAGGGGAAGTTTGTAAAGGATTTAATAATATCGATTGTATCAGAGATTGGTACTTTTGTAAAGAGAGATACTACGTCGAAACTTACTAGGATGTCTTGGGGTTGAATGTGAATTTGTTGTATTTTTCTGATGAAGTCAAAAGAGTTTTGGATGTGTGTGATAGAGTTTCCTGTGAAAGGCTTAAGTTTTTTAGCGAGGAAGCGTGCTAGGTTGTAAGTTGGAGAGTTTATTGCGCTGACTATCGGTCTGAGTCGGATGTTGTTTTTGTGAATTTTTGGAAGTCCGTAAAGTTTCGGAGAGATAGGATTAGTAGGTTTTAATTTAGATATTGTATCGCTGTCAAGATTTGAGTCTTTTAGGAGGTTTTGTGTTTTTCTGGTTATTGTTTTTGTGGGGTCTTTTATAAGCTTTTTATATGTATCGTCAGTAAGAAGGTCCATGATTTTGTTGTTATAGTCTTCTTTATTCATAATTACTGTTGTGTTGCCTTTGTCTGCGGGTAATATTATGATGTCTTTATTCTGATTGAGTTCTTTAATAGCTGTTTTTTCTTGTTTTGTTAAGTTTGAGGAAGACCAAGACATCCTAGTAAGTTTCGACGTAGTATCTCTCTTTACAAAAGTACCAATCTCTGATACAATCGATATTATTAAATCCTTTACAAACTTCCCCTCCAATCTCACACCTTTAATAGAACACTGTCTCACTAATACCTATTTCTCTTTCAATAACCAATTCTACGAACAAACGTCAGGAGCAGCAATGGGATCTCCAATCTCACCTGTAATAGCCAACATTTCTATGGAAAATTTAGAAACTAAAATCTTTAACAATTCCAAGCTTAAACCGGAATTCTGGCGCCGTTACGTTGACGACACTTTTGTCATCTGGAGACACGGACTAGACGAACTAAACAAATTTTTCGATTTCATCAATCAAATACACTCTAATATCAAGTTCACTATGGAAATTGAACAAAACAGAAAATTACCTTTCTTGGACGTACTAGTTTATAAAAGATCTGATAACACATTAGGACATGAAGTTTGCAGAAAACCCACGCATACAAACAGATACCTGCATGCCTCCTCCCACCACCACCCATCTCAAAAGCAATCGGTCATCAATTCCCTTGTATATAGAGCTGTCTCCATAACAGATAAAGATAACTTACAAAAGGAATTACAAAATGTTAAACAAATCCTAATACAAAACGATTACACAAACAAACAAATTAATAAAGCAATAAGAAAATACACTCAGGAAAATAAGTCAACACAATCTACTAAAGAAAGAGAGAGAAAAACAACCACCATCCTACCCTACATTCGAGGTATCACGGAACAAATAGGAAGAATTCTCAACAAACACAACATCCAAACTATATTTAAACCACCTGCAAAAATAGGACAACTTCTAAACAACCCTAAAGATAAAAAAGAACCTTTCAGTGATCCGGGAGTATATCAAATCCCTTGTTCTTGTTGTAAAGTCTATATTGGAGAAACCGGGAGGGCGGTAAGTCAACGTGTAAAGGAACATGAGAGTAAAGTTAGGCTAAAACATTTCACACAATCAGCAGTAGAAACAGTAGAAACAATCATATCGAAACAGGACATAGTATTTTATTTGACCAAACAACCGTCATTGCCAAAACGTACAATAAATTTCCAAGAAAACATAGAGAAGCAATCGAAATCTTGAAACACCCTAATAACATCAATAGGGACAATGGATATAATACCAATCCGATTTGGCTTTCCGTCCTCCCGGGGTTTTTAAAAAAGACTTGATTGGCCAATCAAGTTCAAGCAGTACCCACCATGGGGCACTCTGGCCAATCACAGGCATCGTAGAGAATACATATATAAGAACAACATAACCTGAAACTTCAGTTTCAGGTCAGCCCTGAAGAAGTGAACTGCAATGTTCACGAAACGTCGGCAACATTCATAGTTTCGCACACGATTGAAACCCGAAAAATCTTTAAATTTAAAATTTAAATTTATTATAATGAATCATCGTGAAAGTATCAAATCTATTATTAAATTCCAGACTCTTTTTGAAAAGTTCAGAATTTTAAAACCGTCTAAAATTCTAGACAATTCAGGAGCATTTGATAGTTTTCAATAATTCTGAGATTCAGATCAAGAAACAATATCCAACTGCAGAGAAAATAACAGCTAGGATAGTTCCAAAATTTATATCAGAAGAAGGCACAGCTCAAGAAAATGCCATTCATTGAGACAAGAACACAGAGCATAAAATAGTAAACTTTATTGTGGAAACACCAAGCATGCAATGCGGAATATTGCAAAAAACAAGACAAGGGTAACAAGCATAGATGCACCTGTACATTGCACACAAACAGTTGGCTAAAAGCGAATGAGAATCGAAATGCGAAAGAAAAGGGTTGAGAAGTGAGAGAAGTGAGAGAAGAGAATATAGTAGGGGTAGAGTGAGAGAGGAATGTGGTTCTTCGCGAGCGACTAAAAGTTAAATTGCGTTCCACGGTTGTAGGAGAGTTCGGATTTCCGCTTCTGACTGAGTATTCCCAAAGCTCCAGTAGGCAAGGCTGCATTGACGTTGAAATACGATTTAATTCTTCCACTTCGCACTTCCTCTTTGACCGCCTTCAGCATCTTCGTGACATAACGTGGAACCTGGGGTATTTCAAGGGTAGGTCGGACCACCAGAGGACAAAATTCCTACCTCTTGACCCACTATAAACCACTAGTCCGAGATTTCTGAAGAAGGGAGATCTCTCGTATCGATCTTCAGGCTTAGAAAAATCCAGGACATCTTCTACGTTCGAGAATGTGAGGATATGTCGATCGATCGAGGCTTAGGGGTCTTGAGAGTCAATTGCGCGACTTTCGCTCCTAACCCGAAGCCAGTGAAGGCGAGTCTGATTTGCCAGGATTTTGCGCCGAAAGGTACTCAGTAATCCATTTCTTACGAGACGTTACGGTTCCTCTAGTATTGACAATTTCCCATCGCAGTTTGCTCAGAAAACTTTGCACCGAGCTGGAAGTTAAAGTGAAGAATTGCTTGAATTGAAGAATTAATAAAGGAATACACTGAATTCTTCAGAAATTTTATCTCCGGGGAGTGTTTTTAAATGATATTGAAATGTTAGAGAACAAATAGAAAATTAAATTTCTATGATCAACTTTCGTTATGACATATGTCAAGGTATAAAACAGGAAAATGTTATTTTTTTATTCTACTGACCAAATCGATACGTCGTCATTTAGAACGAGAGCGTGCAAAAAAAAAGCATTCCATAATAATTTTGAAACTTTTTTTGGGACGGGGGTGCGGCGTTTGAAGGGGGAGTCGTTCTTGGAAATCCATATTCTTGGCGTTTTTTCACTAGTAATAGAAACCTTTCTTTGGAAGGGCAGGGGGTGTGGCGTTTCAATAGAGCGTCGTGACAACTCAATTTTGATATAATCACGTATTGTCATTTTTTAACTTTAATTTCATAGAATTTTGTATTGTGTTCGAAAACACGTCTGTTTGCGAAGTTCCAATTCGATTGGATATGTGGAAGTATTTTAAAATTGACATGTAAGATTTGACTCTCACAAACATACCCACAAGCAAGTCAAAGAAATGTTTGTAAAATTCAATTTTTTTAAACTAAACCAATTTTTTTTCAACCTAAATTTGATAGAATTCTGTATTTCTATAGGAAATAAATATGTTTGCAAAGTTTGAAGTTGCCTGGTTATGTTGAAGTGTTCAAAATTAAAATGCAAGTTTTAACTTTCACGAACATACCCATATAACAAGTCAAATAAAAGATTCTAATTAGTACGTACTACAATAATACGTGTAAAAGAAAAAGAATAATTTTCGAACCTATTCAGAGCTACAAGATCATCAACTCTACAGAAATATTTTAATAGTTTTTACCTTATTTCGAGGCATTGTGATGCTTTCATTGTACAATTCAGATCATTAAATATTTCGACAATTGATTAGAAAATCGTATATAAAAGTTTGATAATGTTAATTTTAATATCCTCTTTTCAAACATTGTTTAGGGTTATGTAAATTTGCTTAAATCTTGCAATAAACAATTTAAATTATTCAAACATTTTCGTGAAATAATCAAGGTACCTTTGTCTCCTTTTACGTAAATCATTTCCATTACTTCTAGTTTGATTTTATCATTATCTTTACGTAAAGTTTCAATGTTTTCCCAATCGATTTCATGGACAGGGAATTCCAACCTGTTCTTTGTGATAACGTTCTGATAAACAGGTGTAAATATAATATTATTTCCGTGTTCTTTGAGCCTGGTCCTCAATAGCCTTTTTGTATCTCCTGCAAATATCGTTCAAAAATATTTACATTTAAACCTGCAAATAACATTTTTGTTCTCTAATTTTTCTAGTTTATCTTTCCCGGCCTTGATAACATTATTTGATATGACCTGAGTTCTATATATGTCGGTGCCTTCATGAAAAGGGCCCTTACGACCGGTTATAGTTTAGGACATATTCGCATTTTTCCAAGTCGAAGTCTAAATTATTATTTTTAGGTCTGAGTGGTGGATCATACTACATCCTACAGTGAATCTATTGAGACTATGCTCAAAAACCACCCGAAGCTAGGTTTATTTGTCATTCGAAGAAAAAATATAACAACTGTTTTTTAATTCATTTTTTAATCGCTATCCGAAGCCAATTTTAAAAACCCAGGAAATTTTAATCTCAAAATTCTCCGTCTATTTTCTCGTAATTGCGTAACCTTTTTGAATTAAATTTTGTTCATCCGTTTTTAGAAAATTAATATCTTGAAAGCATGTTTTTATTTTATTTTTAAACTGAAAACACTGATTAACAAAAATGATCTATGTCCTCGCTGAATGTGAGATATAATTTGTAAAGTACTTTTAAATGCTGAACACGAATCTGGCTTTCGTTTGTTTCTATCAGGTCTGGTGTAATATACCCCGGCAAAGGTTATGTTAATGCGGTTTTAACGCTATTTGCAAATATCGTTTCACATTAGCGAGATCTATAGCGGTCTCTGAGATGTTCTGAAAAAACCGAAAGAAGTGTGCAATATTTACTGAAACTTCAATGCACCGTAATTTAGGATATATTTGATTTTTGACATAAACTATAGGTCGATTTGTTTCGTTTTTCATTAGGAAACATTATCTGGACAAAAATTTTAAATCGGATTATACGTTTCTGAGATATTCTGAAAAATGTATACCCTTTTTTTAAATTTCCGAAAACTTTGCTAAATGCCGTACTGGGCATCAGATGTTCAATTGTGAAAAATAAGATGATCAATCACATTTCATTCGTTTCTGAATTTCATACAGTTGTAAAACAACATACGATCAATCACATTGTTAGTGTTAAATGAATTTCATACAGTTCTAAAACTTAACACGATCAATCACATTGTTACTTTTTTCTGAATTCCATTCAGTACTAGAACATAATACGATCGATCACATTGTTACTTGTTCATGAATTTCAAACAGTTCTAAAACATAAGGCGATCAATCACATTTCATTCGTTTCTGAATTTTATAAAGTTTTATAAGCCTATAATAGAACACAATAAATGTTAAATGATTTTTTATTGAAAATTTGTATTGCAAAAAACAGAAGCCAAATTCGTCTTCAGCATTCAAAAGTACTTCCGAAAAATGTTGCATTTTCCGAGGACATAGGTCACTTTTGTTGATCAGTGAAATTAATTTTTTTTCATGACGGTCAGCAGCCATCCTGTTTCAATTTTTGGCTAGTGTCACTTTAAGACTCCCATCTTCGACTTCCATTTTCTCTAACTAAAAAAACTTCATTTTATCAAACTTTCTTGTCCTCAATTCAGCAACACTTTAGCTGAGGAATGAACTTTTGTTTCATCTTTTAACAGTGATTTAAACGGTATACAATGTTTTTTCGTTCTTTTCAAAAATTCCTATTTTGTTGGTTATCTAGTTCTGTACTGCAAGCCATCAATTGGAAACGAAAGGAAAACTTTATTTTATGATTCGGCAATTAATTCTGAAAAAATACGTTTATTTAACAGATAGATCTTAGGCTTTCTTTTTATGAATATAATGCCATAAATTTGAAAAAAGGTAGTCAGGGACACGTTACCGGATGAAATTTACTCATATTTGATCAAATTTATTTTGATATGGAATAAAGTAAAAATAATTGCCAAATACGATATTATTGGAGAAAAAACCGCCAATAAAACTCTGTAATTAAGAAATTTATTACTCCGAACAGAAGCGTACAATATTCCAGGGAGATGATATCGTCAACTTTTTAATTTTCACCCTCATAGAATTTTCATTAAATAAATCCTACTGAGCCGAAACGAGGTCGTTACTCTCACCTACACAATTTTGAATATTTGGACGTAAAACGGACAAGATAAAACGTTATATAGTCCAGTAAACTATATTTAGCTAAAAAAATATATCTTATCTCGTCATAAATATTCAGCTTAGGGAAGACAACGAAACGGTGAATTCGATCATAAAAAGTGAAATTCTCAAACGAGTTTTATATTCCTTTTATCATTTCTCAGATCCTATTCAAAGAAAAAATATTGGGTAACGGTTCCGATTCCATCTGTCGTTGCAATTCGTTCGCCTTCGAAGTTTCTGAACCTCCCGTCTGGTGCAAGGACGATAAGCAGGGGATGTCCCGTAATAAATATTTTACGACGACGCGTGCAAGGGGGTGAGTCGGCCGACTTTAAATTTAAACTTTCGCACGCCAGAGATTAAACTCTGGCTTTCGAGAAACGAAACGGGGGGACGACTTTGTTCATGGCAATGCATCGCCTGCGCACATATCTTACACCTTATTACGTTTCTTAAATACGACCCGTTCCGCCGACGTTGTCTACAATGCCAGCCCCCATTCTATATGAAAATTTCACGGGTCGCGGAAGCGAAACGGCGGCCATTGCGAACTGAAGCTCCTCCAGGCGAAAACGGAATTCCGCGCGAAGGGATCTCATCGCACTTGGAAATTCCCAATTTTCCATTATAATTCTTCTGCAAAAATTTTTTGAATTAAAGAGAATTATGCGGAAATGAAAAAAAAGCCTTCAGTTCATCGCAAATCCTTATTCACTTTGAGCAAAAAATTCTTCGTAATTTAAATACTTTTACTGGTGTTGAATCAGTTTTTCCCTTTGGGACAAGTTTATTGAAACGTTCTTATTTTTCGCTAAAGGGTAGAGACAGAGAAAAAAGATTAGAATTTTTCTTTTGTGAATAATCTAAACTCACACCTTTAGAAGAAAGCTTATATGATGTATATTTTTTATTTTAACTTAAATGGCTTTATTTTGAGCACTACTAAAATATAAATTGTACCATTTTTAATTTAATTTAAAAATTTTTTACACTATCATGATTCTAATACAAAAATGTCAATAGCTGCTTCTTAATTAGTTAAGATTGTTCATTTCTCAAACTTGAAACACTTTTATTTTTTTTTTTCAATTTTATCTGCCTACGAATTTTTTATTAATTTTCAAATTAGGAAATTTTGTTTTCTCAGTGCTTTACATTTGGAATGGTTTCATATGAAACCTGGATAGTATGTTAAAAATTTGAAATTGTAATTTTTCACATTCGAAGAAGGGAAAAACATAAGGATTCGAACGCCATTTTCCACTTTTTTCAGCACATTTAGAAGTCACCCCAGTCGCCGCTGAATATTTTAAAAATTCAATATAAACAGCCCAATTCCAAAATAAGCCAGGATTTTGGTAATAATTTTTTCAATTGATGCGAACGGTTCACACAAAAAGTCTCAACACCTCAGTACATTTGGAACTCATCCAAGCCTAAATATTTTCAAAATTCAACAAAGCCAACCTAATTCAAATATCCGCCCAGCTTTTGCTGATAATAATTTCAATTGATGCATAAGGGGCACACATGAAGCCTTAACCCTTCAGCAAATGTAGAACTCACCCCAGCCACCCCCGAACATTTTAAAAGTTCAATAAAATCACCCTGATTCAAAAGTACGCCAGGTTTTTCTGATAATGTTTTCAGTTGATGCCAAAGGGACAAAAAAGTATCTCAATACCTCAGCACATATAGAACTCACCCCAGCAACCCCTAAATATTTTTAAAATTCAATACAATCACCCTAATTTCAAAGTACACCAGGATTTTTCCAAAAACGTTTTCAGTTGAAGCCAAATGGGCAAAAAAATGTTTCAAAACCTCAGAACATGTACTTTGAAATGATGGTGATTTTATTGAACTTTTAAAATATTCGGGGGTGGCTGGGGTGAGTTCTACATGTGCTGAAGGGTTGAGACATTATGGGTGCCCCTTTGGCATCAATTGAAATTATTATCAGCAAAAACTGGGCGGATTTTTTAATTAAATTGGTTTTGTTGAATTTAACAAATATTTAGGGGTAGCTTTGGTGAGTTTTATATCTAATGAGGGGTTGAAAGTGCTTTAAGAAGTTTTTAGGGTTGTACGCGACTATTTTATGTCATAAAATAGCAGCTTTCATGCATTTAAAAATAAAATTATTTTTCGTTATTGATTAATGTGTTAGGAACTTCAGACTCATTGTTTAAGGGATGGTAAAACATCCCCTAAAATTAGGTCAAAACATATTCTTGCTATGTACGCTTACTCCACTTATTGGAAAGTCGTTTCATACCGTGGCAGTTGAATAAAAATCTCTATTGATTTTAGTTACTAAGAAATGATGATTTACATGTGTTACTTGGACGTTTAGGGTATAAAACCACCCCCAAAACATGCTGTATACCCAAAGAATCGTTAATCTTTCTAGTTCGCGGGTATGAATCTTTTGATTCGGTACGCCTGATCGTCAAAATATAAAAGTTTTAGTCAAATCTATCATAGCGTTTTTGAGGAAAAAAAACATTTTTTTAAAATAAGCATGTGAACAGTTGTAAAATAATTCAATTTTGAATGCCCAATTAAAACATTTTCAAACTAAGAGAAGGGGCACACTGGAAAGATAACATATTTTATTTTTAGTTATTCTGTAAGAAATATGAGTAGCATACCTGTAAATAGGTTCATTGCTCCCTTCTTTGTACCAGAGGACCATAACAACAACGTCACTGTGCGCCGAGTGAATGTCGCAAGGAAGCTGCACCTTCGAACCAGCGACTCCAGTAACTGGAATTGTCGGTGCTGTAACAAAAAAATATTACAAATTTACAATATGAAAATTTACCCTTCGACATTTTGACCGCAGTAATATTGACGTAATGTAAGACTAATAATATAACAATCGAAGTTGTTTTCAAGAAGGCCCCTTAGACCCCTTTCAAAAAGGGGCCTAAGTAGTGTTTTTGTCAAAATGAAACTAAATACGCAAAGGGTCCTATTATATGCACTCTACTGAATTCTGTTATAAAGAGTACATTAATAATAATCTTAAGACGGTTGCCTTGACGCGTTATCTTTAAACATTCATAAATGCTTTTAAATTCCGTCTAAAAATTATAATATTGCAGCTCAATGATTATAAATATTTCAATGTTTCAAGCAGGAGAAAATTTAATATATATATTTATATATAACACCTTTTTTCTAATTTAGAAGAATTCATTGCCAAGAAATTGAGGGCCTTCATGAGATTTCAAGGATTTTTAAAAAGTTTTTTTAATGCTTTCAACTGAATTTTACAATCATATTTTAAATCATTTTTTTCAATACATTTGCTCTCAACCACAGTATTTCAAGATTTTTCTTTACATATCCGAAGGTTTTTCCAAAGAATTTGAAAGCACTCAATAGTTTCTTTCACGGTCTAACTTAAAACAGATGTATTTGTAATTGGACCTTTGTTAGTCAAGCGGCCATTGTCCAAAAAAATTCAGTCTGGCTTCAACGCCTCAACGAGTCGGTCGATTTTTCAAAACCAGGAAAGAAAACAAATATTAAATTTTACAGTTCGGTTAGTTCTATATAAACTGTGCTTTCTGTATCGCGTAACTGAAGTGAAGCTTGGAAAATGGAATATACAAGAGACCGAAGCCGCTATTAAAAAGATGAATTTATCTTTTATACCAATTTATATATCTTGTAATGATAGCGAGGGGGGGGGGGTAATCTTTATAGATATTTTAAGATGGTTGATATCTCGAAAATTTAAACTGATGACGGTTGCCTTGACGCGGTATCTTTAAACATTCATAAATGCTTTTGATTTTTCATAAATGGCTGGTGACCTTCTCGGCATAAATCACCAACCTATTGAGACTCTCGGTTTCCTTTCTCAAGTCCGCAGGCGCCCCCCCCCCCCCCTCAGTAACAGAAGTTTTGGTGGGAGTGACGTTACAACTTGACTCTCCACCATACGACAAATCACTACTTAATTCGGACATGATTTTTACTCGCAAAACAAATCTCGCGCATACAGGTGATAGTTGGGAGTACAATCTAAACATGAATAATACAAACAATCAAGTAGCTTCGGAATGGACTGAAACTTTGATTGACGAAAAGCATGCACACAGGAAACGTAAAGGTCGAGTTTCGGACGATGAATGGAGACTGGGTGTTTGGAATGCTAGAGGAGAGAGTGATCTTAAGATAAGAGAACTACGATAAACTATGCACATAAGGAAAAGGGTTGCGAAACTAGAAAGATAGAAAATGGGGTGTTGAAAGGTGGTTTCGAAATATGGTCAGGAGTAGATAGTGAATCACATGGTAGTCAAGGGGTCGTTTTAATTATGAATGAAAAAGCAAAACAGCTTCTCAAAGATCACAGATATGTAGCGCCGAGATTGCTGTGGGTCAGAATGAAGGTAGGAATCAGAAGATTATTTATCATAGCGTGCTACGCCCCAGGTGATAGTGACCCGAGAGAAGTTAAAGACTTCTTCTGGGACACTTTGAATGATACAATAAGTATTTGCGATCAAGACGAATGAATAATTCTGCTAGCAGATATGAACGGATGGGTCGGTCTCCAACGTCAGGATACAGATACAGAGAGGGTTCTAGGTAATTTTGGAGATCCAACAAGAAAAACTTATAACGGTGAAAAACTAGTTAGCTTATGCTTAGAAAAGGGCCTATTTATTACCAATACTTGGTTTAGATATGCAATGATCCACATGTACACCTAGCGTAAAGGAAATAGCCACAGTATAATTGACTTTGTTATTGCGGATGAAAGTCTATGAGAACTAGTTAATGATACAAGAGTCATGAGGGGTTCTGAATGCAATACCGATCATTACCTTTTAGTCTCGAAAATAAACTTAGGGCGGGGATGGAGAACAAAGAGAACAAAAAAAAACCAAACAAACGCGAATAAAAATTAAAAATTTACAGAAACCTGAAGTGCGAATAGAGTTTCAAAAGAGGTTAACTGAACGCATAGATAGAGCAACGTGGGAAGCACTTATAAGCAATAAAGATATAGAGGACGCGTGGACTTTGTTACGGGATATCATTGTTAAAACTGCGACCCAAGTATGTGGTACGGCGGTCGTAGGAAGAAAATCTGGTGATGCATGTTGGATTGATGAAATTGAGGCAGCCCAAAAAGAAAAGAAAGAAGCGCACAAAAAACGCTGAACATCAAAGGTTTTAGCGACTAGGAGAGAAATAGGCTCAAAAATGATTACGGACACAAAAAGAGGAAAGTTAAACGACTAGTCAAAGAGAGTAAAGAGAAAATCAGAACAGAAGAAGAGAACAAAATACAAAGCTACTTTGAAGGAATTATGAAACTATTATATAAACAGTTGAAGGAAAGTAAAAGTACAGAGTTTTTTAGCATGATAAATAGCAAAGGTGAAATACTATATGATATATACGGGATAGTAGACGCTTTAAAAGACTTTTTTGAAGTTAGAGGAGGTGAAGATATAGGACGTCAAAACTGCGACATAGAACATAATGCATCAGAAAACAATATGCAAGATTGTCCTAAATGATGAGAGATTAGAACAAGTTGACAAGTACGTATATCCAGGTAGTCTATTCACTAACGACGGAAAAATAGATGTGGAGTTAGATAGGCGCATAAATAAGGGTAAGCAGGTTTTCGGTAGAGCAGGATCCATCCTCAAGAATAAAAACATGTCAAAAAAGCTAAAATGGCCATACATAATTCTATATACGTACCGACTGTACTATACGGTAGCGACACATGGACCTGTCAAGAAAAGGACAGGAGTCAAATCAGCGCGATCGACATGAAACTTCTACGCATAATATGCGGGAAAACACTGATGGACAAAGTACGAAACGAGACAATCCTCAAAGAATGTGGTACAGAAGAGACACTAGTTGACATATGGGAAAGAAATCAGTTAAGATGGTTCGGACATGTTGAAAGAAAGAAAGATGAACGACTGACCAAACAAGTGTATAAAGGTAAAGTAAATGGCAGAATGCCCGGAGATAGACCACCGAAAGAATGGTTAGAATCTGTGAATGAGACGCATGGACGTGAAGGAAGCTAGAGTAGTATGCCAGGACAGAAAAGTGTGGCGACAAATAGTTTGTAAACAGACTGACAATAGAGTGAATGATGCCTGAAACAAAGACCTTGGATACTAATGGGCCCAAGCGGGGAACCATACATAACAATTTTGTGAGGCTCCTCACTTGGGGTGATCGCTAGAGAGATTGATCAGCAACCTGGGTCGGAGCAGTGTTGCGAAATGAACGTGTAATTTAAATAAATAACACGATAATTCCAGATTGATCTAAAATATGTATACGTAACACATATATACCTATCTACCTTATACCCGGATACCAACCTACCTTATACCATACATACCTAATTACTATTTTCCAACCGAGCAGGTCACGCCTACCCCGAAAGGGAAATGGCTTAATGGTATAATAATAATAATAATATTAATATGTATCATGATTATCGAATAGAGATCTAAATAATTTTTTTAATGCCCACTAATGTTAGAAACTTAAATCCAAAATGCAATAAAAATTGCTTAAATCAAAGCAAAAAATTTTAAAGAGATTTAACTAAGAGAAAGGACAATAATTTCATCAAATTGCCAAAGGTTAAATCAGAAAACCCCTTATAAAACAAAAATACAAGCTAAATCATAAACTGTTATCTCATTGTCAAAAACGGATACAAGTATCAGGAAAAACAACAAATTTCGCTAAATCCACTAATGGAAGAGGTTAAAATAAAATTTGAAAATGTTCTCTATAATTAAAATTTTGCTGTACAATTTAAAGTCCATTTTCGCAAGACAAAAGAGGATTCAGGAAAATTAAAATATTATGCAGAAATAAAGGCAAGGAAAAAATTTTGATTAGTTTTCGAAAACGTAAACTTTTTTTCATTTCTCTCGAAATAAATATTCTAGTAGTTAGGGCCCTTTTTGGCAAACGGCTTCAATTATAAAATAACATGCAACAATGAATGGCTTCGAATTGTTACTGTGTATCGAGATGAAGAATTAAAAGAAGAATTTATGTGCCAACATAATTCCATAACTTTATTACTACATGTCAAAATATCCCCCATACAATATTATAAATAATTTATTAATATCGTCAGATCGATCGGGGACCGAGAAATAAATTTTCCTCAGATTCATTTTCATAAATTTGAAGAAGCTGCAAAAATGATCTAATAATCTAAAAAGTGTCGTGTTAGCCAAACTTTAGTGCTTCCTCCAGTGACTCATTCAGACAAAGTTTTAGAATGCAAAGTTGCAAAGTTTAAATAGATATGTCATGATTTTGAGTTAGTATAAGTCTGTACGATGTTTAAATCTCTCCCTAGGCCTAGGGTATAGGGTGCTAACTTAGTATACGAAACCGTTAAGGTAAGCCTCAGACCATGGTTAAGTCACCAACTTATAGGGAGTTTGGGGATCGACGATGTTAAACGGAGGTTTGATGTCGCCGTGGCTTGTCTGCCCGATTAGATTTACATGTAGATGGAGTTATCACGATTTAACGAGCTTTCCTCACATCTCTCCTCTCTTATCTTACTGTGGCAAAATGCTCGATGGTACCTTTGACAGAAAAGATTCCTCTACAACCAGAGAATCGTTCTTACATGTGGTTAATAACACTTTAATTCACGAATGCCGTATTCTTAGAAAAGTACGTAGAAGTTTTATATGACATTATGACATTTTGTGGAAAATACTGTCAGAAGAAAGAAAAATATAGCATATTTTTGACGTTAGTTAATCATTATCAATTCGTGCCTATGAAAGCTACCCTGAAAAAGTAGGCCTTAAGTTTCTATAGAACTTAGGTTTCTGAGTAATATAAATTAAAAGACAAATTAAAGCCTTTAGAATGACATGTTATTTAGAAATGATTCAGCGATCAGTATGTAACTCAATCTCAAGGCGACAATTGAATACCAGTGCAGTAAAAACAATAACTTCAGATTTACTGTGTATTTATATTTAATTGCGGAATTTTTTTGTATTCTTCAAATTCTTAAAATGTGGGCGTATAAAAAGGAACCTTATGGTCGGTATAGAGTTACTTATACAGCCATATATCGGGAACAATTCCCGGAATTTTAATTCCAAAATGAACCCTTTAGTTTAAAAAACGAGTCGTGAGGGTATTTTTGAAGTTGGTCCTTCGAAAACCCGCTTTTCAATAAAAACGCATCTAAAGTTGATGAGACCCATAAGCGAACGCGTTATGCTTTTCCTTCTTACCTAAGATATACCTACTTCCGGCTGATTTTGGGACATGGGTATAATGCCATAGATTCAGTATAGGTCCTAGTATCATCCTCCACCCAAAGCCAAAAATAATATTTTTTACTTTGATTCCGAAAAAAGCGATTATTACCTAAACTAGGACCAGCTATCAACCCTTTTTCCCTGGGCACCTACAAATATGTATGATATTAGTATTTGCAATAAGAAAACCCTTGTTGATATTCATATTAATCTTTCTGGAAATGGCAAGTTCACGTACTTTTCCTCATCAGCCATGCTCTATAGACTATGCTACGTCATGAACTTATTATCAAATCTGCAGGTAATAAAATGTCGACAAAGTTAGTGATAAGAAACATTTGTTTTCTGTTCTGCATTGATAATATTACCGTTAACATTTTCAGAACGATTTCATGCATCAGAAAGAAACACGATTTTCTATTTTGGAAGGTTCTTAAATAAAAATCATCTTTATCATGGGACGTGCCATTCAGATGTTCTGAATCAATCAAAAATGAATTTTAGAATATATAAAATAAATTTATTTTTATGAAGAGAGAAAAACTATGAATGTAACCTTTAGGTAACTCTTTACAAATGAGATAATATTGGTCTTAAGGATTTTAAAAAGCCGAAAAGCATATTGTTCAACATATTGCTCTTTGAAGTGAATTTCGGACTAGAATAATACTAAAAAAATTATTTACCGTTATTTTCGAGAAAATTCTATAGGTGTACAGCTTTAGTATAATCATCAGCAGAATCATTAATTGAGTGGTATTTAATTTTTCAAGCCCCCCCCCCCAATCTCTGAAGTTGTGCAAATAATACCCAGCGACAAATTGTAATAAAAAAAGACTTATTACCAAAATTCAAAAAAAGCTGTACTATTACTACAAAGTTTTTTCTTTACATTAAATAGTGTTGTTTTTATGAATTATACGAAATATATATTTCAGGTGATTTTCTAAACGATTTATGTACTATTTTTATATATAATGCCAGGAAAAGTTGAACAATGGTTATTACATGCACATGTAGTGCCATTTATTATTTGATACAATGGTTATTAATCTAATGCATCCTCCTACACAAAAACAACAATTTACTTAATCGATTGAAAATCGTTTCTCTCTGAAGCTTTTTTGCTTCCCCGGTAAAATTAAGTTGATTGGACTTAGCACCGCTTAGCGTTCCTCGCTTCATTTGTAATTTAGAGGTAGTAAATTAATCAAATAGTTTAGATAAAATTATGTGGAAGGGAGGTTAGGAAGAAAATTGCAACTATTTTAGTTATAATTAAGAATATTTCCCGGTGGAAAAGCTTCCCTGATAGAAAATAAGACTTAAATTTCTGCGTTTTTCAAATTAAAGGAAAAAGTAGAAGCGGAATATTTAATTTTTTTTTAGATAAGTACATATTTATATGTAAGTTCAAATCTCAGTAGGAGGCTTTATAATTGATTCAGAAATCAATATTTTCAATTACAAACGTATTTTTGTATTTTTCAATTTCTGTAAATATTCTTGACATAAAAAATGGGAAAATCTTTTTTGATGTCTCTATTAAGATTTCTGAAAATAGCACGTTTCCCTTTTCTCGTAATTAACATTTGCTATTTCACGAATTTTTTAAAAATCTTTAGGCAATACAATTTTGACAAAGTTGCTCAGAATAAGTTTCTGTTTTATGTTCCGCATTGATAATTTTACCGTAAAAATGTGAAAAACTTGTGTCGATTTGTGACCTTCATATGTTATAACGTTATGACTCAGGAATAATAAAAAATGTTATCTGGAATGTATAAAAAGAATTTATTTACATGAAGAAAATAACAGTTCGAAATATAGCCCTAGATTTTTCAAAGTTTAAAAGAAAATATCAGACTCACCATAAAATATATCTTCATAACGATTCTATGTAATTGATAATAATTATTTTTGAAAATGTACAATCTTCTTATCCAGAATTTTAAAAAAACTGGTTCCTCTAACGCAGAAAAAAAATATATTTATAATGTATCTACTTATTATTCTCTAGACATTACTCTAATATTTAAAAGCTATGGTTTTTAATTTGAGGAGTTATGAGGGTTTTCGTAAGGTATGTTCTAAATCGGCCGAGAATCTAGTCCATTGTTCAAGTGAAATATTAAAGTAAACATATTCATCACATTCCAGAAGTGTAACGAATATTTTATAACAATGGAAAATTCCTATACCGAGAGTAAATGTTATCTTCATCATGATTTTTGCTATGAGAACAAAATTCTCCTTCTTTGACATTTTTCTGTTCTTCTCTCCCATTTCTTCTATACAAAAGTTTGGATAAATATACCTGTAGCCATCACTTGCAAAATTGATCCGCTAAATTGTTAGATTAGTACTACCCATTGACAAATACATCAGTGGACGATTATTCACGATATGTTCAGGTTCGGCAAATAAAGTTTGTAGAACATCATCTGTAGGATATTTCTTTTTTAAAATCGCGATTTCAGTTCATCTGAAGGAATCAATCAGTCTTCCTAACATCCTTCCATATAAGGAGACGCTGAAGGGATGATATTCCATTCAATTCAAACTTTTTTTTTTCTTTTATTCTTGCATGGTGGATGTCCTCTGAAGGGCTTGACTGATTTGAAATTCATTCCGTAGTCGAATCATAACATTTTATCTCTACGACTTCATGCTAGAAATCTTTGCATTGCCATAATGCATGAATCCATTGTCAATGATCAAGCTATTTCTACACAAATGATTGTATCAAAATTTTCTTCTAAAATATTATTTTTTTAGTAAAATAGGCCTGCTGATGAATGAAAGATTGCACTAAACTCTCCCCTACAGATTGTAGCAAATTCTCTCTTACTAAATGCTCTCCTGCAGATTACACTAAATTCTCTTCTGAAGATTACACTAAACTCTCTCCTGAAGATTTCACTGAATTCTCTCCTCAGGATTAAATTTATACTCAGTGAGCACAGATGGTTGATTTTACAACAGAGAAACGAATGTACATTCCTGAATTGTATGAAAACACATCAAGCATGTGTAATTTATGTATTGAACTGTACCTAAAATGAAAACTTCTCGAATATGTAGATTTATTATGTACAAATATTTTGATATACCCAAAAATGAAAGCTTAATGAGTAAGCTGGAATTAAAAATACTGATAGTGATATGGTTTTGGACATGGACAAAATGAAAGACTGTATGAGCTATTATTTCAAGGAATTTTATAGATGAGAGGTTAAGTAATAGAACGGATATGACATTCGATTCCTATTCTTAATTTGAAACAAAAAAGTTTTAAATAAAAGAAATCAAACTATCCGTGCCATCCATGTAAAGGTGTTTTAATAGAAAATATATTTTTTAATTTCAGTTATGTTTTTATTGAAGCGTAATGTCATCTGCTGACATTGTAATAAAGGCGATATTTCTTTTGTTCTGTGTATAAATATTAAAATTTCCAGAAAATATTATAATTGATTTTATCAGATTATAACCGAACCCACATTTATTTAGGAATGGAAACTTATAGAATTCAGATAGGTTGTCCGTTGAAATTATTATATATAGCTTTTTGCAGAAGCGTAATACATAAAGATTATCTTTATTATTGCACACATAGGAAACCTTCTTTGGTTTTATCAGTTTCAAATATTATGACTTGAGCAGTTATTTTAGTTTAAGACATGAATTTATTTACTTATTTGAAAAAAACAAAATTTTCTAATGCAACACTAAATTTTTCGTGACCTCTTTAGGGGCATACAATGTATATTCTCACCAAATATATAAATTAAATATTAGAGTAAAAGTAATTGTTAAATTTGAAATGATGGTCTCACATTATATGAGAATATTGAATTTTATGAAATAGACTATAAGGAGTCAGAAAATTATAGATTACATAATCATTCTCGATACTTTCATATGACACTTTTCTTCGAAGAAATTAGGACTTAAGTTTCTTCTAATACAGAAAATCCCAAGTATACTTTTTATCTGAAGTTTCATAAAAATTCAGCGAAAAGTAGACAACTGCATATCAAGTTTTGAATTTGGTTCTGAATTTCAAAAATATGAGATTTTTTTATTTCAGAAGCTTCCTAAATAAAAATAACCCTCACAGCAAGAGATATCGGTGGAATATCCCATTTATCTCCCGCGATATCGCAGGCATATCCCAGGAGATTCCAGGGACATCACGAATGATATCCTACGGGGCGGAAATCTCGATATCCTTGGAATGTCCCAAAGATATCTCAGAATATGCTGAGGATATCCCATTAATGTCCCAATTTTTAAAGTCCGGGATATCTCAAATTCCATAATTCGGGACATCCTAGGATATTCTTACGATGTCCCGTATTTAAAATGCAGGATATGCCAAGGATGTCCCCAAGATGTCCCAAGATATCCTAATAATATAATTTTTTATAATATTATAAAAAATTCATATATGTACCCTTTGCAAATAATTTATACTCACTGTGCTTTGAATAAACAAACTCAGCATTATTTAAAAAATATATATATTTCCCCGAAGCTACAAAAAATAAGAATCGAAGATAGTATGTAGAGCCGTCGTCATAACTTTTCAGTCTAGTCTTTATCAACACTTATGACATGTTGTTGACCGCATAATCAAAATTTGGAAAAATCATAAAAAAGGTAAACAAATTTTACATTAGTATAGGTATATTAAATTCAATTAATTATGCATGCAAGCAGTACAAGCTGCAGGTTTAAAAAGATCAGAAGTTTCGAAAAGCCGACCGGCTTTTTCTTCATTACAGTTCACTTAACCTCAAAAGTGCACAAAATTTATAAATGTATATACTTTAATGAATTTACTTAGTTTAAAATGGAAATCAAATCATTAGTCGCAAAAGTAATGAAGACAAATTTTTATTGAGTAAAATGGAAAATAAAAGTAATTAGTTAAAACATCAAATTTTTCATAAGTTTTATCCATTACCACGCAGATATATCTAACCTCCAGCGAGCCTCCATATACATAATACATGTAAAATATACATAAGAAATTTATTAAAAGCAACAAAATTGTTGTTCTTATACGTATATTCCTTTTTATTTCTTGAATTTTTAATCCCCTAGTAATTAATTAGAATATCAGCAGAATTTTTTATTATAATATCGGGATATTCGTGGGACATTTCACTATGGTATTGGGATATCCTGTGGACATTCTTGCGGGATATCGTTAGGATATTCTGTCACGATATCCTCAGGAGCGGAAATCTCGATATCCCTGGAATATGCCACGGATATCCCGGGAGATTTTTGGGACATTTTTCAGGATATCACATATCCTGCCGAGATATCCTAGGGATATGCCAAGGATATCATTTTGTTGTGAGGGAATCTTCATTATGCCTTTTGCTTATGTAACATGCGCCAAATCGTGACCTTCATATGTTCTGGCACAAACATAATAAAAATTTTCAACTACTTTAGATTTATGCTTGAAAACAAAAATATTTTTCTTACCGGGTGTTTGCATGAGTGAAAATACTTGTCACCTAGAAATTTATCATCAAGAAATCAGTATTCATTTTTCAATACAACATTTTTTTCTGATATTTTTCAAATTCTAGAAATATTCTTAACCTAAGATCAACAATAAGAAAACCAATTTGGATATCTTTACTAAAATTCCTAAAAACATCGAGTACGAAGACTTTTTTGTTTAGACTATGCTATGAATTTATAATCAAATCTGAAAGTAGCAAAATCTGAACAAGCGAGAAGCATGTCAATAATTTTCAAGATATTATAGATTGAAGGAGCATTTTAATTAAAAAATTACATTGTGTTTGAAAAATTGATTTTTAAAATACAAAATTTTGAGCTATATATGTAGAAAATTATTCGTTTATTCTTATATTTTGTTTACATTTATCATAAACATATTTATCACATTATTTTTATCATAATTAATAACAGATATTTTATTAAAGATCCACTAGATCTGTAGATTCTAATTTTGTATAGAAAATTAGAATTTATGTTTTCACGGAAAGTAACGAAATTCAATGATCAGGTATTAAATGGCAAAATTAATATTTCTGTTTGTACAATGTAAAGGAGTTGAATTCCGTAGAAAAGTTTATGAACTGAACCACCGTGACGTATATTATCAACATATCCCTACCTCGCCGGCCACCTGCCAGCGAGGCTGCTATAAAAGGCGAAGCGAAACGCCTGGAACCACTTCTGTGGATTTGAAATTCGAGTATATACTGAAGATTTGAAGAAGAAAGCTAATTCAGGATGGAATATGTTGTTCCAACTAGACCGCATCATTTTTTGACGCATGTCCTTCTGGTCCTTGTAATCTTTCAACTCGTAGAATTTGCCTACAGCCTACCTTATGCAACTCAACCAAAAAAGACTTACTGCGATGACGAGCTTGAGCCGGCTGTTGAGACTGCGTGCGGCACTATGACGTACAATATAAAGGATAATACCAAACTCGCTTCAGATTGCTGCACGCCAGGTTGCACCAAATTCCAACTGCGAGGGTTCTGCAGGTACGTATCTTCCTATTTAACGCTTCTTCTAGAACTGTTGACAGGTACAACCCAAAAATTGTTTGACGGTTTCGGACAGAATACGTCGCGATTTGTTTTCCTTTTATAAACAAGATTGTCCGTCGGAAAAAGTTGTCATGCAAATAACCTTCGTGCTGTGTGCTACAAACAAACAATCGTTTAACAAATGTCAAACAAATAAAAGCGATTAAATCAGCCGAAAGTTAATCGAATAATTTCAGCTAAAACAGCCTGAACAAATAAATGATTAAAGAAAATAATCGCTGAAAGAATAATTACCCTAAAGTGCGGAAATGATTGCACTTGCGATCGTAAAATATTTAATCATCTAGGCACTTTAGGTGAACAAATATTGAACTGATTATTTGTTTTGAGCATTCTTTTATTTGAGCTGTTTAACTGAACTTATTTGATTAACCCCTGGCTGTTTGAACCGTTTTTACTTGTTTGGCATTTGTTGAACGATTAATTGGTTGAAGCACATGGCACTGAAATAAAAACTTAAACAGAGTTGTGCCATGATACTTATTGTTTTCTTTTAAATTGTTTCTTGAGTAAACTTTCGAAATAATTTCCTTTCAAGAAAGTAGGGGGAATGATTTTTATCTCACAGGTTTGAATTCATGCACCGATTTTAGCATTTCAATATGAACGCTAGTATGTCATTCTACTATTCTTTTGGCCCAAATATTTCGAAATATTTCAACTTATATAATATTTCTAAAAACATCATATTTAAAAGAAACCTATCAATTTTTTATTTTTGAAAAAGTGGCACGATTCATTTTTCATCATACATCTTGAAATACACACAAAAATTGTCGAATTTTTGTATCAACGTTTGTAAACGTTATTTTTCTTTTTATTGAAACAGGAGAGAGAAGCCTCCTGGAGCTTACAATCGTTAGACCTGGCAACTCCTCTAAGAAAACATTTATACCCAGAAAGCACAGATGGAAGAATTTTCGTTAAGGAATCTTCTGGATTTTCCTGAATGGCTCAAAAGCACATTAAAAATGTTTAATTTACGTATCGTACTGCATCAAGAATAAAAATGTTTCAAATATATGAATGTATCGCATACAAATATTTATTTAGAACAAGAAGAGGTCGAATTGTTAAGTTTAGTATTATATTTGATATGTCTATCAAGGATAGAATGTTAAAAAATTTAATTCTGGATTTTTAAAAACAGTCAGAAAGAAGTTTCGAGATAAATTTGTGATGATGAATATTTTTCCTGAAAGTAACAAGTTCCGAGTGATTAGAGAAAGCCGATTATTGTTCAACTTGTCAAGGGAAAGAGTGATAAAGTTTTCTGCAATAATTTTAGGGCTATTAGCTTATTATCAAGCATATTAAGCAACATAACTGGTACAATACTAATTAGCCAGGTCATGAAATCACTAGAAGAAGACGTCTCGGAATTCCAAAGTTGTTTCAAGCCAGAAAGATCGTATCCGGATCAGATATTCAGTTTAAAACAGAGTATACAAAAATTCGCGCGTGGTTAATATGTGCCGATCAATTTACATGAAGAATACACAAAACTAGAATATAACATTGAAGTTCGAGCATTTTTATAAGAGGATATCACTGATTTGAAAGATTTCACAAATTAAACGAGCATCTTGTTCAAAATGTCGCATTTATACAATCATTTTAAATTATATTAATCAAAAAACTGATTTGCTTAATCTTATTGATTGTTTACATCAACTCTTATAATAATCCTAATAATCAAATTTCAGACATCCAAAAACCCCAGTATATCAAAGCTTTAGAAATGGTTGACAAATACATTATGTAACAAATTATAACTTTAACCATTGTGCAAAGTTTTGATGCGATTTTCTAGCTCAGTTTCATACTTCGGCATTTTATGTGAAAGCGTTTCAAATATTTTATAACAATGTTATGTAAAATTATATAGCGACAATGAAAAATAATCTTCATCATGATGACACTTGACCAAATTCAGAGATGGCGCTTTAAATAATAAAATTACATATTAAAATTTTGATGTTTCTGCAAGTAAGTCTTCCTATTTAACTATTCTTCTATAATGGTTTGTGAGTAAACCACGAACATTATTTTCCACACTTTTAGTCAAACACATAACAATTATTGAATTTGTGTATATTAATATTTGTAAAATTCATAATTTTTTACTGAAATAAGCCTGCTAAGGAAGGGGTGACTGATCAGCAACTCTCTTCTGAATATTACAGCACTCTTTTCTAAAAATAAAAGTAAACTTCATCCCAGAGATTACACTAAACTCTCTCCTAAACATAAAACTGAACACTTTTCCGGAGATTACTCTCCACTCTCTTTCTGCAGATTACACTAAACTCTCTTCAGCAGAAGATTACATTCAACTCTTTCCTAAACATAACACTAAACTCTCTTCCAAAGATGACGCTAAACACTCTTCTGAAGATTACACTAAACTCTTCCGAAGATTGCACCCAACTCCCTTCTAAATATTACATTAATCTCTATCCAAAGATGACCCTATTTCTCCTGAAGATTGCACTAAACTCTCTTCTGGCGTTTATTCTCATCTGACTAGACTAGATTTTTTTTCAGAATGAATGAAATAAATCAATTTACATGAAAAGTACAAAAAACATTAATGTAACCCTAAGGTAAATCGTTCGAATAGGATATAATAATATATAATCCTTTATAAATCCAAAGAGCATTTTGTTTAAAACACTGCTCTCTGAAGTCAATTTCAAACTAGAATAATAATCAAAAAATTATTTGCAATTATTTTTACGGACATTCTGTCCTTTAGCTGAAAAGCCGGGCCAAACTTTCGGAAAAGTTCTTGATTTTATTCAATCAACAAAATGCTTAATTGCGTGTCATTTAATTTTCATGCTCACAGCGGCAAATTTTAATAAAAAAGACTTATTACAAAAATTAAAAAATGCTGTAATAATGATAAAAATATTCCTCTTCTTGGTTAAATCATGTTATTTGTTTATAAAATAAATAGAAATATCTATTCAGATGATTTTGTCAAGGATTTATATACTACTCTATCTGGTTTTTCATACAATGGTTATTGAACTGATCCATCCACCTACACACAAAAAAATGCATTCAATCGATTGTAAATTGTTCATCTAGAAAGATTTGTTGCTTCTTCTGTAAAATTAGGTTTATTAAAACTTTGCTTCTTTTAGTTCTCCTAGCTTCATTTGTAATTTAGTGATGATAAATTAATCAAATAGTTTGGATGAAATTCAATGGCAAAGTGTGAGAAGAAAAATTGTAAACTGTTTCAGTTTTCATCATCAATATTTCCCAATGTAAAAGTATGCCTCAGAGAAAGTAGGACTTAAATTTCTGAGTATTTCGAATTAAAGGAAAAATTTGAATCTCAATATTTAATTTTCATTTCAGTTAAGCACATATGTACAATGTAAAAATCTCACGAGTGGACTTTATAATTGATTTGGAGATCAATATTTATTTTTATTTACATTTTTTCTGTATTTTACAATTTCTGTAAATATTCTTTAGACCAATTATAAGAAAATTATTTTTAATACCCCTATTAAAATTCCTGAAAACGGCACGCTTACTAACTCATTTTATTAGCCTATGTTGTGTCATGACTTTATTATCAATTCTGCAGGTAAAACAATGCTGACAAAGCTCCTGATAAAAAGCTTCTGTTTTATGTTCTTCATGGATAATTTTACCGTTGAAATTTTGAAAACACATGTTCATTTGTGACCTTCAAATTTTCTGACTCAAGAGTGATAAAGAATTTTTAGATGTACAAAATAGTTTTGAAAATATGGGAGGATGACCGTATGAGGCAGCGTGTCCAATTGGAACGAAAAAAAAAAACAGAAAGAAAAAACTTCCAAATCGATTAGTTTCTATAAGAACGCTCATTAAAATGTGTACACTTATATACGAGAAACCAATAACTGAAATTGACGAATGCCTGCATAAAGTCAGATTTTGGCAATTCGACTCGAATTCAATCAATTACACGTAAACAATGACATGTGAAAAATGAAATGTTCATTTTTTATAATTTTCCTGTTTAGAATTGTGCAGTTCTCAATAATTAATTTTAAAGCTATTCAACCTCCACGGCGCACTTTAAAATTATTCAGTTATCAGAGCTTGAATTTGAAAAGGTTAGGGTTCAAATCTGTTAATTTTTAATTGTTAAATCTCAAATGTTTTAAACTCAAATGTATTTTCTTCAAATATACTCCAATCAGGAATTGAAAATCTTAATTTTTTCTGAATTGGCATTTAAATATTAAAAAACTATTGTAACGAATCAATTTTTATTAAATTAAGCTTCTGGAGCTAAACAATTTATGGATAGATTTTTCTGAACGGAAAAATAAGACTTCTGTATGCACGTAATATTGTGTGTCACTTTTTCATTTTAAAACTAAATGAATCGAAATTGTAAACCTTTGAAGTTTAATCATGCTGATTGAATCAATGAATGAATTTAAACTCAAAGCGCTGAAAATTAACAAATTCCAAACTTCGTTTGACGGAGAGGCCGAATAATTGAAGTCATGGATTATTATGAATAATTTCAAAGGATTGAAAGGAATCAAACTAACATTAAGTGATTTTAAAGTATGTTAATGATTTAAAAGGATTTCGAATGTTAAAAAATTGTTTTTAAGGATTTAAAATTGCTGATAAATTTCAAGAGATTACGAAGAATTTAATAGGAATTTACAACTATTGAGTAAAAATTGTTAGTCTCCAACATTTTTCATGGATAATACTGTATGAAAATGTTTATATATATATATATATATATATATGTATTTATAAAAGTTTCTACACTAATACCTATATTTTTGTTTGAATTCTATAATTTACTTATAAAATATTAAAACTGATAGTGCTATGTAATTATTTACCTTAAGCCTTGAAAATTAACTTTATTGCCAAAATTTGTTGTATCAAATTTTGACTCTTGACAGTATATAATTTGAATTGTAGGACAAAAACACAATAATCCACTTTATTAAATTTCTGAATATTTTTTTTTGTGGTAACTTATTATTACAATCTATTTAAGTGACATCTAGCAATACTTATTCATTTAAAGCTTAACGCGTTAATAATTCACAAAAGTTTATTCAATCCTATCAGAAAATAAAAAAGTTGTTCACAAGAAAAATTAGTCAACTGCAAATTTGAATTTTAGGAAATTCTAAAGTATTTCTTATGGGACAAAATAGGGACAAAATGCTTTTAATTGAAATCCAAGAATTTCCATAGCTAACCTTGGAAAAAATGCACTAAAGAAAAACTGAATTAAACCAGATCGGCATATAATGTTTTCCTTCTTTCTTCCTAGAATAAAAGTAAACTGAAAGCAAGTTACAAACAACAGCACTTATAGGTTTAGTTTTTTCTGATAAGATGTGTAATTGTCAGATTTCACAGCAGGCTTTGCGTTCACATATGGAAATTTTAGCCATTGTCATTATTGGGACGTTTAAAAAAATAGATTTCAATCCTCACATCATCGAGTTCTTCATTTCGAAGGATTTTCAAGAGATTTCGAAAGAATTCGATAATGTGAATGCACTGGAAGGATTAAAAAGAGTTTAAGTGATTGCAAAGACTTCATGATAATATTCATATTGAAAAATCATTGTCACAAATTATTCAAACCAAATTTATAATCAAATGCATATTTGAAATTTTTTTCAGTGTATAGGCTTAATTTTAATTTGCGGAATCAATCAAAAATGTCCTTGCAATGACTCTTTTCTGTGCTTTTTTGCACATGCAGAGCAATTGTGAATTTTTCAACTACTGCAAAAACGACTCTTAAAATAGACTGAGGTCACTAATACATGACAACAATTTTTCCTGAGTTTGTTTGATTAGTCATTTGACACAATCTTAGCTTATGGCAGCCCCTTGTTTCCCTTGTTTCAGATCCATTGGTATCTTTTTAGAACACTAAAAATCTAACAATCATTTTAAATACTTTAGGATATCTTGAGATATTTTTAATGACTTCAAATCATTCAAAACGCTTTCAATCCTTCGAGGTACTTTACAATCCTTTGAAATATTTCAAAATTACTTAAAATTTCTTGAAATATTTTGAAATGATTTGAAATGCGTGAAACTGCTATTGAATATCTTGAAATATTACGACATAATTTTGAATTCCTTACAATATCTGATATTATCAAAAACACTCTGAAATATTTTGAAATAAACATTCGAAGTCTATCGAAATCTTCCGAAGTCGCTTCAAATCGCATATAATTAAAAAAATGGATGATGCCAAAGTCAATCTTTTCTGCACTGAAAAAAATGGTTTAGCTGTCCCAACTAGGCGTTTAGATGCGTTTCGAATTCTAAGACAATATAGGTGTGTTACTTCAATTTCTATCTGTTTTATCTAAATATCTAGCTGCTCCAGCTAATTTTACCATCTAGAAATCATGTAGCGCATTTATCTAGGAAATTTCTAGATAGCGAGATTGAACTAAAACAAGCATATGAAATCGCTATAAGGAACGTGTTTATCAAATTCATGATTATCGCTCAGGTATTTCCATTATTATTATTATTATTATTATAGATTAGCAGTTCGAACTCGAAAGTTCATTGCCTCACTAACCCGAGACCGCCACACATCTCTATCCTGTGCATCCTCCATCCAGTTTAAGTAATCATGTCCTAGTTCTTTTAAATCTTCCCTTACATTTTTCTCCCATCTGTTTCTCGGTCTGCCTAAGGGTCTCTTACCAATCGGTCTCCCTCTTAAAACTTGCGCCACTGTTCTTTCATTTCCCGTTCTTGCTACATGCCCCGCCCATCTTAGTTTACGCGCTTTCATTACTCTATTAATATTTGCTGACCCGTAGAGAGCATGCAGCTCATCATTATGCAGTTTTCTCCATTCGCCGGTCTCTTCGTCCCTTTTTGGACCATAGATTTTTCTAAGTACTTTATTCTCAAAAACTCTAAACCTATTCTCCTCTCCTTTCGTCAGCGCCCACGTTTCGCACCCGTACATGACGACCGGCATTATTATTGTTTTGTAGATTCTTACTTTGATGTTTCTAGATAGCAATCGCGATTTTAATAGTGTGTTTGCTGCATAATAGCACCCATTGCCAGCGTGCAGCCGCGCGTTGATTTCCGTTTTAATCTTATTTTCGCTAGTTATGATAGACCCGAGGTATTTAAACTCGCTAACCCTTTCAAATTTCATATTTCCAGCCATTAGATCCCCGTCTTGATTACTTTGTTCGGATCTGCCGACGGTCATATATTTTGTCTTCGATTCGCTAACTTCTAAGCCAATATCTTTGGCTTTTGTGATCAAGATTTCTGCATTTTTAGCTACCGTTTCTTTATCATCCCCTAGTAAGTCGAGATCATCCGCATATCCAAGAATTTGTACTATCCCATTGAGGGTAGCACCGGTCGGGTTCGCCTGCACTTGCCTAACCACGTATTCTAAAACCAAGTTAAAAAGGACGCACGAAAGTGCATCGCCCTGTTTCAGGCCATCGCGGATCGAGAACTCTTCAGATAAACTACCGTTTACGCGTATTCTACCCCTACTGCCGCTTAAGCAAATTTCGATAAGTCTAACCAATTTTCTTGGTACACCCAAGAACTCTAGGATCCAGTACATTCGTGCGCGTATAATAGAGTCGTAAGCTTTTTTGAAATCGATAAATAGCTGATGCACTACTTCTTTAAATTCCCATTTTTTTTCTAGCAGTTGCCTAATTGTAAACATTTGATCGCTTGTAGATCGGTTTCGGCGGAATCCACACTGGTAATCCCCAATGATTTCCTCGGCAAAAGGAATCAGTCTACTTAGGATTACATTAGACAGTCTTGTAGCACGAAGATACAAGTGAAATTCCCCGATAATTGTTACAGTCAGTTTTATCGCCTTTTTTAAAGATGGGAATAACGATAGAGGTATTCCATTCTTCCGGCATGCGTTCTGTTTTCCAAACTGCGCGTATTAATTTAATAATTTGTCTTGTGAGGCAAGGGCCTCCATTTTTTATCAGTTCTGACGGTAGGTCGTCGATGCCCGCGGCTTTGTTATTTTTCAACTTCTTTATAGCCATTTTTATTTCTATATCAGCAGGGTCATCAATTAATAGATCAGCAGTGTGGATTTCGCCGAGATTACCTTCAACGGGGGCTTCGCGTACATTTAATAGTTTATCGAAATAGCCTTTCCATAAATTTAGTCTCTCTGTCGCATCGGCTACTAGATTGCCATTTTCGTCCCTCATTACTTCCGTTCTACTTTGAAAGCCTTTCCTTATAAAATTGATTCCCCTGTACATCTCGCGCGGGTTATTCTGTTTATTATGCGTTTCTATTGCTAGTATTTTATTCTTTTCCCACTCCCTTTTCTTGGATCTATAGAGCCTATTTGTACGTTTACTAATCTCGAGATACTTCTTATGTGTTTGATCGCACTTATTTTGTAAACTAATTAGTCTGGCCTTCCGGCGTTTTTCAAACCAGAGTTTGCACTCTTCGTCAAACCATGGTTTGCTTTTTGTTACTTTCTTTAAACCTATCGTAAGTTTCGCGGCTGTCTTTACCGCCTTTTTTATATTGCTCCACAGGGTTTCCGGGTCCTCCTCGTAATTATTGTTATCGTCGCTCTGTTCTTGGAGAGCGTCAAAGCTATTAGAAATCTCAACTTGATAATTTAATGTTTCTGCTGCTGTTATGAATTTATCTATATTGAAACGAACTGTTGGCTCTATGCGTCCTGTTTTCTTACTGTTCGCTAGCCTAGATCTTAGTTTTACTATCACGAGAAAATGGTCTAAATTTAAATCCGCTCCCCTATACGATCTTATATCGAGAATGTTTGTATGACGTCTTCTGTCAATTAGAACGTGATCGATCTGATTATGAGTGTTACCATCTGGTGGCCTTATGTATATTTTTATGCTTGAAATATGTGCTTTTGACAACAAGGTTCTTTGAAGCTGCAAAGTTTATTACTCTAGTTCCATTGTCGTTACTGACGTCATGCAAACTTTCTGATCCTATTGTAGGCCTATACATCGGTTCTTTTCCAATTTTCGCGTTAAAATCCCCCAATACTATTTTTGCGTCAAAAGTTGAGAACTTGTCAAAAACCTGCTCGATTGTTTCGTAAAAGAGATCTTTAGTGTCTTCGTCTTTGTCCTCGGTGGGGCAGTGCACATTGATTAATACCTGTTTGTTGAAAATACCCTTCAGTACAATGTATGATAACCGATCGTTAATGAATTGCATGTCGATAACCGCTTGCGAGATTCGTTTATTAATAAGAAAACCGGTCCCCAGTCTCCACTCCTTAGCTCCCCCATAGTGAAAAGTATAGTTATCCTTAGAAATTGACGCGAAATCGCCCGGCCAGCAGGTTTCTTGAAGTGCTATTAAGTCAGTTTTGTATTTATTTGCTATCCCAATGAGTTCGCTAAATCCGCCAGTATTTAGACTACGCGCGTTTAGAGTTCCCACCCTTAGATCTTTAACTGTAGTTTTTTGTTTTTGCAAGTTAGCCATGGTAGTTTCAAGATAATCCGCACGTTAGGATCCTATTCCGATCGTAGGTGAGTCCACTGTCCCAGGAGTGATAACCCCCATACCTCCCTAGGTCTAAGTATGGGAGCTTTCCGACTCTGACAAGGACCATGTCAACTTGTCGTCAGACACATTACAGTTTCATCCTCGTATCCTAACGTCCCCCTGCAAGGCAGCGCGCCTATACTGGCATCAGTACCCCTTTGGCCCTATACAGGCGAATCATTCCACACATCCCTTGCGGGCAGTGTCATCGCTGCGGTGTCCAATGGGCAGCAGGATTTTTCCCTTACAAGATTTTTAGTTTTGGTCAGGGTAGTGTTTCTAGGTGGATACACGCTGCACCCCGGCCTGCCAGGACCCACTCATTGCGCATGAACGTGAATGGGTGGGTCCTCCCAAGCCATGGTCATCGTGTTTTCTACCAGTGCTAGGCCAACATCTTAGGCTGGGCTCACCACACCCACGACTGGTTCCTATCGGCTGTCCGCGGCTGCTTATTCTTGTATTCGCAGCTAACCTGAGGGCTGTTCAGCCTAACGGGCCGTTCCTCTATCCGCAACCCGAGGACGCGCTGCGTAGTGGTGACAGGTTCCATTATACAAAATTAAAATGAGTTTAGCAGTAATTTTCGATTATGAATAATGAAACCTGATACCTTCCTCCAGATACCCGAAAATAAAATTAAATTTTAAATCTAAAAGATCAATTGCGCAAATAAATAACAGAAATGACCTACAATCTACTGTGCTCACATTAAATGTCTACCACTTAGAGAAAAGTTTGGAAAAAGTTTCACATGTACGTTGCACTTTAATCAGAAAAAGAAATTCAATCTACGATTTCCAGATTATTACATCAATTGCGAATATTTGACAAGTTTAAAGAAATGAAAGCACTCTGCGTTTTCAAGCCGGCTGCTATACCGACCTGTATATTATAATAGGAATCTGTATCATCATAGGAGATGGTAAATATCGATCCGGTGAGAAATCCAATAAAACATACTTAATACAGATTTTTCTAACAGTGGCTTCCATATGTCCTATTCATACATCTTTGAATACAAATATCAATTATTTAGAATATTTCTATTAACATTTGATAACGTAAATCAATTTTTACTGAAATAGGCATTAGAAGCACCTCTCTTCAGAAGATTACACTGATTAGACAAGCCAGCTCCCAGAAGATTTCAATTATATCCAGAGAGCACAGATGGTTGACTTTTTGTTAATGAAACATATATATATATATATAGATACATATACATACATTTCTTAATGGTATGCAAGCATATCAAACATGTATAATTTACGAATTGAACTGTACCAATAATAAAATCTTTTCGATTATACGAATGTATTAACTCTAAATATTTTATTATAATTTAAAAAAGAAGCAATACTGAGTTTATTTGAATTAAAAAGACTGATGGTGTCAAATTAATATAAGATAATATAACAACAAGTATGGTTTGGGATATGGAAAAATTTAAAAACAGCACGAGCTATTATTTCAATGAAATGTATGAATCTGAAATTATGAAACAGAACAGCTGTGACATAGAATAAGATATTTTATCGTGGTTTGATGGCAGAATGATCATGTGCAGATCAGGTTTCAGTTTAGGACAGACGATAGATGAAAGTTTGTAAGAAGTCCGAAATATTTTCTGTGCCACGCATACAGACGAATTCGTAAACTTGTTGCTGATGCATGTCTATTGTTCGCAGGTTATGATGATTGGCCAAATGATATTATAAGTTTCAATACACCTATCGCATTCTGGTAATTAAACTAAGCGAAAGATTTACTTTTAAATTGTTGGCTCTGAGATGCAGAAACACTTCGAGTTGTAATGTGTCAATCACCTCTTTGCAAGTTTCGAAATTTTCATATAAAACGTATGTGAAAGTTACGTAAGTAAACATATTTATCACATTTAAAAAGGTTGTCGAACATTTATAAACAATGGTGACATTTTATAACCGTGGTAAAAATGATCCTAGTCATGATTGAAAACATAAATTTCGTCAAAGTTCTATACATAGCAAGAATGTATGTTGTTACGAAAAGTAACGAAGTTCAGGCATCAGAATTTAAAGAGAAAAATTGATTTTTGGTACACTCTAAAGTATTTGTATTTGGCAGCAAAGTCTATCAAGTAACCAATTGCTACATAGTATTTGTCCATTAAGTAATCAGAGGGATACCAGGATGGATTGTTCGGGTTATATATGCAAGTGAACGCAAAATCAATTAATATAGGCCTGTCCCTAATCGTGTTTCCTCGGTTATATTCGTAAGCCCTAAATCAATATTACAACATATGTGGCCTGAAAGACCTAATGTACATTTATATAACAATTATTATCAACATATGTGTCTCTACCTTGACAATCACCGGCTAGCAATGCTACAATAAAAGCTGCTACTATGCATAAAAACGCTACTGCGGATTAGATTTACCCCCATATGTCACTTCAGAGATTAACTTGCTAGCGCTCTTAGTGAGTTTCGCAAGAAAGGCTACAGTCTAAAGGGGCATACATACTCCTCATTTCAATTTGCTGCAATAAACGTTGCACAGAATTCAATTTTGAAGCATTCTTATTTTGTATTAACACTTGTAAAATGTATTCTGTTTTTTTTTTACTAAAATAGACCTGCTGAGGAACGGGTAATTGCGTCCAGCAACCTTCTCTTGAAGGTTGCATTCGTGTAGTTAGGAATTTTCTTTGAAGATTACGGTTATATCCAACAGATGGTTAATTCAATTTACTTTCAAATAGTGAATTTTAGTAAAACTGTTTTTGAAAATTTTAGTATTGGTGAGATATCTTTTTCTATGTGGATTCTACATGGAAATCGACTGATTACAGGTGGGTACACCTGGAAGTGCTACCGTGCCATACTATGTATGCTCTATTCCAAAATAAGGGATCATTAATGGCTCATTTGGTACCCAAAAGCCAAATTTTGCGATCTGCATTTTTTTGAATGCATGGTACTACCAGTCTTACATTAAGCTAACAGTACCATTGTAGGAATATTTGTTACATCAACCTTTTTCTCTGCTCATTTAGGGCTCTTGCATGACCACGGGAACAATTTGTAAAAAACCACCCATATGACTGAAAAACTACTCTAAAAAATAAATATATCCTAATCATGACCCTTAGCATTAAAAACCTACCCCGAAAACAAAAGTACTGATGATATGCAAGAAAAAGTATTGCATCAGTTTGGAATATTTTCTAGCTATCCAAAAACTTTTCCAAAAACCGTATCTCACATTCGAAAACCATTCCGAAAAAGAATTTCACGTTAAACGGAAAATTAAGTAAACTCGTATCAGCAGTTTTTTCTTCTCTCGAACCAAGCCCAAACAGCGTACTCAGCATACCAGAAATAAGGGCTCATTAGGGACTCTTGCATGGCCCCAGGTAAATTTGGTCAAAAACAACCCCTATCACTAGAAAACTACCCTAAAAATAAATATGCACTAGTGATAAAATTCAGTTTATCAGAGTTCAGGACTTCTTCAGGTGTTAGAATTTTGTGCGGATTCGTTTGGGTTTAAACCGTCAACCCGCAATCAGCCTGACAACCTACATTCAGCCCGCGAACCCGCATACACCCTGCAAAAACCAAATTCAACCCACGAATCCGCGTTTGACTCTAAAACCTGAATTGCTTTGTACATTTAAGATTAAAAGAACTAAAATTCCTTCTGATCATATTAGAAGGCTAGCATTTTTCGAAAAATGAGAGTTTCTTCATTTTTATATTCTTAAGTTCAGTCTGTGATAGTGGGTTCGCGGCTCAACCTACCTTGACGCGCACGGATCGCGTCAGGTTTTTTTATTATTTGTATACCGCTAGCTTTTTTGTAGCAATTTTCTACCAGCAATAGTTTCGTTGTGAAGATAGTATACTGTGCGCTAAGTGGAAAGCATATGCTTTTGCCTTATATTGCACAATATTGCACAGGATACTTTTGCAATACCCGTACTTACAAATGAGATTTTTGAAAAACCTGTGAAGCATTTCAAAATGAGTTTGCTGATAGCTTCAAGTTCCAGCACAAATTCTACTTGACTAAATTATTTACCCTACAGACATTTTTTTTACATCCCAAAATAAAAATAAGTTATTCGACTTGTTTAGGGATTAGAGCTTTTTTGAAGAATTAAGTTGCTTGCTTGTAATGGGCGTTTTTTAAACATTCCTTAAAATTTTAGAAGCCTTCTAAGGGTCACTCGATACTGAGTACTGAGAAGTTGTTTTTTTGTCACCAAATTTCAAGGTTTAGGTAGCGAAAATGTCATGTCGACAGGCAAGCTGAGTTAAGTTATAATTAATTAGTTACTCATGAAAAGCTTCTGTTTTAGGTTTTGCATTGAAAATCTCTCATCAAAATTTTGCCATCGACTTTGTGTATCAGGAAAAATAAGATTTCAAAGTTTGGAAGCTTCCTAAACAAAAAATATCTCCTCTATGAAATATGTGCGTAGATAACACGTACCGATCTGTGACCTTCAGTCGTGACATAGTTCTTTTTCATTACCAATATATCCCTAACTTGCCAATCACCTGCCAGCGAAGCTACTATAAAGGGCGTACCAAAGCCACTGCATATATTAGTATGGATTTTAGTCATATACACAGAACATTTAAAGAAGTACGTCAATTCAAAAGGAAATCTATTGTGCCAATAAAATTATACCATTTTTGACATATGTCTTGATGGCCCCTTGTAAACTTCCATCTCGTAGGATTTGCTCACAACAAACCAGAATCATTTGAAGTTCCTCGACTTTACTGCGGTAACCAACTTGCTAATATGCTTAATAATAAATGCAGCTCTCAGGACTATCATCTACAAGGATATAATTCTATTCTCGTTTCAAGTTGTTGCTGATCAGATTGCATCCTATCACAACTTACAGTTTTCTGCAAGTAAGTATCTATCTTCGTATTTAACTCTTCTCCTTCAGTTCTTCATGAATAGACTGCAAAATTGATTTATATGACTACATTTTTTGCATTCACAAGTAAGATCGTCCCACAAAAAAAGTTGTCATTCTAGTTTTACATTTTAAAGTTTACTTTGAATAATTTAAATACATTACACTTAAAAGAAATATATAAACGCTTTGATTTTTAAAAATTGGGATGATTCATATCTCATCACAAATTTTGAATCCACACACAAAATCCTGAAGTTGTGTATTAACATTTGTGAAAGTTATTTTTTTTTTACATGAAAAGTTCTTAGAAGCAACTTTCTTCGAAAGATTATACTCGTTAGACTGGGCAACTCCCCGAAGATTGAATTTACAGCCAGAGAGCCACGTGTTAAACATGTTCTTATACCTAAAAAGGAAGCAGTACTGAGTTTTTTTTTTAATTAAGAAGACTGATGGTGTAAAATTAATATAACATGAGATGATATTACATAAGATGTGGTTTGGGATATGGGAAAATTGAAAGACAGTGTGAGCTATCATTTCAATAAAATGTATGAATCCATGTGATCGAAGAAGGCGTATATTGTTCCACTTTACAAGGAGAAGGGTGATAAAGGTGACTATAATAATTATAAGGCTATCATCTTACTAAGCATTTTAGAGAAAATATTTGGTACAATACTTATTAGTAAAGTCATGCTATGAAAATAACAGAAGACACCTAGGAGGTCCAATGTGGTGTTACGTCAGAAAGATCGTGCGCGGATCAGATCAAAAAAGAATAATAGCAATTCAAATATTGATAAAATCAGTAAATAAAACCCGGATAGACGTTTGATCAACAGAAATGCTCAATTTAAAATTGTGTTTAGAATATGACAAGATATTTCTGCCCAACGATTTTCTCTTCTAGAACGTAGTATATATGTTTTCGAACAAATAATCGACGTAAAAAATCTTCCAACAATATATGAATTTCATTTATCCCTTCTGCGTACAGTGGCAGAAGACAAAGTCAGAAATAATGATTTTTATTCAGCTCATAAGAAAAAAGTAGTGAGGCATTATCTTCTAAACTAAGGAACCTACAGAAATCATTCTTGAAGCAAAATGCAAATTTTTGGTTCTTAAAAATAATACATGTATTTATGATAATCAAAAAGATGCAGCGTAACATGTGTCGTGTAAAATAGGAGTAGCAATAACACAAGCAAGATCTACTGCTGGACCTGTGTTTCCTTTAAGGGGGTCATCCCGTGTGACAGCCTTATATTTTAAGGATTTTCCGACATTTTTTGTAGTGAAATTAAGAAACACAAAACTTCCAAATTTTTACTATGTATTTATTCAGTCTTTAGTAGTAACTCTGAATTTTTATATGCAAAAATATGGTCTCGTTCGCGAGTTATATTGAGTGAATGGCAACCATATAAAAAAACGGTAGGTGAACTGTGACTATGATTCTGTCAGAGTGGCTTATCCGAAATCAAAAAACAAAATTGGATGTTAATCTATAGGTGGATGGCTATCGCCGGAACTAGGATTTTTAGAAAATTCAATTTTTTATATGCTTTTAAACATTGAGACCCAAAATTTCATGATATTTTGCGACTATTTTTTTATGAAAAAAAATCAGTTCAATATTTTTCAAAATTCCTCGTTCCGGCTATAGCCGTATGTGTGCTGAATGTACCATTAGAATTTGAAAGCAACCGATTGAATCGTTTCTGAGAAATGACGATCACCAGTTTAAAAAATGTAGTTTCGAGAAAAACGCGTTTGAAAGTACAAATCCGAAGGTACACAATAGCTCTTGTTTCCGCCCCGTCGAGCGGTCGGCCGCGCGCTCTAAACTGCTGTAACTTTCCAAAGACTTTGAATTTTGGAAAATTACGTAACCAGTATATTCTACACATACTCTAGATTGGATTTAAGCAACAACAAAAAAGTCGATTTTTGGAAACCGTCACACGGGATGACCCCCTTAATAATGGGTTGACGTGCTTGCAAGCCTCAGAGTGAAGCATTTTGGAAATCATTTATGCGAAAAGAAATTTGCAGACATCCCCTATACGGTAATAAACGCCTATATGGCGGAAACTGGCCTGGTCAGAAAGGATAAGAATCACGAGTACATTACAATAGGTTACATTAGAAAACCTCAGTGCTATGAGACATAGATGGCCCTGTCCATTTGCAATAATAATAATCTTTTAAATAATAAAACATAATTTATCATGATAGACCCTATGCGCAATGGTTTCAGGAGTCAAAAATCTGCAACTTGCTTCAAGAATGTTCTCTGTAGGTTTCTTAGTTTTGAAGATAATACCTCAAGACTCTTTTGTTATTGACTTAATAACAATACATTATTACAGACATTGGCTGGTACATTCTGCACATAAAAGATAAATGAAAATCATATTTAACGTAGCTGATTTTTAATAAAACATTCAAGCGAAGTAGCAGCAGAGAATTGAAGGACAATAATAGAAAAGACAAACTACACATAAACCTCACGATCTTAAACTGGCAATCTCGGAGATAGATATTTAAATGTATAAAGATATAAAAGAAATAGTTTTGCAAGAAAAGTAAGGGTAAGGCACGTTTCTAGCATAAACGTATATAATTTAACGAGTTGCAGATAAATGTTATACAAACGATCGTAGACTCGTGAAGGAAGAGTTTAACCTTTGTTGTGCACACCTCTTTGAAATTACGTATTATGCACAGGGGGTATGTCCTACCCCAGTCACTTCAAACGTTTATTGCAGACGTACAATTCGTTATTTTGACTCAAACAAAATTGCTGGCCATTGCTTAAAGCTTTTAAGATAAGGCCTCATAGATGGCATTAACATTTTGTAACGTACAAAAATTATAAATGATGTTAACGAAAAAAGAAAACGAAAAATGGACATTTTCACTGAAAAATGCTTGAAGTACCACACTTTCACGAAAAAAATATTAGTTTATGGCGGAGTTGAAAAAAGAATATTTATTTTTCTATATGAATTCACGCGTTTTTAACAAAAATGAAAGTATTGATTATTATTAGAAATATGGGTCTATTTTCAAAATAATCGTTTTATTGGAAGATTTTTGAGTCATTATCACACAAAATGATGTGAAATTATACAAATATAAAAAAAATTACAAGATTTTAGGAACGAATATCAATCTACAACATCATCGAAGCCGTTGGATTCTTCGTCCACCACATGTGGCTGCTCTAGAATGGGGCGGTTTCTCAAATTATAAGTCATCTACAGACATTACACATATATGTATTCACAAAAGAGGAAAAAAACAAGCTCTCTTCCACTATTATTCACACTATTTGCGCACTAATAGGCCAAAAAAACGACAAAATAAAAGTTGAAATTATTCATGAAATTACACGTACTGTGCACATGGGGTATTTTACACCACAGAATTTCCGAACGTGAACTTTTCACCTCTGCCAAGAGCAGACAAAAGCCGGACGGGCTAAACTATGTATGGGATCTTGAAATGTTATTCCTAGACATTGTACGGATTATAAAAACGCGTTTGAAAATACGTTGGGGTATATCCTACCCCCGGTGCACAACAAAGGTTAAAATAAACGAAATATAAAACAAACCTCACATTACGGAGTAAGAAATATATAATAATAATAAAAGCTTCATATTTTGGAAGCAACATATGCTGTGAACAATTGTTTAAAAAATTTTCTATAAAATGTATTATACTGTTCCTCAGTTGCTCTGGATAAACAAGGCACCGCGGATTCATATTTTTAGAGCTTACAGTGACATTATGTACACGATGGTACATGTTCGCCATCTGCAGCATCCGTGGTGTTCTGAAGGCGGCGTAAACTTGAGGAACGGTCGAAGAAGGCGAGAGAAAGCCCCGCTTGCCCGAGCCCTGGAACAATTTCATTTATCATGGGAAAAATAGCGGTTAAACTCAGCGCAGCGAGCATGCCGTAAACTTTGCGACGAGGGCTTGTCAAGGAGGGCAAACCGAGGAACGGGTACTGCGGTGTTGCGTGAAAGATCACGGAGGTAAAGGAAATAAAAAAAAAGTAAAAAGCGACCGAAGGCTGAATAGTTGGGCGAGAAACGGGGAGAAAAAGGGAGGATAGAGGAAGAGTCGAGCGAAAAATAAGGAAGAACGTGGAGAATGAGTCGCTTCTTCTTCATCGCCCTCGTTGAAAAGCAGCAGAGGAGTAAATTAGCGCAGAAGCCGGCACCCATGCCACTCGAAACTGGACCATTTTACGTCGCGGGCTTTATTACACCTAAAAACATTTGCGCCAACTTTATTCTCCACCGAGGATTTAAGTTCCAAGCCAAATGGCACTTTTCACCTTTTGTGCCCTGAAAATCTGAGATGGAGGAAGACGAAAGGAATTGAGGTTGATTTAATCGCGTGAGAAGCGAATAAAGTGAGCAAGATCAATTTACTATCTTTTCCTGATTTCTAAAAAAGAGATTTCAGAGGGGCACAATTAATTGGATAAATTGACGAATGGGCTCGCGAAAACTTGGAAATGGCATAATTTTTAAAATTTGGATAAGAATCAATCTTCATTTAAGACCCTGAGTTGCTGATGAAATTTTTCCCCTGAATTATTAACTGATAAGAAAGATTACTCGGTTTGGTATGATCTTAAATATTTAGATTACTGGAAAGGAGAATCATTCATTAATTCATTTATTAACTAAATTCAGGGTTTATCAGAATATTGGTTGATTTCACTGGCAGAAATAGTTTAATGTGAATCAAAAGTTTACGTTGCTTCAATATGCGTTTCAAATGTACAAGAGCTGATGATGAAACATTTTCCTAACTACGAATTTGCATATTATTCAAAAAGTGAACTGAAATGGGCGTAACGAGTGATTCGAGATATGGTCTTGTTCCGCCTCTCGCGAGGCGAAATAGCGGAATATTTATCATTTAACGAATTCATTTGAAATCTCTGGGTACATGACACACAAAAAGTTAAATAACCACTCTTGTCCAATGATTTATACACTTAAGGATTTATCAAATGTCACTCTTTAATTTCCTATCGCAATTACTTACGTTTCTACTTTTATTTTTCCAAGATCATTTATTATTGCACGAATTTATCTTTCAGTAGCCATTACGGTCGAAAAAAGTGGAAAAATTGTTCAAAAAACGATGTTGCTCGTTGCGCAATATACGAACGACATAAAATAAAAATAAAGATCATGTTTATAAAAATAACGTGAGATATATTCTTTTAGGGTTGTCATAAAATTTTGAATATTGTTTTTCATTCTCTTTCATTAGTGATAATGGGCAAAATACATATTGCAACAAAAGATTGTGAATAACAGATATAAAATAACAAAAAATGATCTTATCTCTTGAAAATATAACTTGAAAAGCTAAAGAATAAATGAAAAGCTTCATCTTCGTTGAGTCGGAAAACTCCTTTCTTTTCCTATAATTTGTCGCGAGAGTGGAAACGTATATTATTCCTGAGAGAATGTTACACCAGGAGTTTTTTTCCAGGTACTTCATTTCGTCTGTGCAAGAGTGGTACGAAGTCAAGGCTTTCTCCTTCAACCCTAATCTCATACCGCGGTCTTCCGTTATTAGTCGCCTAGAATAGAAGCGTCTGATGAGACTTATTTTATCAGAATTTCAGCACAAGCCACCACTCGTGAGTCAAAATAACATACAACGCCGTTCCTCCTTTATTTTCCACAAAGAAATATATATATATATATATATTTTTTTTTATTTATATATAATTATATTTATTATATATTATTTATTATTATTTGTTATTATTTGTTATTTATTATATATTATATATATATTATATATTATATATTATATTATTATTATTATCCTTTCACTTATTTATATTAATTATATTATATAATTATATTTATATATATTTTATATACATATAGGTTCAAGAAACATCACGCCAATAATCTTTTCGTTTGTGCGTATGTGAAAGAGAAACGTAAAAGCTATTGACCTCGCACAACTTGATTCGTCGCAAAGTTCAATAATAGTATATTGTGCACCTAGGACGGAAACAGTCTTTTTATTTGAGCGTCAGTGTAAAAAGATCTTTGACTTATTGGTGCACACGATACTTTATGTAATAAAGGTATGATTTACAAGTTTATCATGTCTAAAATTTGAGGTTAGGTTGATGCGGCTATAATCGGACACGGGCGAATACAAATGCGCATGCGTGCTGTACGATTATAAGTCCATAATACTACCTAAGAGTATTATAGACTCATTATTGAGCTGCGCGCATGCGCATTCACTCTTGCTCCTCCTGATGTGTGAAAGGCTACTTTCAGAACGAACAAGGTGCTGAAAAATGCGTAAATCATGCCTGCTTTACACAGAAGTACTTTCCCCGCCACCATTCTCTTGAAAAAACGAGAACGATTCAGTAAATTATGTCAATCTTTATAAATTACGCAGAGTTGAACGAAAATGAATTTTTCTTAACAAATTCTTCTGTAGACTAAAGAAAAACTATGTCCGTCTTCGAAAATTTCGCAAAGTCCAATAAAAAACTTTGTACTTCACCAATTATTTCAGAAAAGCGAAAAAAATGAGCCAATTCGTCCAATCCTATTGAAAAATGAAGAAATTATATCCATTTTCAAAAATGTCTTAAATTCTACAGGGTTGCTACAACTCAGGGAATTCCAGAAAGTCACATGAAGTAAGATAATTTAAAAGTGGGCTTGAAAATTCAGGGACTATCAGGGAATTTGAAACTAACCGTGAAAAGGCTACCAGTTTGGTAGAAATTTCATCATTTTTGTTAAAAAACACTACTGCTTGGTTGAAAATTAATTGGTTTTTGTTGAGGATTCAACTATCCTATCAAAAATTCGCTTTCGTTTTCAAATTCAACTATTTTAGGTTAAAAATTGAAATATTTTTTGATTGAAATATCAACATTAAATTTTTTATTGAAAATTTATCTTTTTCATTCGAAATTTCAACTATATGGTTGAAAATTCATGCATTTGTTAAAAAGTGATTGTATTTTGGTAGAAAATTAATCTCTTTTGATAAAAATATAATCTTGGTGTTTGAAAAATCATCTATTTGGCTGACAATCGAACTATTTCGTTGAAAATTAATTTTTTAATTGAAAATGGAATTATTCTTTTTTGAGTTGAAAATGCTTCTGTTTTAGATGAAATTTCACTATATTGTTCTGTTAAAAAATCGTGTCTTCTTCTGATTGAAAATACGTATTTCTAAAATTTCAACTATTCTATTTTTGGGTGAAAATTTTTTTTTTTAGTTGGAAATTCATGAATTTTGTAGAAAATTTAATTATTTGAATAACCATTCCATTTTTTCTAAAAATGTATCTTTTTTAGTTTAAAATTTATTTACTCAGCTAGAATATTCATATTTTTGGGTTGAATATTAAACTTTCTTGTTAAAAATTCATACTTTTGGGTTGGAAACTATTCAGTTTTGCTTCGAGTATTCTTTTTTTTATCCGAAATTCATCACTTTGGTTGAAATTTCATTTTTCTTGGTGAAAAGTTAATTGTTTTAGACTTTATGCTTTTGCTTTGAAAACTCAACTATTTGGTCGGAAATTCATGAATCTACGTTTGTCTTTATATGATCGAAAATTCATCTTTAAGAATGTTTAATAACAAGAAATATTTTGTTAAAAGCCTTATGCTGCTTTTGAGGAGTGTTTCGCTAAAGTCAAATGTATTTACAAAACAGGATTTGAAGTGTACTTGCATTACGCGAATTGCCTTTGCGAATGATGTATATTCAGAATTAGTCATAAGCTTCCAAGTGCGAATTCACTCCGCCCTCATTTTCGTCGAGAAATGTAATAAAAAGAGAAAAAAGAAATAACCTCGTCATTGCTGGGTGGAATGTCGTCTACAGTGGCAATAAAAAAAGCGAGCGTCCCGTGCCCGCCAACGTCCAACTAAACTCGGAAGCGCAGCTTTATTTACGAGCTCTGCCTGTTTACTTTCCGGCAATCGTGGTGGCAATTACAATGCGATTTATTGTAATTACAACTTTTACTAGCCAGCTGCACCCACGCTCTTTCTTCACCCATCTCTCTCGCCATCGAGTTCCTTTTGCTTTCTCTTGAGCATTCACTCTATCCTTTCTCTGTCTCTTTTCTTTCCTCAAGAGTCTCTAGTCTAGACCTCTTCAAACATCGTTAATCTCAATTTTGACCTCGGACATGCACAGAATGAATTGGTTTCAAGAAATCCCTTATCAGCTTTTTAGCTCGTCATTAGATCGATAAGCCAGAAATTTTCAAGTATGTGCTAATTAGAAAAGAGGAAAAATTTAATTAGGTCAAGTGCCTAGGGCCTCGAATGTTGGAAGTATTTTATATTGTCAGAGACATGTGTCTCATTTGATAGAACTCACACTCGTTGAGGGTGGACTGGGGCAAGACCAACCGCTGGGGCAAAAGCGATTTGGGAAGAGTCCAGATGTCAAGCCAATTCGAGCGCAGATAGCGCTCGGATGGGTGATCATCTGCGACGTACGACCGGTTGTGCCCCGTTTCAGCTAATTTCGAGCGGGAGGATTGACGCCGAGGATGATTGTGTGCATTCGATGGGTAAGGTCGAATATCTACCTTCAAACTCGACTGCCAAAAGACCATCTGAACATGGCAGGTGGTTTTCTGCAGTTTACCTGTCCCGTAGCCAAACGTCCATGCAAATGCTAGTATCTCTAATGAAGTCGGATGCAGCCACTGATTATTATCACTGGTTGTGATTAAATTCATACAGTGATTATAAGCCCACCTCAGTAAAAGAAAAATGTTGACAGTCCCATACCCTGTGAAAGGAAGTCATCTAGCGGTATATGTACTCATGCTAAAGGACTTAAATGATACTTAAGCAGCGAGGGTAAAGAGGATAGACCTCGGTTTCACCGGGGTTTTACAATAAAAGGCATAGTAAAATAGGTTTTAACCGCAGTGCTACGGGATTCTAATGGACCAGCGTTACAAGACAATAATATAACATTGAAATTCCTTAATCATTTTAATTCTTCTTTGTACCAAATAATATATTTGATTAGAGAGAGAGAGCATTATTTTATCGAGTACTTATCCAAATTGAACTTAATCCGAGTTCAAAAAATATTAAATTTAGAAATAATTACGGCTTTCCCATCGGGGCAAGAGTAACCAGGAAAATAGTTAACAAATACTTGAATGGGAAGTCTACTGTTGATTTGGTCGGTAATGCAACTAGAGTAATCAAATAAACTGAATAATTAAATTATTGAATCATTGTTTTATTAAAACAACGGCTACGTCTTATTAACTATGAATCAAGGGCCAAATCTAAAATGCAGTTACCGCCTACTTATTTTGCACAGAAGCCTAGCAGAAATTACTAACAATATTGTTCGAAAATGTTTGCTTTTTGCTAGATAATTTTCAAAAATTCATTTACACGTCGTCTTAAAAGTATTTGTTCAAATTCGTATTTTTAATGGTAGCAATACGTTCAAGTTACATTTTCATATCCTTTCAAAATAAAGGCTTTTCTGATCAAACTGTTTTTTATGATATTCACGAAAGACATATATTTCAATATCTTCATACGTCACAATAAAAAATTTTAATTTTATTATTTATTACTACCTAAAAGCGAAAAATCTTCTGTTTGAAAACTGTTTTTCTCGGAACGCTTTTTAGAACCCATCAAATTCTAATCTCAAAATAAAACTTAATTTTCTCAGAACGGAATGATATTATTTTATAAAACTTTGTGTCCTTGTATTCAGTAGCTCAACATCTCGGGGATGGATCATCAGTATACTTTTTAAATTGAGTATTGTATTTCCTATCGCTATCTCAGTTCGACTCTGACAGGGTAAAAACAAAATGCGAAGCCGAAATTATCTCCTTCGGGCAATATTTTCTCATAACTGGAAGCTTCTTTTCATTTAAACTTTTCTTTCGATTAGGCAATACGTCATCTCGTGAGCAGAATTTTATATATTTTATTATTTGAATATTTTTTCGCTCTCCCGTATAATTGCCATTTTATCAGTTACCTTCTTTCGTCTTTCCACTTTTACATATGGATAAAAATTCTTATTATTGATAAGTATAAAGGAGAAGTTTTTTCAAGTGACATTTGCAGGATATCTTCAGAAGACTCTTAAGAACAATTATATATAGCATAAAAAATAAATTGATTATATTTTCTGACTTTTGGGGAAGCCGTGATTTTAAAAAATCGCGAATTTTCAACCATAATTACCACGGCCGACGGTAATCAATCCTAAGTATCTAAATAACGTATAACTTTATAACTCCTGGATCTTGAGGCTTTCTGCTTAAGACCTTCTCTTCCTAAAGGTACTTGCCTCGTTTTTCCTCACGACTGTGAGAAGTCTTTCTTTTGCTCTGACGTGTTCATATGCACTTTGGTTAACTTGTAAACAGGAGAAATAATTTATGAAAAACAGTTCGTGACATCCTTATCTTACGAAAATCATAAATCACGGCGTTCGATATTGCGACGCAGTGAATAATACCCATAGGCCGTGTACCGTGATCATCATAAACGATTTCCCTCTATCTCAGGATCTCTTTCTCCTCTCTTTTTCTCTGCCGGATCTCATAATATCGACTAAGGGCCAGGTTGCACGATAGCATATAATAAGCGCACCCGTTCCTTAGAAACGCCCGACAAGGCTAAACACAGCTGTTTGTAACGAAGAAAATGCGTTGATATCGTACCGAATATTTTATTTCGCAACCTGTTATTTTAATGCCAAGCAGCAGCTTCATTTCACGCTAGCAACGTAATATCCCACCAAAAACATTCACATGAATTTTTGGAATTAAAGTTGGGCAAGTAATTAAGCAAAAAGTATTCAGAATCAGATTAGTGTTGTGCAAAATAATGTAACTCGACTTAGAAGAGACATCTGAACGTGAGTAATGAGTCGAATTTTGCGAATCGACTTAAGTTGTGGTCTAAAATTTCTCAAATGGCCTTACAATATTATTTTACAATTTTCTACATGGTTCTTTATGAAAAAATGACTGAGTATATTTCATTATGGATATTAGTATATAAGTCCACTTAGTTAATTTAATTTGAATTAAATTAGTGATTTACTAACTTTTGTTAACTGATTTATACTATTGGCGGATATCATCGGACTATTAACCGGATCACATATTGAAAAATAGCTTTAACTTTGAACCGTGTTGCCCACAAGACCAAATTGCCTCATATAGGGCTCACTCAACGCAGAATTTAATAAGCTTTCCGGCAGTTTAAAGAAATTGTTATCTGTAGCCTGGACGGTACCATTATTCAAAAGAATCATTATCCGATGGAGAGAAATTTGATCAATTTTATCACACCTGCACTTATTTTTTATTGATTTATCAGTCAGCTGCCAAGTTAAATTAAAATCGGTTGAGAATTGCGCCGATAATCCACAAAAGTCCAAAATAACACTGCCGACGGTAATGTTCTTCAAAAATCGAAATTTTATTTTTGTCTTCCTGGCGTGATTTTGCAATAACCATATAGCCAAATCACTTCGACTAAGGTTCATTTAACGTAGAATTCAATATGCTTTTCAACAGTTTTTTATAAATTCTCTCATCTATAATTTTCAAGGCGCTATCACCTTTTAATGTGAAGAATAATTTTTAATCTGTCGTCTGGTTAGTAGTCCGATGCTATTTGTCGCGTGGGTAGTGTACAATTGTACATGATTATTCCAGATAAGGATTCTCGGTAATTTTTTTTGTACTTGGTGGCAAATCTCTACCGCGAATCTTGAATCTTTGATAAAAGAAAAAATTACTTTTAATATTTTTCAAAAGCTTATGTTTCTCTCTTACCGAAAATCAGAGAGCCCGTCAAAAAGTCTATCATGATGTTCTATCAAAATGAACAACTTTTTCACTTACATTTTCACTTAATTGAAATAAAATACAATACTTTTCTATTCTCAATTTTTTTTAAATCCTCTTAAAAACAAAGTGAATGATTTTGTTGAGAAACTTAAAAACGATATTGGTAGTTTACGGTAGGTCGTGAAATATTCTTCAATTGGGCAATCCATGCGTCTTGAAGACGCGAACAAATATATCATACACATTACTGTTGTATTTTCAATATTAAAAAAGTTTCCTCATAGCAACAAGATAGAAAATATATTTGTCAAATTTATATATCGGTATTGCTAGATGATTAAAGGTCATAGAAGGTTTGGCAATAGGACATTCGATGAGTCTCAAAGACGTAAACGAACATGACAAGTACAGTACTTTAGTATTCCTAATATGAACAAAGTTCTTCTCATATAAACATAACATGGAGCTTTCTTCAAACTTCATAAATTGGTACTGGTTGTTCATAAAAGGATCAAAAATACACAGAATAAACTATTATTTTGATACTTGATAAATCGTTAAGGTCGAGTTATAAAAGGTTCAACAAAATCTTATTAGACCTGGGTATCAGTCGCAGATACAATTCTTCCAATTTTTATGATCATAGCTCTTTCAGTTTTCTTTTAGTTTTATTGAAAATTGTAATTTCGAGCTTCTGGGGAGCAGATTTTAAACTTTAGGTAATTACAAATCTCCCTTTTTGAGGAATAACTTAATTTAAAAAACGTCATGTTCTATCCAGTAATAATTTTTTTTTTAATGTCTGACAAATGATTGCCTTTCTACTGCACTTTTCAGTAGAAAATACTTCTATCTAGACAGTTATTTCGTGCTTGCAGTTAAGTCTCAATCAGGAGAGAATAAAAATTCAATAAAGTTGCCGAGTTTGTTTGGATTAAAGAAACCCTTCAGTGAATATCGATGCATCCCAAGATTGAAATAATAACATCCTGAAATTATTTTCTTGAAGCTATAATCTGCAAAAAAAAAAATACTGGGGCGTTGAAGATGAGGTACGGTCCTGGGAAATGCGTTCTGATTCTACATACATGCGAAGGGAATGTGTGAGGAGTAATCATTCAGGTACCGATAAATCTGACGAAGGGGCCCGTACGCTGTGAAAAGCAGCGAAACCAGGCATTAAGGCCCAACAAATTATTTCCCGCGACGTACTCAATGAGCCTGTGATCGGTGCCGTATAATAACGGTTGTAACATACTCGGAGAGAGGTGCCGATCCATCTTTTACTCGCGGATCTTATATTTTAATTGTCCCGGGTGTAAATTTTACTTTAACGACGGCTTACACACAAGAAAATTCCCCTGAGGTTAAGAGAAAGACCATGAGTGCAGCTTCTGCACCAGAGTGGTCAAAAAATACATTGGAAAATTTTTGTTTCAAATTTTCATGCATATCCATCATCCGTTCCCCAAATTTGTTTGAATCCATTAAAAAATAAAAAAATTTAAATGATTAACAGAGGTCCATTAATTACGTAAGGCATTTTGGGGAGCGGGGGATTCCGAAAATATTACGAATCCTTACTAGCCAGCACCCGATTAGTGCCCGAAAAAACTGACTAGATAATGAGGAAAAAATTCGTTTTCTTAATGCTCATTTTTCGCCTTTGGTACTTTCAAACATCCCGGCTATTTTTGCAAATGTGCAACAAATATTTGGGTTTGATACCGAAAAGACCGTCAGAATTATACGGTCTAGACAATGCCCTAACTAGACGTAAATCTGCCACAATATGATATTACGAGATCCCTTAAAATCTCTTGAAATGAATTAAAATCTTTCAACTCCGTGGCAAGTTTTCGGAATCTCTTGAAATCCCTTAAAATATTTTAGAATATTTATAAATCCCGTACAATCCTTTGATTTTTGAAATCTCTCAAAACCCACAAAACTATTTTCCAATATTTTCGAATCCCGTAAAATCTTATGAAATCCATCGGAATTGTTTGAAATGTTTGAAATCAGATTTAAATCACCTAAGATCCTTCAATTTTTGGGAAAATACTTCAGAGCCCCTGGAAATAATAAAAATCACACAAGAATGCCTTATAATCCATGGAAATCCCTAAACATATCTAAAAGTCGGTTAAAATCTCTGAAATTCTGTAAAATATTTTTGAATTTTACGAGGTCTATTAAAATTTTTGAAATTTGTATTTTTGTACTTTCTGACAAATTGGGAGAAGGGCAATTGTTTGAAAATTCGATGAAAAAATGTGGATAACCCTATTCTGTACTGACTATAAATAGCAGATACCAGAAATGTCGACAACATTAAAAAAAAACATATTATGACTCAGAAATTTATGGCAATTTTAACCCAAAAGTCTTGAGCTATATTTGATAATATTGAAGGATTTAATTTCAAATGTATCGATCTGTTCGAAGTGATTTCTAATATGTTTGATCTATTGAATAATTTATTTTCGAGCTAATTTTGTCCTGTCTATATATACTCATCGATTTTTCTATTTAGGGCTAATTACCTCCATCTGTGTTAAAATATTCAGCTAGAGTAAGGGAATATGAATCAATTAATTAGTTAATTTAAACTGCAGAGGAAGGTTTGTTACCTGAATGTTAAATAATGGAATAAAACCTAAGTGATTGCTGGATCATAGCTTTAATGAAACAAGTAGAAAAATCGATTACGAATTCTGTGAAGAATTGCCTGGGGCGTATTCCGTAATTAAATCTCTTCTGAAGAATTTAATCAAATTAATCCAAACAACTTTTCAAGAAGTATTTTTGTGAATTAGAATCTGAACTGAGTTTTTATCAGTCAAACTAATTGTGAAATATATTTTCTATGTGTATTGTTTTTTAAATAAGCATAATGTATACTCAAAAGTATTAAGGTTGGACTTATGGAAAAGTGATGATTTAAAAAAAATATAAAATTGCATAACCAAATATTTGACTTGATGAAACGTGTACCTTATTTTTATAACAAAAATGTAAGTAAAAATATGATTTGAATATTCATTAATACATACATTGAAACTACTTTTATCTATCCATTATAATGTTTTAGCAAGGAATTATAAAAGAAATTCTGTTTTTTCTGACAAAAATTTTATTTTTGTTTGAACAATGCACATTCTACATTGTAAAACAGGTAAATACGTAGAAAAATAAATTTCTTTTATAATCACTACGATTTTTCTTTGAATTAATGCTTGGTTATGGAAAAAAATATATTTCAGGAACTCTCTCGTAATTCTCAGCAATTTCACTGGCGATCCTGTTTTCGTCACTTATAAGCATCACTGAAATTTCACTAACTTTCCAATATAAAATATATTAAATAAGAAATAAATTTCAGTCAATACTCACTGATTTCTAAGTCAATGTTCACATATTGAGGTAGAATGGAGACAAAATAACATTATTCGTTGCACGTTTAAAACAATTTTTTAAATGAATTAACAAAGACTGGGATTTTCAGTTCACGTTACTGAAACTTGAACTTTAACATCATTTTGTTTCTCCACCGAGAAATCAATGAATAGTGAACTCAAGTTCCACTGCTTATTACTGCGCGGGTCAAAAAACTCCCATTGAGATACCATTGGAATCAGTACTCAAGTACCAACTTTTATTAAAAATGTTTAAAGTAAAAATAGCGAAGAAAGTACTAGAAATGTTCCAATTTATTTATTTTTTTTTAAATTTTCACAAGTGCTGACGAGATTTACACCAAGAAGTTTTTGAGGAGAAGAGTACCGAAAAAGTCCCGCAAAATTTTTAAAAATATTTTAACAAGCCTCAAATAATTTTTGCGACAAAAGTACTAGAAAAGTTCCATTTTATTATTTCGAAACAAGCACAAGCTCTTTTATTAATTTCATTTCCAAGGAAATTTATGTCCCAAAAAAGTACTGCTAAAATAGGACTAAAGTACGAGAAAAGTTCAATATTCATCATGCTTCACCAGGACTTCTTTTGGAGAAAAGTACCGAAAAAGTCCCATTTAATTTTGGTTTGCGCAGGACTTCTTTAAAACAAAAGTGTCGAAAAAGTCTCAGTTCATAATTTTAAACATTTTCAAAAGTCTTAATTATAATGTTTGGGGCAAATGTACTGAAGAATTTCCATTTTATTGTGAACTTTTGTTCTAAAAACGTCCTAGTGAAATGGTTTTTCTGGAATTTTAGTACATAAATGTTACGAATACGGAACTTTCTTAGCACTTTTATCATCAAATTTATTTAGGTGTGGTGCAAAATAAAAAAAGTGGGAAATTTTTGTGCTTTAGTACTATTTTTGATGTACGGTTTGGAACATAAACCCCATAAGCATTTTTATAATTTCGAAAGAAAAAAATGAATAAAATGGAACATTTCTAGTTCAATCTCCGAGTCAAATTCGGCGCAAAAAATTACTTCCGCTCGACTTATTTCCTGAAGAGAAAAATGAAATTTTGTCAACCAGCGAGATGGAAAAGAATTTTAATAAAAAGCTCTGAAAGTGGAGAAAGCTTATCTGAATGTAAAAGGTATACGCAGAAGGGAAAAGGAGCATCGTTCAATGTTCCTTACTTCCTCTTCAGTACAATTCCGGGGTGGGGCGAGGGAGAGAAACCTCGTAGCCCGTATTCCATACGCGTGCCAAGTTTTACCCTACCACCTACCCCTTTCCCTTGAAAAGAAAGCAGCTCGGGCAGAAGCGGTCCTATTTTCTCTTTTCTTTTGCTGGCAGGATATCGCTGCCATCCTGCACAACCGCCACTTTCAAACTAGGCGCCACGTGCACGTCCATCCGTCTCATTTTATCTCTTCTTATCGCTCGCCTCACCCGCTTCCGTTACTTCCACCTCACGTCCAGATCTTCTTTGGGTCTCCCACAGAGCTTCTTTGATTTTGTCGCACACCCCGCGGCGAGCTACCAGACGCGTTCGAGTATCGTGCTCAGCACTGACGACAACGCTTTTTTCTTGTCTTATCGATAAAAGCTCCAGCGTATTCCGAAAGTAGTCCTAAACGAGAAAAAAGGTTTATCGATGCTCGGAAATCGTTCGGAAGCTGGCCAACTATTCCCTTTCGTGATTCTTGCATTTGGATTTATTAAAATAGAGTTATTCAATCTATAAGGGGGCTTAGAGGACAACGGGGTGGGTTTTTATGCACATTGCGCCCAAAATTTTTTTTGAATCAAGAAAAAAAAATGCTTTTCTTTCTATAAGACATTTAGAGGTTCCGTAAGCCCCATGAAGATTAACATGTATTCCCATGAGAACAAAGACCTTTTTGTGAATTTTATTCAGAATTGTCAATATTAGGTGAATCGAGTTTAAGCTCGACGTTTCTTTTCATAATTAGCTATAGAATACAAATTGAAGATTATTTTTTTAATAACACCCCCATAACCCTGTTTTATAGGGTCCCAAAAAAACCCATGAGTAAAAAGTTGGATTTTGCCCGTTTCTGGCGCTAATTGTGACTTTTTGCGGTTTTTTTATACAGATTATTTGTAATACTAAAAACGCTACTTCTAACTGATAACTAGATGTCTACATAAATCATTTGGAGGATTTATTATTGTTTTTATCAATTTTCGCTCATAATAGAGTTAGAAAGTCGCGGTTTTTTCGGATCTTAAAACTTATTTTTGAATTTTCAGTTAGATCGAAACAACAATTAATTATGTTAAACATAAATAATTGTTTAAACACTTTATTATTAATGATACTAATATTATTTAGGAATAATGCTAGAAAGTTGAAATTTTCAAAACTATGATTGTTTTTTATAACTGTCTTATTCTATAGCAATGCTGGACAGTTGCGGGTTTCTCTACAATTTTCCACTTTTTGTCAATTTTTCACCCACATCGAGGTGATAATTAATGCAATTTAACAAAAAGAATTACTTACATAAACTATTGTCGATTATAAAGTTTGAACTTTTTATACACCTCTTACCTAGTGAGATAATAATTTATGCAAGTTAACAAGCACAATTGGTGGGATAACTTATTATGGTTTATAACTACCTTCTTTTAGAATAATGCTAGAAATACTTCTCAATAATTTCATGAACGTAGCCCTACATAGTAAATAACATAGGATTCTAACAAGTATTTCACATGTGAAGATATTTTATATAATAAAAACCAAATTTATTTCAAGCAAATACTTTTTTTTTACTAGTAGGATAAAAACCGATAATTTTCTAATAGAAGGTTATTTTGTAAATAAAACGAGCAAATTCGTAAACCGGAGGAAAAGTCAAGAAGTGAGTAAGTTTCTTCATCAAATCAACAATTTTTTTTCATCAACTGATAGCAAGAAATTACTACTGAGTATTTTTAAGTATATTTCACAAAAAATGCAAGTTTTAGTTTACAAATTAACGAGAAGCCTGTGTTCATAAAATTGATAATAACAGTGACAATAGTAGATTGTTACTGAAATGTCTGAAATTAGTTTCACAAATTTGTTATTAACAACTGATTAAGTTAAAAGAACCAAATGTAAAGCTAAAAGATAGACAAATAATAAATTTGGTAATTAGGTTTTTTCGATCGTAGATGCTTTTGGTGAGACATCGATTTGTACATAGAAGGCACTTTTGAAAACAATTTGATTATAACATTTTCAAGCATAATGCGAAATTAATATAACAAGAATCGAAGCCTGAAAGTAGATCCTAACTACTGAAAACGAAAATTTCAAGCACTAGAAATTTAACAAATGTATACTTAAAGAACCAAAATAACCAAATTTGGACAAACACACATGCAAATAATTCTCTTCAAAAATAAAAAAACTAAGACATAAAGAGGAAAGAAGAAGGAGGTAAATTACAAATCCCCAGTTTTGGTTCTTTCTATCGTTGTTCTTCATTTCTCACTTTAAATATTTGAACAAATAATATTTTAAAAATTTTACCAACGTTTTGGTGTTGAAACACCCTCATGAAAGCGACGAAAATTACAAATAAAATTTCTTTGAAGAATCGTTAGCATTTCAAAACCCACGTAAAAAATAAATTTGATGATAAGTGAACAAAATTCTAGGTATCCTTATAAATATATAGATCGATTAAAAGATATCATTATTTCAGTATGACAGACACCAAACAGTATTTTTCATTAAAATAATACATCAGGACTTAACATGAACTAGGGAAGGGACATATTATATATAATTGAATATTCATTATCCCCTACTAATGTAATAATATCGGAACGCTGATGAATTGAAATGAAAGCGTATTTCCTTGATTTCCATAACTTTGATGAATAACAAACATTCTCTCATTTTCACCGAAACTGATATTACAGTTTGTAGATAACTTACTTCATACTAAAATAAACGATGAATAATATGAAAGAGGAACACTCTCAGGATTAAATGAACTAAGCTATTTTTTATGAAAGTTATTATGCATGAAAATTTTCCTTTTTAGTCTGACGAAGAGCGTGCTCATGCATATTATTGTCTTAATCATTTCACTTTATTACATGCTATTATGATACCATTATATTATTATTACCCTTTATACCCACTATAGCTTTATTTATTTGGAATTATATATGTAACGTTGAATAACTTACGGAAAATTCATAGTTCATTAAGCGCAACGTCATAACGGAAACTTACCTGCAACAAAGAAAAAATCATTCATAAAGACTGAATTAAATAAAATGGTTTCAAATTCAAAGAAAAATAAAGATTAGTACAAATAATGGAACAGGGTGGCTAAAAAACTCAATTTTCTCAATTCCTTGACTTTTCCCTGATTCTTTCCTGGCCAGTTTCATATTTTCCCTGATCATTAACATCCAAAGACTAGAATTTTAATCTTATAAAATTGTTAATATACAATCTTTTATAAACATAATAAAACAATTTATGATTAAAATTTAGAAATGTATTGATTACTTTCAATCGAAAAAGCTTACTCTTCTGACATGAAGGATGAGTTTTTGATCCGAAAGGGCGAATTTTGAACAAGAAGATTAAATTGTCAATAAAAAGATGACTTTTTGCCAAAATAGTTCAATTTTCCAAAATCTGATTAAAATTTCAACATAATAGTTGAAATTGTAATGAAATATTTAAATTATGAACCTAAAATCAGTTAAATTTTCAAGCGAAAAATATGAATATTTAAGAAGGCAGTTAATATTCAATTCGTAAAGTTGAATTTTCAACAAAAAGATGAATACTGAACGAAAATTCTGAAAGTTGATATTTCAACCAATAGAAACACGAATTTTCAACGAAGTAGGTAAATTTTCAACCAAAGAGTTGGATTTTCAACTAAGTAATTAACATTGTATTACAAATATTTGACGTTTTAAACCAAATAGTCAAATCTTCAACCTACAAAGATGAATTTTCAACGAAAATGGTAATAGTTGGTAGTTAAACCAAAAACAGATGAAATGGGCACTAAACGGAATGAGTATAAAACAAAAAGACGAATTTCCAACCAAGAAGATTAATTTTTCACAAATAAGAAGAATTTTCAACAAAATAGTCCAATTCTCAACTAAAGAAATCAGTTTTCAACTAAAATGATGAATTTTCTAACAAAAAAGAGAAATTTTCCACAAATAGTCGGATTTTTAACCAAAAAGGAGACAATTTCAAAATAATGAGATTTATATTTAAAAAAATGGGAATGTAACATTTTCAGTTTAGAAAAATTATTTATAAAAAAAATTGGTTAAATATGCAACCAAATAGAAGAACCCTTAAATAAATGAAAAACTTTTGACAAAGTAGTTTCACTTTTAGACAGTTACATTTTCATCCAATAAACATGGAAGCGCTACAAAAAGATTGCATTTTCAACCCAAAAAGACGAATTTGCAACAAAGAAGTTGAATTTTCAAGCAAAAAGGATTGTTAAAAATTGTTAATGTTTCAACCAAATAATGAAATTTTTAACTAGAAATATGATCGGCAGGGGGAAGCAACTGCAAGCAACGAAATAAAAATGGAAATATGTACAAGGCAAATAAATCACTAACAAGAATATTACATCAGGGTCGCCGTCAAATTCCATTTTCAAAAATCCCTGATTCTCCCAAACCAATTCTTCATTTTCCCTTTCCATTAATATTCAAATTCCAAAATCTTCATCTTATAACATTTTCAACATAAAATTAAAATTAATGTTTAAAAAAATCAATTTTATTATCCTTGACAGCTATTCAAAGTGCATCTTATAGAAATTCTCTTACTTTTGCCAAATTTTTTAAAAATCACTCATTTTCCCCTGATTTTTACTGGCCAATAAAATTCTCTGGCTTTTCCCTTGTTTCCGGTGTTTTCCAAAACCGTCGACCACCCTGAATTCGATTTTCAGGTTACAATTTCCGATTTTTATTTCGAATTTCAAATAAACAGTTGAGCGAAGTCTTATGTAAGCTCAGAGCTTTCGAGAATGCCGGAAGATTTCTGCCTATTTTTCGAGCTCGAACTGTTTCGTCTGTCAGTTACTTTCTTGTATTTGGATCAGTCTGCTCTCAACTGTGAACACTCGACGAAGCACGCTTCTTTGTTTCTTCTGTTTAGTCAGATATTTCAGAGCAAGAAAAGCTCAAGAGGTTTGCACATTCTAGGGAGTTACTATTGCGAGATAAAGTCTTTTCTGGCACGTTTTCAAAAAATTCAGCCCATTTTTCATACTGTCTGGCCAGTTTCTTGCCAATCTTGTTGTGTTCAAAAGTAGTATGCGACAACATTCAACTGGCACATTAATTTTTATTTTATATTAATTTAAAACTGAAACATATTTTCGAAAATAAAATTCATAATTATAGGGGTTATTCAGAAATGCAAATAGTTAAATTTTTGAGCTAAAGGGACGTATTTATAATCAAATAATGGAATTCGCAACCTACAGCGATCATTTTTCAATCAGATATTTGAATTTTCAAAAAACGAAATAAATATGAGCCAAAAATACTGCCATTTTCAACCAAATGGTTCAATTTTTATGTCGAAAAGACTCATTTTTTAGAAGACAGATGAATTTTCAATCCAAGAGAACGACTTTTGTATTTTAAAAAACGAATGTTCAACCAAGTACGAATTTTCAATCAAAAAAAGATTTATTCTCAACGAAAATTATCAAAGTTAATATTTCAACCAAGAAATTTGTTTATTAAAATCAAACACAGCCTAATTCGACGAAAAAAGACGAATTTTCAAACTAAAAAGACGAATGCTCCAGAAAGCCGTAGAATTTTTCAATCGAAAATATAAATTTTCTAAAAAAAAGTTAATTTGTATTCAAATGGGAAATATAAATAGTAAATATAAATTTTCCACCAAAAAAATTAAAATTTTTTAACAGAACAGTTGAGTTTTTAAGCCAAAAAAACTAATTTTCTACAAAGAAGTTCAACTTTCAACCCGAAATAATGCATTTTCAACTAAAAGCTAGATCTTCAGCCAATAAAATGAATGTTCACCAAAAGCATGTAGTTCAGTTTAAATCAAATGGTTGAATTTTCAACCGAAAAAGATAAATTCTCAATGGAAAATTTAAAAGCTCAATTTTCATATGAAAAAGGTAAATTTCCAACTGAAAATAGAATAGTTTAAAATTCAGTTGAACAAATTAATTCAAAAAGAAGGAATTTTCAAGAAAATAGTTCAATCTTTAACCAAATAGTCAAATTTTTAACCAAGGGAGATGAATTCTGAAGCGACAATATAATTTAAGAGAAAATACCTAAAAAGGGGACAACGATGACTTTTCTAAAAAAAAAAAAAGGATAAAGAAGGGAATATGTAAAAGAATTTTAAAACTTTATTTAAATGCTTTACTTCTAAAATGAAATCAGTTATTTTGATTTCTTCAAGCATTTAAAACAATAGTTACTCACACGTCACAAATCTTCACAAAACCTGCCCCCCCCCCCCCCCAGGCAGTGTGACGTTGTTTTTGAAAAGCTCCATATGTCATTACCTACATTAACTTCTAATTGCTGTGCATATAATTTATTACAGTCACTTGCAATTAGAGACTTTAAAATCGTAATTAAAAACAATTCCAATTATGACCAAGCTTTCACGATTTTGATTTGAATAGTTATTTTTAATCTACAATTAATTATTGCAAAAAGATATATTGAATGAAATATTGATTAAATAATTATTCTAATCCTTCAGTTTATATTATTAAAATAATTTAAAATCATACAAGAGTATTGTTCTCTGCAGCGTTAGGTTAAAGATGATGATGACCTCTTGAAGGGGAAGGTGAGTTGTAAAACATCGCGTGCAATTCTTTCTGTGTAAGTTCTGAAGCTCGTAAAGAGGTTCTTGGTTTCAAGAGGGCGAGAAAGTTGGGAATGGTTGTTTCTTAATACAGGAGAAAGAAAGTAGGAAAAGTTTGTCACGTTTCTATGGCATAATCTATAAGGAGATACAAATAAATGGCGAGAAAAATTGTTCACGTCCTCAACAAAATGTCATTTAACAACTTTCCCTATTTTCGTGAAGAACAATTTAGAACATTCTGATTTTTTTTCACATATTCAGAAATTGAGAATCTATTTCGATACTCAAAGTATCGTCAATTTTACCAACTCATAATTAGAACGTCATATCATAAAAAGTGAAAAACATTTTAAGAAATCCTCGCGAAACGAATTTGAAGATCTTCGGAGATAGGTGAAAATTTTAAATTTTAGATTCAAATTGTGGGTGTATAACTGAATTTGAAATTTTAGTTAGGGCCTTTAAGGTATTCAAGTGACAGACGTTCTAAAACTTAATTTCCAAGTTCCACTGAAACTATGTAATAAATTCGTAGATTATTCATGCAAAACGTAAGGCATAAATTTAAAGACTACTTTCCTAAGTTAAATTGTAATGAATCTCGACAAAACTCCCTGAACACTCGTTTAGTATTCACACTCCAATTTTCGACTTTGGAGAATGACTACTGTCGTTCGAAACTTTATATTAATTTATGGATAATTAATGAATTTATTCAGATTTTTTTTAGAAACGTATTGAACAGTAATTTATTATATTAGTAGCTGATCTTATTTTTTGAACTTGTAGACTTTTATTTTCAAAGCCCCGCAAACATATATTTAAAAAACCGAAACATTGATCAAATAAGCGTAGTTTGTTGGAATAAAAAGTTTTTAATACCAGAGTAATTACTAAAGGAAACATTATTCTTATATAAGCTGGGGTTTTGCGTTATGCTTCACTTTATATTTACTTAGCAAAGGAAAGTTCTTTCCTTAAAAATTGAGATCTTAATGGAATTATGGGTTTTAAAAACCTCAAAAACATGTTTCCGTTTAATACTTTATTACTACATTTTTTAGCCTTAAAATTATAAATCATAAATCCTAATCTCCCGGGAGCCTCAATTCGAGCCAATGAAAAAGCTTTCTTACTGGAAGTTTAACAGACTTACGAAACTCACTGCAAAGTTAAAAAGGTGTTCAAATTTAATAAAAGGGTAGTGGTTTTTCTAAAATACTCAAAAATTCAGCAACAAAAAAACGCTCGGAAAGAATTTGTTTTTATCTGATCATTAATGTATGTGTTGCGTATCGCTTTGCTATGAAATGGTATATGCATACCGACATTGGTATTCTTTATTTTCTTCTAATATCTTAATCTGAGCGGTCGTATTGAATATTTGGATAATAACAATTAAATTAGGTAAAATTGAATTTTCAATACTTGGTTAATTTTATATTGTCGTTTAAATTGCAAAATTAAAAGAGAAAATCTACAGAGATAAATCGATGAAAGGTTATAATGTTGATGCCTATCGTTCTTGTCTGCACTGATTCATTTTGACGATATTTACATTGGAACAATCATCAACGTATTTCATTTTATATGTTTATAGTTCAAAATCTAAAAATTGTTTACTTTTTTTAAATTGGTCTCTGTTGAAGATTTTCGATCGAAGATTCTTCAATTCTCAATGTGTAAAATTCAGAAATATGTTATTTTGAATGCCTCTTTCATAATTCAATAATGAGGATTTGCAATTGAATGCTCTTTGATTCTGAAGACGTATAAATAATAATTCTTAAGTTTTGATGATTTTAAAAATCAACAGTCAAAAGCTTTCAATTCCAATTTTTCCATGTTGAAGAAATTTCAAGTTTTAATCCAAAAATTACAGAAATTTTAATTTTAAAACTTGAAAGTTGCATAACTTTGAATGGCAATTCTCCAAATTAAATCTCTTCCATTTTAACGATGTAAAATTCAAAATTATTGAATTTTCAAGATTTGTGTTTCACCGTTATGTAATTTTAAATGTTTCTTTAATAATGTAATTTTGATGATACAATTTTTTAATTCTTCAATTGAAGCTATTTGCAAGTCCAAATTCTTTAATCTTTAAGAAGTAGAATGGAAAATTCTTCAACTTTTTAGATTTACAATTGGAAAATCTTCCATTTTTAATGTGTTCAATTCAGAGTGATGTAATTTCAATATAAATATGTAACTGTTAACAGTCAATAGTTTTCAATTTTGAGTCTTCCAAACTAATGCTCGAACTGCAAGGGGAAGTTACCTATCTCGTGAGTGTAATTAATTCTTGATCAAGTTTATTTCCTTCATCTTCATTTATTTTATTATTTATTCAATAGTAAATTTAACTACAAGACCATATTCCGAATATCGTTTTAAAAATGGTTGAAAAATGAGTTTCAAGAGCTCTCCATTCTCAACTTTTGAGCCAAATGACTCATATCGACTTCAATTTGCGATTTTTAATAATTCTTTTATTGCATTTTTATTTTCATTTCAATATAACCGTATCAGCTCTACAAGGATATAAATGAACAATATTCCAGAGAATTTAATCGATTAATAATATTCCTTTTTAATAACATGATACGCTGTTTGTTCAGTGTCAATCCGGGTCGATTGAGGTCAATCCGGGTTTGAAGTATAATGAAAATTGATTTCCCACGAAGCAGCGGCTTACTTGCGAGAGCGATTATAATATATATTCTATGCTGGAGGACAGTGACTTCCCGCAGCCATCTGGATGATCCAGAGAATTAAGTTTAGTTCTCTTGAACACTCTAATCGGCCAGACAAGTGGGCAAGAGCTTATCTTCCGTTAAATACGGTTTAATGGGCCAATTTATAAGATATTGATTCGCCCCCAGTCCAGGACTAACACGCTTATACTTGGCTACACTGGCGAATGTGCAGGTTCGCCTAGAAGGCAAACTTGTACACCGCATTCTTAGAAGTTTAGGGAAACTTTCACGAAAGTGGATAGGCACACGTGCAGTGTCAACCCTCGTATTTCACTCATACATGTGTGTTTGTGTGTTGTGTCTTTCTTTCAGGCACGAATCCAGCGAAGTGATTTAAGTGAAGCGACGTAAAATTATATATGTCGTAGCCGCTTAGTGTAATTAGACATTTCATGAAATGTCTAGATAGTTCATCGGAGTTTCACTATCTCTCTAACAATTCTAGGCATTTCATGAACCGGCCTACGTTCTATCCAGAACATAGCGAAATAAAGTTCAATGAATATAATTTCAAGTAATCATTACTATCTAAGCCTAACTCAGAACTGAGATCAATGATGAGAGATAGGTATAGGCCGTAAGAAGTTGCTACAAGTAATAATTCTGATTATATCATGTCTAAATTCAACATCTTGAGAAACATGGTTCAGTATAATTTACCATTGAATAGAATTGCTTTTAATACAGCGAAACCAACGGTTAAGGTTCTTTTGTCTGTAGAAGAATTCAATGCCCATTAATATTCTGGCTTAAATCTATCCTCCTCCTGTTCCCTTCTACCTCCTTCTATCACATTAACAAATTCATCTGAAACGGATTTCTCATTCTCTACTGTTTCTTAAATGAATGTTGGCAAGGCCAAGGGCGTTGATGGTATCTCTATTAGCTTCGTTAAAAGAGGTATAAATGTCATTCTTCCCTATGGTAAAAATCGATCATTCGGCACATTCCTAAGATTAGGAACCTGGTTTCTCAAAGTTAATCTAGAACTATCTCTCTATTATGTCCGCCTTCTAAGTTTTTTGAGACCATTATTTTTAGACAATTGGCTGAATACCTCGAATCTAGCAATTCATATAATACACACCAAACGGGATTTAGGCAGGGTCACAACACTCTTACTGCTTTGACTTCAGTAAGGCTTTCGATATAGTGGATCATGGCATTCTTCTTAACAAACTTAGGAAAATTGGATGCTCAAATAAAGGTGTGGCATAGTTTTCTGCTCACCTTGCAGAGAGGAAACAAGCAGTATTTGATCCTGACAAAAATATTTTATCTAATTTGCTCCCGGTTACTTCTGGAGTCTCTCACAGATCTGTCTTAGGGTCTATCTTGTTTATAATATACATCACTGATCTTAAGCGTTTCCTTGAGCTTGTTAAATACATCTTTTATCCTGACGGACTAGAAATGTATATACATATTTAATGTGCTTCTGCTGAATTATCTTAGGTGATCGAGTCATTAAATCAAAAGATTGATCTTCTCTCTATATGGGCCACAACTAACAAACGATCCATTAATGTTTCTGGGACGAAAGCCATGATCCTCGGTAGTTCTCCCTATCTTAGTAGCATCGACAATTCAGCTTTACCTCCAGTGATGTTAAATGGTTCTATCATCCAATACACTAACTCTGCTCGCAATTTGGCTCACTCAACTGGCAAGAATATGACTGCCATATAGCATAGGCTAATCTTCCCTCTTCTGGACTACTACTATCTTCTGTATGTTGACATATCCCTTGAACTCGATGTTAAACTACAGAGAGCGATAAATTCTAAACATTTTCTAATATTTCTATAAATTGAAAATAATTTAACCAGAATTATGGAATTTCGTAAGATTTCAAAGATTTGAACATAATTTCAAAAATTTGGTTGATATGCGGTTTTGAATAACTTCCTTGAATTCATAATTATTTAAAAGAATTTCATAGGACTTATAAGAATTCATGATATTGAAAGATATTGAACAGGATTTTAAAATATTTTAGTGGATTTATAAGAATTTATTCACACCAATTGAGGGATTTCAAAGGATTTTGAAGATTTGAAAAGATTTTCAAATATATGAAAAATATTTTAAGAGCCTGAAGGGATTTCGAACGGTTTTAAATATTCTGGAGTATTTTTAAAGATTCCCAGGAATTTCCGAGCGCATAAAAAAGTGTCGAGAGAATTTAATTGATCTCAAAGGATTTTAGATATTTTATTGTACTTCTAAGGATTTGAAGAAATTTTTAAGAAATAGAATAATTTGAAGGAATTTTCGAGGATTTTATTGATTTTGAGGAATTCAAACAAAATTTTTGCAGTTTTAAAGAATTACCTAGAATTTTTAAAGATTTTTAAGGATTTCATTGGACCCAAAACGTTGTAGGATATTTTAAAAGATTACAATAGAGTTTTAACGGGTTTCAATAATTTCAATCAGATTTCCGAGGATTTCAATAAATTTAAGTACAACTACCTAAAAATGGTTATACGGAATTGGAGATTGTTGTAACAACAATTAGAGTAGTACGCACAAGTACTATCATTCTCAGAAAAAAGTTTTGAAAGTTTTCGGATTTTAAAAGCTCCTATAAGGTACTTCAATACATTTTCCAGGATTTCAGGGAATATCATTTGATTTCATGGAATTGCACGGGTTTTTCAATGGATTTTATTAGATTTCAATGGTTTGTATAGATTTGAAGTGATTTCATAATATTTTAAGTGGTATCAAAAGGAATTTTGATAAGATTTCAAAAACTTAGAGCATTTCCAATTTTTCTTAATTTTGAGGAGTACTTTTTTTAATTGATACTAAAAGAGTCATGAATCGTTGAAAACGATGTTATTCAAACGAAACCTATCGAGAGCTTGTTTTTATATAGTGAAATTTTAAAATGTTTGAATTTAATGCCCGTGAAAATTTAATAATTCTAGAAAAACATTGGGAACTTTACATTTTCAATTAGTTTCATCTGGTTAACAAAACTAACATAACAAACATTACATTTAAAAATTTAAAACGTTTCGGAATGAGTATAATTCTTAAAAATTAATAAACTTCAAGACAAATATTTGCGAATTTAGGCTTTGAAAGATAAAAAACTTTAGTTTCAAGGCCCCAAAAATTAAACCATTGCAGAATGGCGCATTCAAAACTATATTTTTTTATTAAAATTATAGAAATTTTGAAATCGATCAAAATGATTGAAAGGTATTACACCGGGTGTTCCAAAAGTCCCGGGACGACAGAATGTTTCCTCAGGTAAGACATTTTTCAGGGGGTTCAAGGTCATTCTTGAAGTAACTGTCAATCGAGGAATTCAATGGTGACCTTTATTTTGATCTTGACCATGAACTTCACGGTCATTTCAAGGTCAAATTGATTTTTTTAAATGGAAACCCCTATTTTTGACCCCGGGAACTGAGATAGCGGTAAATTTTTACGTCCAGGTATGACCATGTCCAATCGAAAATTTGACCTGATAAGGTCATGGTAAGATCAAACAACGTACAGCAGGATGACGCGACTGGCATCCATTTTTGAAGAAAATTTTCAACACAAGAGTTGTAGCATTTTCTACCCCCGATCGATTGGTGACCTTGACCTTGATTTTAACCAGGACCTTCACAAGGATATTTTCTTCAAAAATGCATGCCAGTCCAGTCATCCTGCTGTAAGTTGTTTGGCCTTGCCCTGACCTTCCCAGGTCAAATTTTTGATTACTCAATTCATCACTGAAATTTTTACCGGTGACTATCCCGTGATGCTGACTTGATCACAGGAAAATGTTTTCACACATTTTCCTATTTTCTCTATTTTCCAAAAAAGATTTCTGCAGTGATTGGCTTTCAAAACTTTTTTCTGAGAATTGTAATACTTGTGCGTAATACTCTACTTGTTGTCGCTACAATCTCCAATGCCGTATAACCATTTTTAGGTAGTTGTACTTACTAATTCGAGCAGTAAGTTTTATTATTAAATTAGCAAGCCTTACAATTAAATTAGTGGTTCTAAGTACATTCAAAGTAGCTATCCTGACTATTAAAATTGATATAAGTTTCAATTCCTGAAAGGAAAAATACATCATTCATCAAAAGTCAATTTCCCCTCAAGTAGAGCATAAAACCTTTAAAAATTCTTATGAAATCAAAATACTCATACAGGGGTTAAAAAAGAAATTAATTCAAGCGACACGTAGAACTTTCAATATTTTACCTGAATAACATAATCTCTTTCTATCCATGAAATGTTTGAAATTACATGGATTCACTGGAGAAAAAAGTGTTGCAAAACGACCTGAGTATTCATATTGAATTTCTAGTAGGATTCCACGCTGATTTAATATAAATTTGACTGAATTACAAACTTCCGAAATAGTAAAGATGGTGACGATCGTGAAAATGACGTGAGATTTCGGCGAGAATTTTGGCAGCACTGCTAAGATATCAGTTCTGCTAATGTCCCCAAGAAGCCAAACTTGCCACCATTACTACTTTTGTTTGTTGGAAAATAGATTAGTGGTGATTTGGAAATTGGTGTGGAAGAATCTGCGGGTGCTAGTCCGGCCCAGATTAAACCATCTGGTTTCCAGTTTTGATGCTGGCCAGATACACGAGGCTAGGCCTGGTCCATACGACCTGACCGCAGGCCAGATCGTATGGTTAGATGCTAGTTATTGACTGGTCAGCCACTAGTTAATGGCTAATTAGCTACAAGTTGGAGGGTGGCCAGCCACTGGCTGAAATCCATTAATTTTTTTAATGGCCTTAAAAAAATGTTCTTCACTATAAGTGTACTCAGCTGATCAGTGCCAAATCTGACCCAGAGCAGACTGCCAAGGCAATAAGAACAAAAGTCTTAGTTTGATAGTATGAATTTCTTTTTGCTTTCTTTTTAGTTGAGGCACCTGGGTTAGTCCAGACCTTCCGGACCGAACTTGGACCTTTTATCGTTCTTGGATGGCTGAGCAGTGCTAATCCTTAACCAGGCTAGACCTTCCAGATTGGACGGTCTAGTTAGTCAGATCATTGTCCACACGGGACAAAACTGGTTAGTGAGTTTTACCATCGAACGCTTATACCATTCCTGCTGATAAAAAGCTAGTTGTTCCAACCAACCTTTTTTCAATGTGGCTGCACAGGCGAGTGTGCAGGTTTACCTAGAGGGTAAACTTGCACACCGCATTCTTCGAAGTTTAGGGAAACTTTCCCCAAAGTGGATGTGCACACGTGCAGTGTCAACTCTCGTCTTCCACCCATGCATGTGTGTTTGTGTCTTCCTTTCATGTTTGTACAATGTATACTATACATGAGCTTGGGGACAAGTATATAGGGGCAACTATTGTTTTCGTCCTAACTACGTGATGGTGTTGGAGGTGGCGCGGGTAGCTGAGGTGGTAAATTAACAATTAAACTGTAACAGGATTTTCAGACGTCTAGCTACCGGAAATCTGGTAGCCGCGACCGTCGCACTGGAAGACCCGAGAGCCGTGGATAATTAAACGCTTCCCTATGACCGACGTATGCTCTCCTACGCGTGTGTGCGGAGTGCGCGAGAGTACACCGCGGTTTCTGGAAATTGGAAACCAGTAATTTACGGCATCGGGTTCAGGAGAACCGGGTGTCTGAATTATGTCGGATTTACGCCGCTTGCTGTGTGGGTATTCCGCCTAATTGGACACCATTGAAACTAACTGAATGCCCATCGAAAAAGGAGAGCAGTGCAGAATGTGTACTTCAATTTAATTGAGAAGAGTCTCGCGATTGTGGAACTTCATTAAGCATCCATCTCTTGCTACGTTTTACTTAGTTTTCCCCCCTTTTCTGGATAATTAGAATCACGAAAAGGCTAAGACAAAAAGTTCGGTAATTGATGATGAACCTTATGTAATTGGTGGACTCTCTTTATAAGAGGTCCATTAATTAAGTATAAGCATGATTTTCAAAAATGTAGACCTTATTTCCCCTATTGTAAGGATTCGTGAGATTTTTGGCCCTCCCTCTTGCCCCTTACGTGAGATTTTATATTTTTTAGCCAATATGTCAACAGTTTATCAATTATTTTCACTGTAACCAAGATTTTGAAAAATTGGCAATGATTTGAAAGAATTTCAATAAATTTCAAGAGGTTTTAAGGTATGTTAAAAGACGACGAAAGTATTTCAAAAAATCACATTATTTTTATGAAATTTAATTATATTTTCAAAGCTTTTTGCGGACTTACTGAGACATCACAGGATTTCACGATATTTCAAGCGTTACCGTATTATTTCGACGGAGTTTATGAAATTAAGAACGAATTTCTTGGATTGCAAAGGATTCTTGGGAATTTCAAGAGATTTTATGAGATTTTCAGTGAGTTTAAGAGATTTTAAGTGATTTTAAGAGATTAAGGGATTTAAGAAATTCGAAGGGTCTTTGAAGAATTTAAAAATATTTCAAAAGAAGTTATTAATTATATGAATGGTTTTTAGAGGATTTCAATGAGTTGCAACATTTTTACTGAATTTAACGAGATTTCCAAAGCTTTTTAGGTCTTTAATAAGATTTCACGAGATTTCAAAAAATAACAACGTTTTTCGACTGATGTTAACGAATTGAGAACGACTTGTCTGGATTACAAAGAATTTAAAGGGATTTCAAGATTTTTAGATTCATTCAGATTTCAAGAGATTTTAAAAGATTCCGAAATATTTCAAAGGGAATTACAGAATTGCAAAGGATTTAAAAAATGTATAGAAATATCAAAGCATTTTCCAGAATTTTGAAGGATCATGATTTACAGTTGGGCGGAATAAAAATGTGCAAATTAAACTAATCGTTTGAGCGGCGAGAAAAAAATGTGTGGGTTGGCATACGAAAATTTAAAAAGAATGGAATCGGTTAATATGTTCTGTTCACTTTTTTGATTTGAAGATTCAAATTTTTAAAAATTCAAAAAAATGATCTTTCGGTTCAAAAACTACGGTGAATGTTTTATATGTACAGTTTTTTTTGAGAACAATAATAAAAAATTAGAAATTCAAAAAGGAAGTGTTTTTTCTCTCTTTAGAATTGTTTGAAAATGTGAAAAAAAATCATTTTTCTTAATTGAGTTAAACGCACACTTTCTTGGCAAAAGCTGAATATTTCGAACCTAAAATTTGTTCAGCTTAAATCAAAAAAATAGTTCGTTGTTTTTCTTTCATAAAAAAATTTCGGTTTTTAAAACGTTCTGAAGTCGCAAAAAAATCCGAAATACCAAAATCCCGAAATTCCTGAAACACGAAAAATTTTTTTTGGCAAAGAATCAAATTGATAACATATTTGTTTGGTGAAAGCTAAAGAAACTGCAGGTTTGACAAAAAAATACATGATTTTTACACCTTTTCAAAAAATTTTATATTCGACAAAAAACTTATTATTTTTTTCATTTTCTATTGCTGTTTACGAACAAAAACCGTTCATACAAAAATTCGCCATAATTTTGAAACGAATAGGAATTTGCTTTTAACTTTTAAAAAATTGAAATCTTGAAATCAAAAAAGAGAACAAACGATATTAATCGATTTCAATATTTTTCTACGAATTTTGTTGGATTCCCATTGCCAACCCACAATTTTTTTCTTTCAGCTTGAACGATTCGATTAATTTGAGTATTTTCACTTCTCGTTTACCATACCTTGGAATTGAAACGATTTCAAAGAATTTTCACACGATTTACACCATTTTAAGGTTCAAAAGATTGCAAAGATTTTCAGAGATTCCATGAAATGCTTCGGACGAGAGAGAATTCGTAAGGTTTTCCCTTCTCCCAAAAAAAGCCATGAGTAATTATTGCACGCTGCCTTAGAATTTAAAAAACTTAGAAATATAAGGAATATATCTAAAAAGTGATAAAAATCAGAACGCTTATAAGTTATTTATCAAAAAAACAATGCCTATTGAAAAATTGATAACTCAGAAAAAAAAAAGATTCTCGAAAATAATTGCTCTAATTTGAGTTATCTCATGTTTCTCCTGAATTTTCGTCGATGGAGCATTTATTTTTGTTTCGAAACATATTGATGTCATGGAAGTTAGAACAACACATTTTTGAAATTGGCAAAAACGCAACTAGTGGAATAGTGCTCAGTGAAACAAAAAAATTCTCTCTATTGAAAAATTTCATCAATCAAACTTTTCGGAAAAAAACACAGCAATTTTTCTCGAAACTTTTTAGGATTTCCAAAATTTGTTTGCGGCACGAATTCATGCACAATCGGATCTATTTTCGAACATTTTTTGCAGCACAATTTTTATTTCTTTGAAATGTCAAAAATTAATTTATATTTTTCGTGGTATATAATATTATATTACTGTAATATTATTATAATTTAATCTTGAATTTTTAAAATTAAAAACTATTCCATTTTAAAGATTTACAATTGAAATTTTAAATTGCAAAGAAACAGTAAAAGATATTCGGAAAGAATAATATTGTTAATTTAAAACTCAGAAGCGTAATGTAAAATTTATAGAATATTATACAATATCATGAAATAAAAAAAATCTTTTATATAAGAATTGAAGTGGGGTTCACATTTCTTACATTTTTTTAGTAGCAGAATTTAAAGAATGTATATCTCATGTCGTCTTTCTTGCATCTACTTCAGAAAATTATTATCAAATTATTTTGCATGTATACCAATATATTAATTTATGTATGCAATTTTAAACATTCTATGTCATCAGCATTTCTATTTAAGAGCTACAGCAATATTAATCATCAACATGAATAAGTTTAAAATGGCCTATTTCTGTGTAAATACTTACTAAAGTCAAGGTCTACCTTTTGAGCACAATCTCAAAAACATTTTTTCCATTTTTCCAATTTCCTAATCGATTTATATGGCTCAAGCTTTTGAACGGAGTGTGTTCGCATATGTTTTATTCATCCCTAAAGTTTAAAACAAATTTATCCACCTAATTTTTCAAATAATTGAAAATACCCAATGCCTACAGCGACCAAGTGATGGCCACTCTCCCTTATATTTTTCTTGAATAATGATGACAAATAAATTACTTTGAAATTCCAGTGAATCATTAGTCTTTATACTGAAAAATTATCATATTGGCGAAATTCTTCGCTGCAGTCAGAAAGGAAACGGAAATAATTCTAATTTGTGTAAGGTCAGCAATTTCCCAATATCGGACGCGTGAAGGAGTTTCGAGTAGAAGACTACTTGAAACATCCCCTTCGTTGACAAGCAGGGGGATTTGCGAACACGAATTGATTTAGGTTCAAAGGACTTAATACCGTGGAAGTTTAGTCCCACTTGAATACAACTTGGGACTCCATTCACGTAAGAGTTGCTTCTAAAAGTAACTTGGATTTTCATTCATAGACAGCCGTTCACCTACTCTCATGAATTCATGAATATTGAATACTTAAATCATTTACGCTGATTACAGGTTTCTTCTTTTGATTGCCTGATTATCAAATTTAAACATATGCTTGAATGTAAAGTATTATAAAATGTAATTGATAGTCATAAATTAAAATAAATATTAGAATCTATGCATACATTGTTCTTTATATGGAGAATGATACTCCGACAACCCCCCTGAATGTATCACTTATTTTGTGAACGACCCGTGGTCGGCATTTAATAATCTATACCTTTCATTTAAATATAAGATTTAATAGTGGCAGGATCGTACTAGAAACCAAGAAAAAAATTACAAGGTTAATATGGAATTTCATATCGTAATAAGATGTTCTTAATTAAAATACATTCTGGAATTCAGAGTCTAACTGATGTATCCCATTTTTGACACTGATCCATTTTAAAGATTTTATAATTAAAAACTGAAAGAATTGTTCAATGCTGAATGATAATAGTTTGAAAGCATACACTGTTAAACATGTTCCTAAAATAGGTCTATCTTGAAGATTTTCAGTTGAAGATCCCTGAATTTTTAATGTGTACAACTTCAAATCATGTAATACCAAACTTTTTTTAATAGTCCAAGTTTGATTATTTACAATTAAAACTCTTCAATTCTAAAGATGTATAGATGAAATTTGAAAAATTTCAACAACAAATATTTGCAATTGAAGAATCTTTAATATTTAATGCGTATACAAGAACATGATGTAATTTTGAACAGTTTTAAGATTTTTTGAAACTTATTCACTTTGGAAGATTTAAGTTTGAAATGTATTAAGTTTTATTGATTTGCAATTGAAAATTCTTCACTTGTGAATAGTGAAAATGACAGGGTTGATTTATTTTTTGCAAATTCTTATAATTTTTTACATTTGCTAACTGAATCTGAAATTAGTTTCTTTTTTAAGGAACTTTCCCATCACTGCATCTAATATTAAATGATCCTAGATTCAAATAAAAATTATTGTTATGTCGATCTAACATTACGAGAATTCAAACCAATCTAAGTTAACGAAGACATTACGATATTATTATCAGGATTTTAAAATATTATTATTATTAAGATATTAACTAACCCCATATATTGAATATTGAAGAAAAACCTAAGTTTGAGAAAAAACGTATTGATGATGTTGAACGTTTGAGTTTGCAGTCTCAAAAGTGTACCTGAACTGCTTTTGAGATTAAAGTACTTTTTATCGTTTTTAGTTAAATAAAAGAAACGCGGGGAGAAATAAAGCAAGTTTACTCATTCCTGGCCGATTTACCTTAATTCTATTTAGCGCTTTATGACTGCTATAATTATACATAATGACTATACTAAGAAAAACAAATTGCCCTCGGAGGAGGACAAGCACGAGGCTCTGGGGAGCATAACATGTCCTTTATGGCGAACAACCACTTACCATAAACCTGGCTGAGAAACGGGAGACTTTAATTACGCACAGGTTTGTGCTTTGTCAACAAGGACAGGATGGCCTGCTTTATTATCCAAAAATGCTTTTCTATGCTAATAATAGCTCAACATCTGCTTTTAGAGGATTTATGAAACTCTTCATCAGTTGACATTTTTCAGTTTTTATTAAACTAGACAACTAGCACACGCGCGATTAGTGAATATTTTTATATTTTGAGTACTATGTTTTACTGCACTGCAATTTTCAATTATTTGAGCAGCTTACTTACAAGTTCTAATACTTAAAATAAGACCTTGATAAATGTCTTAAAGGACCTTGAAATCTTCTAAAAGCTCATGAAATTTTGAATTCCACTCAATTTTTTTACAACATCGTTCAAATCTCTCTAAATTCCTTGATGTCTTTTTAAATTAGTTGAAATCAATTGAAATCCAGTATAATTATTCAAAATTAAGAATTGTAGAGAATAAAAGGCTTTGGATTCTAAATTGTAGAATTCCACACACTTCAAATAAAAAAATGTTCAGTTTCACAGCTTTGGGTTTGAAATTGGCTAGTTTTCAAGTTATGAAATTTATTAATTTGTAGTATTTCCGTACTTGCAGTAAATACTTAGCACTGGAATTATTTATATTTTCAAACCTTACAAGAAAGTGTTTAATTTTGAACTAATTTTGCAACTAACAGTGCTATCAGTATAATACTCTAATCATCAGTATTGTTTTAATTTAAATTTTTTGTATTTAAAGAAATGACGTTTAATTCTCTCATCAAAGAGAGATAATTTAAGATCTGTATTTGCAAGAACAATTAAATATTTCACCACCATAACGATCACAAATTAAATTAACAGTTGTAAACAAATTAAAAGTTAGCAGCGGATTTAATCCATAAATTTCATTACACTACCTTTTTTTAGATGGATTATAAATCAAAATATCCCTTATAACTTCTGCAAATACAAAAAGGAAAGTTAAGATTTGTATCCAGTATTTAAAATACAATTTATAGTTACAAGAATAGATTTAGTAGATCGTAAAATGCCTGAGGACTCTTCATTACTTCGAAATCGATACTGCAAGTAGTGCAAGTCAGCGATTCGTCAGAGGGTAAAACTGGATGTCGAATGGAACAAACTTTCGAGAACATAATACGTAGCAAAACTTAAGATTCTTTGATATGCAAATCCCTACAATACTATAATGAGAATCGTCAATCATTTTTTATCGAAAATCTTTTAAGTACCAGGGTACCCTTTAGTAGGCTTTGTTTCCCAACAAGGCCTCAGCGATGAAGAAGATTGATTTTTGCATGAAAATAATCAACTGGTAGAAGCAATTTTTCAATTTTAAGCAAAAGAAAGCTAATAATTAAGAAGTCCATTCATTTTATTTTTATCGCTTACTTAAGCAGTAAAATTTACATTAACTGGAAAACTTAATGGTATTTCTTTCAGCGAAAAGAAGAGTAACCAAATCATCGCTGAATGAATGAAGAATTATTATAAATAACATTTTTCACCGTAATTTTATAGGATTTTAAGGATAGATGTTTCAACGGAATTAAAAACATTTGGAGACATTTGAAAAACTTTCAAGGAATTTCATGGGCTATTGTGTTAAATTTTAAACCAACTCTTAAGAACAAAAATACTGGAATATTTCGAGTTCAAAATAACTTAAAGATTTCAAGTGGTTTGGAAAAATTTGAAATAGTTTCCAGAGATTTTCCGAGTTTCTTTGAAATTTCCTGTAATCTTTTAGAAAAATTGTAATGCATTGAAGTCTTCTGAAGCAACTCGAAATATTTGCAAACCCAATCAAACCTCATGAAAGCCTCTCGAATCCCTAAAAATCTCTCGAAATTTCTTTAAAATAATTTTCACAAATCTGTTACATCTGTTGAAATCTCTTGAAACCTTTTCTCTTTAACTCCTTGAAATATTTCAAAACCTTTTATGACCGCATAAATGTCCAGGAAATCCCTTGAAATAAATCTCTGAAATCATTTACTCGGTTACCTTTTTAATTCTTTACAGAAATCCCTTTAACAATTTTCGAATCATAATTTTGATCCTTTGAAATTTCTTGAAATCTTTTAATCTTTCTAGGAATTCTTGTGTAATTCTTGAAAGTCTCGTGCAATCACTTGAAATCTTCGAAGGCACGTGTAAGGATTTGAATTCCCTTGCAATATTTTTTCTTGTTTTTTTTTGCTTTAATGGAAAAAGGATTTAAATTTAGCTTTAAGCCAAAAAGTAGGCTAAATTTATTTTTCACGCACGTTGTCCTTGCTACCATAATATTTATGATTTACTTATAAACTGTTTCTGAGTAAGAAATTTTAAACTTAACAAACTTGAGGAAACGGTGGTCGTTGACTCACATCAAAAGAAGTGTGTTCATTTGAAACCCCCTGCACCAGGGCAGAGTGAAAACATAAACATTTTTCTTTAATGCGGAAGGGGTCCAAAAGTTTTGGTTTGGCAGCCGGATTTTCTATAAGTAAATACAAATAAAAATATATCTTATGTTCGCGCATCCACGATGGAGACCAAAAGAACAATTATTAGCGAATTTTCCATTTTTCGGTAGATGAAAAGGTTTCTACAAATTATTATTGACAACTATAGTTATCCTACGAATACTATGCAACAATGAAAATATCCGTATACATACATCGCAAATTGTTATTAAACTTGAAAAAGAGGAGAAATATAATGTTATTTGATTAAACTATATTTTTCTTATTGTTAACTATTTTTTATTGGTGGGAAGAATTCTTTTGCACTGTAAATTGTCATTAAATAAGAAAAAAATCATGTAAAATCATTATTTTTTACTCTGTGAGAGTATTCTCAAGAATGTTCATTTGTCAATGAATTTAAATTTGAAAAATCTAACTCCTTCATTGGAAAAGTATTAAAAAACTTTCATGTGTTCAGGTAACATTCAGTAGTAGCATTCAAAAAACAATTTGTATTCTACAGTTATAAGTATGGAACTTATAATAAACTTTATTTTCTAATTATGTATTCTATCATGAAAACATATGCATATCGAAAAAATGTTAAATGCGCAATAAGTAAAAAAATAATCGCATCACAATTTGGGAAAATGTAGTCGAAGTCCCTGACTACATCGGTGATATTTTCGCATGTTTAAATCATTTTTCTCTCGTACCGGGGTTATTCGCTCCAACCTACACTGGACCTTGAAGATTGAATGTACAAATGTTCAGATTAGATGGAAATATGATTCATCTCATAGAATATTTGCCTGCGCTGACTTTGTACATGAGTCTTTGCATCTCTGATATTTGCTATATGATTTTGTTTTCCTCTAGTGGAAACATATTTATAACTTGAATTGTGAATCTTTCTCTGTCAAAATTTCACCGAGTTTACGGTAAAGTGGTTGGATTTCTGAGTCGGTTTATGTGAATAAAAGGAGCGACAAACTATACAGCGACTTCGTTCCCTCTTCGTCTCGAAATTCATCGTTGAAATAATGCGGAAATAGTGAGATTCTGAGGGCGACTGCTGGAGACCAATATGAAAAGATGGTGAAGAGTAGACGAGGTGAAGAGATGAGGGGAAAGACGAAGAGTCTAAAGTAAGCTGGAGCTAAAGCGCTAAGGTGCAGAAAAGGAGAAAATCTTGAAGGTAGAATGATACCGAGGTTAAGAGATTCACGAGAATGGGGACGAGGGCGCCTAATATAAAGAGCAAATATTGCGAAATATATTAGTTCTGCAAACTGGCGGAGTAACGAGGTTTCCAGCGTATGTCTAGGAAGTCCTAAACCCAATACAAGACGTCTGCCTTTGCTGCGTAAACGGATCTTACCATATGCAAAGAATCCCTGCGATATATGTTAGATGTACGTATTTGTGGCACGAGTCGAGTTCGCATAAAGCCTATAAAGAGAATGAAACTGTATCTGCGGATTTACCATGCGAATTGGGATACGTGACCCCGTGAAGCGAAATCTCTTTTTCCTCAGTCATGTTCTATTACAGTTCTTTTATGATACAAATTCATACTTCAGTGAGTCTATTCTAAAAATTCCCAAGACGAGCCAAATAGAGTAGAATTTATTGCATTTCGGAGAAAAGATTCAGAGAATGAGCGTGAAATACTACTTTGCATCAAAATATTTTTTAGGGTTACGTTGGTCAAGGCTCGCCAGCAGTCAGTCATTGACTGACGTGACTTATAGTGTCAGTCGCGAAGACTAGGTCGAACAGCCCCAAACAAAACTTCGTCGAACTCGACACTTGTGCTTTACTTCCATCTACCTACCAACTGACCGCAATTATGCCCTCGCCCTTTGTAAACTTTGTAGGATTCCTGGAACCGAACAAAAAAATGACATAAAAACTTTCTGTCAGTCAGGAACTTATGTTAGTCAATACCTGTTAAAAGTGGTGAGCCATACCGTAGGTGAAATCCAATGAATAGAGAGAGAGAGAGAGGGAGGGAGGGAGAGCGAAATCATCGGTCAGAAATTTTAATTCAACTCCTGACTCTTGACTTATGACCGCCTTATATCCGACTACTGATATCTCACCTTCGACTCTGACCGCTGATCCTTGATATGCGACCCTTCACCTTTGACTGTTTAACTCTGGCCTATGATCTGTAACCCTTTATTTATTGATCTTCGCCTTTGACTCCTGACATATGAACTCTTGATACTGACCCTGACCATTGAAACCCGACATATGACCTCTGCACCTTATTTCATGGGACTTTTCGTTTGACTGTTAACCATTGGTTGGTCTGATTTTTTAGCCCTTAACATTGACATGGAACCTTCGATCTCTAACACTGAATTTATTGCAGAGGTGATCAGTCGCAGGTTAAGACCTGTGACTGATCACGTCTGACCTCTCACCTCTGTTAATTATTAACCCTCATCTTTGAATCCTGGCAATGATATCTCACCACTAACTGTGGTCATTTAAGCCTGACCTGTGACTTCTGACCCTTGATATAGGACTCTTCACGTTTGACTGTTGACCTCTGGACTCTGACCTCTTACTCCTGATCCTTGAAATCTGACCTTTGGTGTCGTTCAAAACTACATCATGCTATTTTGAGAACTTGTAAAGAAGATTTTTGTATTGACATTAGGGTCGATAATATTTGTTTGTTTTGTGTTCTACAATTGAAACGATATATATTTCTAAGTAAATTAAATCTAGATTTTCTATATTTCGTCCCGGACTGACTCACTGGACTCATCAGTAAGGTTACGTGAATCAGTCATACCTTATACATTTTAGTTGATCTAAATTCATTGTAATGTATATTTTTCAAAACAAATTCTTTGCCCCCCTCCCCTTATAAGTTTGTAAATTTGATAAATTTTTTGCAGTCAACAATATAGTGTAATTTCAACCACGGATAGGGGTTGCAACATAATATAATTTATATGAATTTTGATTTGATTTTTCAAGAAACACAACAAAAATAACAATAAAATATATATTATTTGGGCCACGGATAGGGGCCAGAACTTAAATTAAAAGATCATCAATTACCAAGTTGAAGAGAAATTAATTCTTCCCGTACCTGCGCGAGTGATAACTTCGCGACGTCGAAACTAAGCCTCAATTCGCGCAGTTATGGCAAGAATGAATTTCTCTTCAACTTGGTAATTG
>CAKNXH010060561.1:17514-40994 GCA_932178445.1 Andricus quercusramuli | reverse complement strand
GGGAAAAGAATTTGTTTTGAAAAATATACATTGCAATGAATTTAGATCAACTAAAATGTATAACGTAGGACTGATTCATACAACCTTACTGATGAGTCCAGTGAGTCAGTCCGGGACGAAACATAGAAAATCTAGGTTTAATTTACTTTAAAATATATATCGTTTCAAATGTAGAACACAAAACAAACAAACATTATCGACCCTAATGCCAATAAAAAAAATTTCTTTACAATTATAATAATTGGGTCAATTAAAAAAGATATCTTTCGAAAAAAACACAAAGATATCATCTAATTATTTTGAGAACTTTTTCCACCCCTCCCCTTGTTCGCCAAAGATCATCACACATAGCATGAACGCCTCCTCAAGGTGACATCACTAACACGAACTCCGCCATACTTTAAAGTTAAGATTTATTCTTCGATCTCATTTCATAAATGCCTAAAGACACACATAAAATATACAAAAATAATATTTTTGAACAGAAGGAGAAGAGGGAAATAAATTCCTTTCTATGAAATTAATGTACAGGTACCATATTAAATTCAAAATGAAACGCTTAAGATTTCAAGTCAAAATATATTGTATTCTCCAAAAAATAAGGGAAAAAAATTAATTTACTACCAACAGAGATGAATTTTAAAAGCAGGAGTTGAGATTTAAAGCTTAAAAGTCGAATGTTTTACAAAACAGTTAATTTTTAAAACGAATAGTATACCAAAACCGACGAATTTTCAATCTTAATGAGCGAATTACTTGTTTAAAAATATGAATTTTCAAGAAAAAAATTGAACTTCGGAAAAAATACGAATTTAAAAAAAAATAATTGAATTTTTAACCAAAAAAATTCTTTAGAATAAAATATTTTTATTTTTAATTAAAATGATGAATGGAAGAAAGAGCTTTAACCGAATAGTTAAGTTTTCATTAAAAAAGCACAATTCCTAACAAAAAATATAATAGTTGATATTTCAACAAAAAAAAAGAATTTTAATTTTAAATAAGAGCAATAGAATTTAACCAAAAAATACTATTTCTCAACGAAAAATGTAATATTTGACATTTCAACCTGAAAATATTTTTATTTCAAATTAAAAAAGAGTTGAATAACAAAACGGTTGAATCTTCAACCAGAATAGATCAATTTTTACTCGAATTGTTAAATGCTCAGCCCAAAAATATGAATTTTCAACAAGAAAGGTCATTTTGAGCCAAGTAGTAGAACTTTGAACTAAAAGATAAATTTTCAACCAAAACTGGAATAGGTGCAGTTCGAAGAATTTATTTTCAACAAAAAGGAACTGATAAAATGGATTTTTACAGAATTCAACTTTCAACCAAGTAGTTGAAGTTTTATACAAGAAGATTCATTCTCTACCAGAAAAAATGAATTTGCAACAAAATACATACATTTTCAATCAAATAGTTACATTTTTGACTTAAAATGAATGTATTTTCAACCAAAAATAGAATAGTTAAATTTTCAGTTTATTGAAATTAATTTTCAAGCAAAAAGAGAAGAAATTTTCAATGATATAGTTAAATCTTCAACCAATAAAATAAATGTTAAATTATAACTAAAAATGCCCAGTTTTTAGAAAATAATGGATTAATTAGAGTTTTAGCTGAGAAAATTAAGTGTGAAGTCTGTATCTAGATGATTTACTTGTTAAATAGAATCACTAATTTCTGTTTTTTTTCACCCAGGTGAAAAAGTTATATATAGTGGAAAAGACAATGATATTTTTAATTTATTTTATACATTTTTCTGAATGAGAAAAATGAAAAATATCAGTATTTTGTCCACTTTATATAAACTATACATAATTTTCTCACCTGGGCAACCATTTTCAACATTTTTATTCTTATATATTCATATAGTGTATATTTTGTCCCCATGAGGGATGTCACATTCTGCGTTAACTCCTCCTCCCTACGCCACAAATCGCCACAAAACCTGTTACCCTTCACTTTTAACTGTTCACATCTGACCTATGATATCTGACCTCTCACCTCTGATCCTTAATTTATTATACTTCAACTTGAATGAATTTTATGTATGTTCTCCACTAATTTCCAATCTGGAAAAGATACTATATAAATGGAAATATTATGACGAATATCAGGGTCGATAACTTCTTGCCTAGGATCGCTGACAACTCATCTTGGACCCCTAACTTACTACCCTTAAATTTTGACTACTAGCCTATGAGCTCTCACCACTGACTCTGACCATTGAAACCAGAATGTGACCTCTATTCCTTGAATTATGACCATTTACATTTGACTGTCGACCTCTGGCCTATGGGCTTTTACCTCTGACCTTTGACTCTTGACTCCTGCTCACCTATTAACTTTGACATTTGACAACTCCTAATTTTCAGAACACAACTGTATAGAATAACAAGTTCCTATTTCAAAATACTTAATTTTTGCTAGTGAATTTTATATATGTCTCCTCCACTATTTTACAATCTGAGAAGAGATACTACACAAATCAAAATATCATGAAGAATATCAGGGTCGATAACCCTTGAATTGAAAGGTGGCCCGTCCGTTAGCGAAAGCTTGAAATACATTTTACACACGTGACTGCTCACTTGTAAACTGAGCTTTTATGTTCGCAACTCGTATGCAGACGTCTAGAAAGCGTGCAATCGAATAAATGGAATTTATTCTTCCGATATATTACGACGTGGCGATATATTATATAGGTTAGGATTCTCGTTGAACTTAGGAGAAAATTTCATTCGTTGTCGCAAAGCGTAAGAATGGCGGAGATGTTGCGAGTAATAACATCGAGAGGAAAATAGTGGTGAAGGGGGTGGAATGAAAGAGGACTGAGGGGGTGGAAAAAAGGAGTGAAAAGGAGAAAAAAGAGAAAAAAGAGCGAGAGCAACGCCTCGAGGAGAAGGAGGGACAGTTGTTTCTCGCAGACGCGAAAAATTACGAGCAATCGCCCCGTCTTTGTTTCATTCTGTTGCTCCGGCTACACTCATTCCATACAATGCGGCGATCTATAAACTGCATCCACCGCATATGGCGATCTAACCTATATACATTTCGGTTTACGTATTTGTGTGCAGGCTACAACAGTCCGCTCATAGTCTTTAATCCAACTCTGTCTTATATATTTTATCCACTTTTTCTTCAATTTATACTTGTCTCCCAATTACTTTTAATTGATTTCCAGCCATGTTCTTATACTTTATAATTATGCCATCAAGCCATTTCCTTTTTGGGGTAGGCGTGACTTGCTCGGTTTTGAAAAGAGTAATGTGAGGTAGGGGGTATAGATTTTTTAGATTGATCTCGAATTCTCGTGTTAATCATTTAAATCACACGATCGTTCCGCAACACTGCTCCAACCCAAGCTGCTGATCAATCTCTCTAGCGATCACCCCAAGTGAAGAGCCTCACAAAATTGTTATGTGGGCTTCCCTACTTGGGCCCATTCGTATCCAAGATCTTTGTTTCAGGCGTCATTCACTCTACTGTCACTCTGTTTACCAACTATTTGTCGCCTTTTCTGTCCTGGCATACTACTCTAGCTTCCTTCACGTCCATGCATTTTGTCATGCGAGATCTCGTGTTTCTATCATGGCTTCTTATGTCTCTTCGGATTAATGTCCCATTCACAGATTTTAACCATTCCTCCGGCGGTTTACCTAAATCTCAATTATTAATTTAAGGGCCGTCCCAAAACTACAAATGGTTAGACTTAAAAGAAGGTGGAGGAGCGGGGATACGTAGAAGTAATGCTACAAAGTTAGATGACGTTTCGTCATAAAGAATTTTAGCAAATTTTGCGAATTCGGACAATTTTGGGAAATATGGCCGTTTAGTAATAACTTAATAGGTTCAAAATCAATTTCATATTTCACACCTCGTTTCACACTTCTTGCTCTTTCCTATGTTTCAAGGAACTTCAATTTTTTCTTTTTTTTCGATTGAATGCAAACTAAATCAATGGAATCCAATAAAAAAATTCAACTATTTTTGGTTAAACTTTTTTTTTTCAAAAGTCTACTAATATATTTTTGGTTTGAAATCCATCTTGTCTGGCTAAAAATTTTATTTTGTCAAAACAGCATCGTTTTGGTAAAAAATGCAAGTACTTGGTTAAAAGTTGAATTACTTTGCTAAAATTTTATTTATTCGTTGAAAATTTATCTCTTCGGTTGAAAATTCTTTTTCTTTGTTGAAAATTATTTTTCTTTGTATAAAATGAATTTTGTTGACAAAAATTTATACTATGCCATTTCTTGTTAAACCTGTATCTTTCTTAGATAAAAATTCAACTATTTGGCTGAAATTTTATCTTTCTTAGTTAAAAACTCCACAATTTGGTCAAAATTTTATCTTTCTTAGTTAAAGATTCCACTGCATATTTTCTTGGAAATTTGTCTTTTTTGGTTGAATTCAACTATGCTTGATTTCAAATTGAAATATTTTTTGGTCATAATATCAACTTTCACATGTTATGTTGAAAATTCATCTTTTTTGGTGGAAAAATCAACTATTTGATTAAAATAAACTATTTATTCGAAAGTTTATCGATTTGGTATACAATGAACTTTTTTGTTGAAAAATAATATTTTTGGGTTGAAAATTCAACTGTTTTATACAAAATTCGTTTTTTATGCTAAAAAATTAAAGACTTTATTTCAAATTCGTGCATTTTGTTGAGCATTCGTCTTATTGGTATAACAATAATCGTCTCGGTTGAAAATTAATCCTTTTTGGTTGAAAGTGGAACTTTTTTTTTAAACATGTGTGGGCGAAGGTTAAAAGTGCGAGATCAAAGTTCATGGGTAAAACCTGAAAGGTCCTAGGCCCCGAGAGATATTTTCCGTAATCTTTTTCCTGAGGTTAATTACTCTGATTACTCTTTGATGAGTGCATAAAGGCATTAAACGAGTCACATTTTAAACAAGGATTCAACTCTTTTGTTGCAAATTTTTCTTTTTGGTTGAATTCAATTGTGTTTGATTTCAAATTAAAATCAACCATTTTTATAGTAAAATCAACTATTTGAATAAAAAATAAACTATTTATTTGAAAATTCAACTATTTGGTATAAAATGAACTTTTTTGTTTTGAAAATAATATTTTTTGGTTGAAAATTCAACTGCCTTATAGATAATTCATTCTTTTATGCTTCAAAATTAAAGACTTTTGTTTAAAATTCGTTTATTTTGTTAAGAATACATGCATTCTGTTCAGAATTCAAGCATTTAGTTGAGAATTCGTCTTTTTGGTAGAACAATAATCTTCTTGGTTGGAAATATTCGGTTGAGGAAATGTTCTGGTTGAGGATCCAACTATTTTGTTGGAAATTTGTCTTTTTTGGTGGAATTCAACTATTTATTTGAAAATTTAACTATTTTGTAGAAAGTGAACATTTTTGTTGAAAAATCATATTTTTGGCTTCAAAACTATTAAGTAGAAAATTCATGTATGCTTTGAAAATTTAATTAAATTTAACTGGTTGAAAATTAATTTTTGTATGGCAACTTGACAATTTCATTTTCGGGTGAAAATTCATCCCTCTTGCTGGAAAATTTAACTATTTGGTTGCAAATTCATGTATTTGGTTGAAGAAAATTGTTTTGTAGAATATTAATCTTCTTGTTTGAAAATGCCGCTTTCTAGATTGAAAATTTAGCTATTCGGTTAGAAGTTCAACTTTTTCGTTGGAAATTCTCCTTTTTGGATTGAAAACTCATCTTTTGTGTTAGAAATATCATCTTTCTTTTTTGGAATATCCACTATTACAATTGTCGTTGAAAATTCATCTTATTGTTGAAAATTCATAGCTTAGTTTTAAAAACTCAACTATTTCGTTGAAGACATCTTTCCTTGGTCGAAAATTGAACTGTTTCGTTAAAAACTCGTCCTCTTTCGAATTGAAAATTAGCCTTGTGTGGTAGAAAATTTATCTTCCTTGTTTGAAAATGAACTTTTTCATTGAAGAATCATCTTTCTTAGAAAAAATTCATCTATTTGGCTTAGCAATCGAATTATTTGGTTAAAAGTTCACCTATTTTGTCGAAAATTTGTCTCTTTTGCTTGAAGTTTGAAGCGTTTCATATTGAATTCAATATGGGTATACAGTAATTTTGTGCAAAAGAATTTATTCCTCTATTCTTCCCCTACTTTCCTGAAAACTCCCCGATGTCCTGACAGTCTTAGAGCACGAAAAAAGAATCCAATATTCTGTAATTTCCGTTTGAAGGTAGTAATACTCAATGTTTGGGTTCTCGCCAAGAGAAAATTACTTATGTAAAATAACAGGAGGGCGTTTACATAAACTAATTGCAGACTCGAGTGTTAAATTAAGGACTAAGCAAGTTGGATTATTGTCGGCACGCTAATCCAATTGTTTGCTCGAGGCGTCAAGTTAAATCCAATTGACGTTAGCGCCATTCACTGCGGCTTTTGTCAATGAAGAAATGAGCTCGTCAAACTTTGCTGTTTAACTGAGGCGTGCTGGAAAAGGGTCTTGGCGATTTAACGTGCCAGTTACGTCGCGTCGTTGTTGGCACTTTGGCACTCTGGAACTCTAGAATTCTGGCATTCTCGACTGGCCCCGGAGCGAGTGCCGAGCAACGAGCACTGTATTAAACAGAGTTTCGACTTCGAAGCCCTCTGGTAATGGAGAAGTCAGTCAAGCCTCGCAAGTTACACACGCCGACTTCGTAACGGGCTATTTAGCCCGGACTCGTTTAACTTTTAGCTTGCGCTGCCCACTAACCTGCCACTGAGGCCAATGAAGAACGCCTTATACGAGCATTCAGCCAACGAAGCCTGAAATTTTCTTTTTAAAGTTGGCCTCTCCTTTGTGCACTCATCAAAGAGTAATCAGAGTAATTAACCTCAGGAAAAATATTACGGAAAATATCGATCGGTGCCTAAGACCTTTCAGGTTTTACCCCTGAACTTTGATATCTCGCTTTTAACCTTCGCCCTCACATGTTTTGTTTCTGAACTCTGACATTTGAAATACGATCTCTAATGAATGACCTCAAATCTTTGACCTTTGACCTATCATCTCTGAAATTGTGAATTTTTTCACTTCAAAGTCTGATCTTTGAGAAAAGTTTGCTTTCAGAGTACTCAGATTTCTCCTCTGATCTTTGACACTGAACAGATTTTTCAATATTAAATTTGAAGAGGTACAATTTCGAAAAAGGGCAATATTTTGAATGAAATGGCAAGAAACTGAACTTGTAGTATCTCTAAATAAAAGCGCTTAGAATTGAATACTTTTAAATTGAAGGTTTTCAAAATTCAAAAATATTAAATCAGAGGCTATGAAAATACAACATTTTTGAACTACCATTTTGAAAATTCAACAATTTGATTAGAAAGGAGTTGAAATCGTATAATTTATAACTAAAGCATTCAAAATTGAACAATTTTATTTTGAATTGAAGAATCTCGAAATTTAATGATTTCATATTAAAATGTCGAAAGTAGGATAGTTTCAAGACAGTAAAAATATATATTTAACTGTTAAAATCAAAAACTTCCGAATAAAATAACTGTCAATTCGATGCGATTGAAATTGGACAATTTTAAATTGAAAACTAAATTGAATATTTCAAACTCAAAGCATCTGAAATTTTAGAATTAGATATAAATTAATATTACTTGAAAAAGAGTATACTTTGACATTCAAATTAATCAGACAAATCTGAACTATGAAGGTTTAAAACTGAATTATTCTGAAAAACGTTCAAAATAAAAAGTAATTTCAGATGATTTTTAAAACGCGATTTTTAACTTTGTAATTTTAAATCGTTTAATTTTTAAAGTTTGGAATTGCAGAATTTGATAAATTAGTTTATCATTTTTTCATTGTTTCGAATTTATTCTGGACTCATTTAATAAAAAATTTTTGTACTAATCCTTCAAACTTGAAATTTTACAACTGTTAAGTCTTTCAGCGTGGTAATCCACGATTTCGAAAAAATTTAAAAACCAGAAAATGTTTTATCTTTAAAAATAAAACCCAAGAATTTTTTAGATTCGAATTTGGAACTACATCATTGCGAAATTTGAAATTAAAAACCTAGAAAAATTAAGAAGTTTCAAGCCAAAGATTTTAAATTTGAGCTTTTGAGTACAGATATAATCAACTATATATTTCAACACTTTTTATGAATAAATAACATCAGGCATACATTATATAATAATCAATCATATGTTATTTATTGGTTATATGGTTTAAATAGGGGGAAATAGTATTTTCGTTGAAACACTCAACAAAATGTGTCCCGGGATAAGATGACCAACGTTGAAATATAAATCTGGGACACATAAAAAACTATTCATATATAGCAATTGAAACTAGTCAAAAGATAATCAAGGAATAAGTATATGATTTTTTTTTAATATTACTTAAGAATGTAGTCAGGGACCTAAGACATGATGACAACTTCGAACATTTCGAAAATTTCACATCCACTTTAACAACATTTGATTAAAATGTAAATATTGGATATTGTAGTGTAACTTTTGTGCTGAAAAATCCTCCCATTTAAAACAAGATATTATTTTAAATATTTGAGTAATTGAAGAGCGTACATCTATTCTTTAAAGGATTGCATGAAGGATTTTGAATACTTAAGAATGTCGTCAGTGACCTAGAACCCGATGACAATTTCAAACAATTTAAAGATTTAAAATCTACTTTCGCAACATTTGGTATTGTAGTGTAACACTTATGCTGAAAAGTTCTACATTCAAAACATAATATTGTTTAATATAAGACTGTAATTTCCTCGAGACAACACAGAAAAATCTATACGTTATCTTTACAGCGATTTCAGAGTAATCTTTACCTGCAACAAAAATTACCTTCGCGTGTTAAGATTCACCCACCACATGGGAAATGGGTACCATGTCAACTTTGTTGAACCTTTTTTTACTTCCATGCAAACAAATTCAACTTTATCTACTTGAAAATTACCCGCAAAAAAAATTCTCATCTATTTTTTCTGTAAAGTTTTCGTCGATATTTCTATTTTTACCATCAGCTTCCATCCACAGAAAACAATAAAAGATTAGCGTAGATTTTCTTTATGTTCAGAAGGGTTTTTATTGGCGGATATTAAACATTGGATGAACTGCGCAATATTTGGTCTTGAATGTTTGCCACGCAGGTTGTAAATACATGCGTGCGATATTTAAATGCTGTAGCTGACAAGTATTAGCTCCACATATTAAGTCGTAAACTCTGGCTGTGAATGCGAGCTGGCATTATTTGATACGTATCTTACGCTTTTAGAGGGTAAGTAAGCACGGTTAACCCCCTTCCTGGTTATGGGATATAAGCGTCAGCGATACCATTCAGGTGCAGCTCTGAACAGTTATACCCCGTCGCGTGATGTTCGAAGCCAGCTTTCGAGAACATACAACATTCTCTGCCTTTTGTTTCGCTGCAGAATCAGTTAAAGCAGAAATTTTATATGAAATATAAAACCATACAAAAGACACTGATTTCATTTTTCAAAATTGAATTTTCGAGAATTCCAAAGCTTTTTAGGGATTTCATAGATTTCGATAGAATAAAAGGTTTAGGGTAGAATTTAAAATAGTTTAAAAAGATTTCATGAGTATGAAGAAATTCTCTAGTACAATTTCCGAAAGAATCTTAATTTTCTCGTATGATTCTGAAAGATTTGAAGGGATTTCCAGATATTTCGAAATATTTCAAAACAAGTCACGGGACATCAAAGGATTTTAAAGTTTTGCATATAACATACCGAAGTATTTGAATGAGTTTTGAATAATGCCAGGTGATCCTAATGGGATTTCGAAGATTTTAAGGTTTCTAGAGAGATTTCATAACATTTCAAAATATCTCAGGGGATTTCAAAAGATTTTTGAAGATTTCAAACTATTTTAAGGAATTTTAACAGATTTTAAGTAATTTAAAGGTGTTTTAATGATTTCATGGAATTGCAAAGGATTCTAAGGAATTTTCAAAGATTTCAAAGTGGATCTACGGATTTTAGAAAATTTCGTAAGATTTCAAAAGATTTTAATGGATTTTCAATATATTATAAAAGACTATAAGAGATTCAAAAAAATTCCCACGGATTTTCAAGATTTCAATGAATTTCAAAGGGATTTCAATGGATTCGAAATATTTCACGGAATTTCAAAGATTTTCAAAGTTTTAAAGGGTTTTAAAGAATTTTAATGAATTCTAAGAAAGACATTTAAAAATAAGTACATCACGAATATTGAAGGATGTCGAGACTTGAAAGATGCAAAAATCACGAGATTTAAAAATAAGTCACGGATTTTATGTGATTTCACAGGATTTAATGAAGTATCGAAGTATTTAAATGAATTTTGAATTATATCAGAGGATTTTAAGGAAATTTCGAAAATATAAAGAGGTTTGAAAAGATTTCAAATGATGTCAGGGGATTTCCGAAAATGTTAAGGGATTTTGAAAAATATCAATGAGCTTCGATGTTTTACAGCATTTCAAAGGATTCTGGAGGATTTCCTAAGATTACAAAATGCTTACCACAATTTTAAGAGATGTCGACATATTATATAGGCTTTTAAGAGATTTGAAAAACTCAAGGGATTTTAAAATATTTCATGTAATATCAAAGTATTTTCATGAATTGTGAAGGATGTCAGGAGATTCAAGTGAGATTTGTCAGATTTGAAAGGAATTGAAGGAATTTTAATGAATTATTGGACATTTAAAGGGGTGGCGATGATTTTACGGGAATTCAATTTTTTTTAAAGATTTCTAAAGATTCAGGAAGAGTTGTCAAATTTCAAGACATTTCAAGGGATTTCAATAGATGGCAATAGGATCTTCACGGATTTTTGAGGAATTTTAAGGAGGTAGGAACGATTTCCCTGGATTACAAAGGTTTTTAAGGTGATTTCAAGGGATTTTATAAGATTTGAAATATTTCAATAGAAGAGGCGAGATTTCAGTTCAAGAAATACCGAGGTATTTTGACAAAAGTATTTTCAGAATTTCAAAATAGTTTTATGTTATAATATATTATTATATTATAAAATCTTATATTCATTTATATTCTTATAATGTTTAGTATTTATATTATATTCCGAAGTATATCCACGGATTTTCGAAGATTTCGAAAGCTTTTGATGATTTTGAATATATTGTATGGAATTTCACGAGATTCGAAAAGATTTTCACAGAATTAAAAATTTTTAATGAATTTTGCAGGGATTTCCAAGATTTTAAGGAATCTCCTAAGAATTTTGAATTTTTACAGAATTTCAAGGATGTTCAGGATATTCATGTAATTTGAAGGATTGGAACGAATTGTTCATGTTAAAAATTTGTTTTCTTCGCTTAAAACTCAATCAATATAGTTGAAGATTTATCAATTTAGTTAAAAGTTTATCTCTTTGGTGATAGTTTTACTATTTTTGGTTGAAAGTTAATTATTCTTGTTTGAAAAGTCTACTATTATATTTTTGATTGACCATTGATCTTTTTTTATTCAAAAATGTTGGTATTTTGTTGAAAAAAAAAGTTATTTGTTTGATAATTATAATTTAATCATTTAGTTAGAAAATAATTCTTCATCGATAAAGATTAAATTATTTTGCTGAAAATTTGCTGTTTTTTTTTGGTCAAAAATTAAACTTTTCAGTTAAAAATTAACTAACTCGTTGAAAACCCACATTTCTTAAAGAAAATTCAACTATTATGTATCAAATTCGCCTTTTTTGTTTACATGTTCTACAATTTTTGTTGGAAATTTTTTTCCCTCTTGGATCAGAAATCTTTGTTGGTTGGAAATTCAAATTTTCGGTCGCAAATTCTTTTTTTTTTTTGGTTTCAAAATTAATCTCTTGTTAAATTTTGTTCCTTTTAATTCAAAATGTAAATTTTTAGTTTAAAATTAATCTACTTTGGTTGAAAATGCAACTAATGTGTTGAAAATTCGTCTTTTTTTTGAAAATGCAACTACCAACTAGAAATCCTTTGTTAAAAATTAATTTTTTGGTTGAATTCGTTTTTTGTTGGTTCAGAATTAATTTCTCTGATTAAAATTTGAAGTATTTCATTTTTTGTTGGAAAATTATATTTTTTAGTCAAAAATGTATTCCATTTGATTCAAAATTTTATTATTTGGATGGCAATTTAGATATTTTGTTTAAAAAGTCATATCTTCTTAAAAAATTGTTTTCTTTGTTGGAAATTTAAGTACTTGGTTAACAATTGATCTTTTGTGTTTGAAAATTCAACTATTCATTGAAAGTTCATGTATCTGTTAGCCCTAGAAGCTTGTAAATCTTCCAGCAGTGAGAGTCGGAACTGGGTGAAACTGAGAAACATCTGTTTGCAATAAAATCTTTTAAACTTTTGTGTTTTAGTTATTTGTAGACTTAAAAATATCTTACGTACGAAATGGTTTTGACCACTTACACCCCCTCCCCCCGATTAATCCAAGCTCTCAAAAGACTTAAAGTAATTTATGCATAGCTATAGGTTCACGTGTAAGAAAAACTACTTAGTTCATTAGTCAATAGAGAAAATGTTGTCAGAAAGCTTTCTATTTCGATTGGCAATTTCCACGATGTATTGGTTGAAAATTAATAGACCACAAAAGCCACCTCGCGGAGGGTAAAATAGAGTTGATAAACAGCCAGGCGCGATATCGCGCCTTCCGAAATTTATATCCGGTTCGCCTTTGGCTTCGTAGAGCGATTTTTCATAGGTCTTGCAAACCTAGGAAAAACCGGAATTCGTCGAGCTTTCCGTCTAGCCGAAGGAAACGATCGATCTCTTGATTCAAGAGGTAAACAACCCCCTACCCTCGACACCCCCGAGCGACTGGCATTCCGCATCTCCGGAGTTGAAGGAAATGACAAATCAACGATGTCTAAAGTTCCATTGCCAACCAATCGCTCGATTCAGCAATCGATCATTCCCTGGAAAGGGCGCAACTTCGTTCTGACTACTTTTTAACGAATTTTTACGCCCGATGCTATATTAGTTTCTTACGGCTCATAAATCACTCCACCGCTGCGCAACGACCGAGAGTGAAATGATTTGCTGGATCAGAAATAAACATTGTTCATCATTTTTTTTCGAAAGGGAAGGAAAAGTAATTTCTCTGATTACATTCCTTGATTAAGTGATTTAAGTTGATAATTAGTTTTCGATTGAGTTAGAATTGTTTAACAGTTTCGCAAATCAGTATTTTTATGACATTGTAAGGTACTGAGAATTACAACAAAGAAAACTTGGTTTCAGTTTCATGAAATAACTTTAAACCTTACAAATGAATTGATAGCAAAACTACATTTTCAAAAACCCCTGACTATTTCCTGATTTTTCCTGGACCAATTTTTCATTTTCCCTTATCATTAATTGTAACATTGTTAACATAGGATCTCATATAAAGAGAATAAAACATTTGCAGGTTGGAATTATAAGATTCAAATTTATTTATTTATTTCAAACAAAAAAGAAAATACCACCATGAAAGATGAATTTTCAAACCAAAAGGGCAAATTTTAAAGAAAACAATTGAATTTTCGACCCGCAAAAATAACTCCTTAACAAAATTTATGAATTTTTTAACCAAATAGTTGAATTTTGTACCTACAGAGATGAACACTCAATGAAATATGTAATAGTTGACATTTCCACCAAAAAGCATGAAATTTCTACCAAAAGGGATGAATGTCAAAATAAAAAAGGTAAATTTTTAGGCTAGAAAATTAATTTCCTACTAAAAAGACGCATTTTCAATGAAATACATAATTTTTTAAACGAATAGTTGAATTTTCCACATAACAGTCGAATTTTCTACCAAAGACATGAATTTCCAACTAAAACGGTGAACTTTCCCACCAAAAAGATGTAATAGTAGATATTTAAGCCAAAGAAGATTTTAATTTTAAATCAAAAACAGTTTACATAAACCAAAAAAGACGAATTTTCAACAAAATAGTTGACTTGTCCAGCAATGAAGATTTGATTTAAATATTCAACACAAAAATATTCAACAAAAAGTAAATTTTCTACCGAAATAGTTTAATTTGTAACTCAAATAGCTTAATTTTCAACAAAAAAGATGAATTTTCAACTAGAAAGGATGAATTTTTTATAAAATTGTTGAATTTTCAACCAAAGACATGAATTTCCAATCAAGATTACCTGCGAATTATCAAAAATGGACAGTAAATTTTTTCAAAATGCAGTATTTCCAAAACGAGACCTCTCGACCTCTCGCTCTTTTGTTATATTTTGCATTGTTCACGAGAAAAAATTAAAAATTATATTTAAACGAAGAAAATATTTTACGGCCTCGATAAGGGTTAAAAAATATAATAAAAGTAGGGCTTTCCAGAAAATCTATATTTTTTTCATCGAATTTTGAAATCATGAGAAGAAGATTTTCGGAAAGTCTCCACCTTTTCATTTTTCAAATATTTTTATAAAGTTTCTGGTGATAAAAACAAAATAATTCTGTCAGTTTTATGCGGCCTAAACCATTTTTGAGGCCGGGAAATTTTTTGCTGAAATATTTCTTTTTATAAGCGATGCTAGTTATCACAAAAGAGTAAGAGGTATTTTTCTACAGAATTTTTCTTCTATGCTTTTGAGCTTATATCAGATCATTTTTTCGTACCTTTCTTAGTTTCCAGGAGAAATGTAAAAATTCGATTTTACAAAACAGTTTTCTTTTATGTGAAGCAGTGCTTTACCAAGAATGAAACTCACGAGATATTCAGTACATAATACCAGCTATATTTGAAAAAATAAAAGTTTGAAACAGTGGGGTTTTTAAGAAAATGCGCTTTGAATAATTTTAGACAAGGCAAACAATTAGGGGAGGTGGAAAAATGAATGAAATAGTTCTGAAAATTCGGGACAACTATTCAAAATTGTGAAAAATATTTGACTACTCATTCCGAATTTCGGGGCGACGGGACAGTTTGTTTAGCAAAACAGAAGCCATTTTGTTAGTTTTTTAGTTTTTTTAAATTTCTTTGGGCTTGTTTGCAAGAGCAAGAATTTCTACGTGAAATAAAAAGAAATTCCAAACACATACGCTTATTCAGAAAATACTGCATTTTGAAAAAACTTTCTGGCAATTTTGGAGGATTCGCAAGTAATATACGAATGATTGTAACAAAGCCAGACAGAGATTTTGGATTAAACTGTAAAATACGTGTTCCGTTATTTTCACCGTAGAATGACATCCAAAACCCTAATCATTCTGACACTCAGACTTATCTTGAAATTTTGCCTCATTTCGAACGAAATTGGTTTGCTTAGAACATTGCGGTATTTTCTACCAGATTAGTTTCATTATCACGAAGCTACTTGAGATAATTCCTCCAAATAAGGAAACGAGCACTAATTTTTCTCCATTTCCTGGTTGAGTGTCTCGATCTAGTAGATCTGGGAAACTGGAGGAGTTTCAGTGGGTCAGAGTAGGCTTAGAAGGGATTTAAGAAAATTGAAGTTGACTTTTAGTTGCTACCTTATGGTAGTCGTTTCCATAAGAATTAGGTCTGTTGGTCGTTCTGAGCCAAATGAAACCCCAGACCTTTACTTGATTTGTCGCTTCATTTAACCCCGAATACCCATAGGGGTGGCGTGATAGACGCGAATCGCTCTTGAATAAATGGTCCTCGGTTTTGGAGAAACTAGATTGAAATCGTTCGAAATATTAGTCAAGCCTCCACCCACAATAATACAACAAAAGCTTTGAAAGGACCCTACGATAACAAAATAACTGACCAATCGAAAATTATTAATCAATCATGAATATGAATACCCGCTATTCAATATTTGACCACCCTTTCATATTAATAACGTTATCGAATTTCATGAGATATTTTCATTTTCTGAAGTACTGAAGTGATTAATTAGTTTCGATTATACCTGCATAGGGTTTGTGTCGATTATCTTAAAAGCGATGAGATTAATTAATTTACCTTCAGTCATTTTATGATAGTAATGAAATGGTAGTAGAAAAATACGGTCCTTAGATAAATTTCAGAAAGTTATAAAAAATTACATAAATTAACGATTTTTGTTTCATGATAAACGAAGAAGATAAACAAAGTCGATGAAAAAATATTTGCAAGGCCGGAGAAAATTTTTCCCCGTCATTCAAATTAAAAAGTTAGAACTGTTGAAGCTTTCATTTGAAGTAATAAAAAATAAACTGCAAATTAAATCATACAAACTGAAACTATTCTGAATTTTTCAGTTTCCAAATAAAAGCTTAAGAAAATGTAATTCTATTGTTTAGAAACCTTCTATTCTCAATAGGTTTAATTCTAAGAGCTTGAACGAGGGCTAAACATACTTTTTTCTCACAATGAAACCTCAAAAAATTATACAAAATAATAAAATGCTCTCAAAATAGAGGAAATGAGATGATTTTTTTACAAAAATAGGAGAATAAGTTATTTTAAATAAAATTCATATATGGCTACCATATTGAATTTAAAAGATATAAACTTGAAACCAAAAGATACATTTTTAATCCGTTCAAATTTGTGTTATGGTCGAATTAAACAAAAATCCGCAAACAGTTCCTTTTTCAACGGAATAGTTGAATTTTCAAGCAAAAGAGAAGAATTGCTTTAAAACAGTCAAATTATCAAACTGAAAAGATCAATTTTCAACCAAAAATATCATTTTGAATAAAAAAATATAATATTTTAAGCAATCAGTTGAATTGTCACACAAAAAAATAAATTTTGAACGAAACAGTTGCAATAACAACTAGAAAGTTGAACTTTCATTTAAAAAAGACGAGTGCTCAACAAAATAGTTAAATTTTAAATAAAATGGTCGGATTTTCAAGCTCAGAAGACGAATTTTCAACAACCTAGTTAAATGTTTAACCAAAGAATTGAACTCTTATCCAAAAAGGATAAGTTTTTAAACAAATATTCAAATTGTTAGAAAATAATTAAATTTTCAACAACATAATTGAATTTGAAACCAAAAAGAAATAATTTTTGACGAACTACTATTACTTTAATGTAGTATATGTGCTTTTCTTAATCGATAAATGTTTCCACAGATATTTTTTATCATTAACCCATTAATGCACGATGGCCCCAATGTGCCGTTAAAGACCTAGCTTTGTTGGTGGTTTGAACGAGCATTCGTATCTTAATTTTTAATTATTTTAGTTATTAAATGAGTTGGTGTTTCTTTGTAGGGGCTTTAGGGTCCAAAATTATGGATAACTCAAAACCTTGTTTTCAAATAAAGAACAGAATTTTTGAATTTTCATTACTATAATACAGCAGTTTTCTATTTATTCCTCATCGTTTTCAATTATATAATTCTTCAATTAGTTCATTCATGTTTTATCGCCACTATTAAAATTAAAACTAACCATTATTTTACAAGGTTTAAAGTTTCATTGGAAATTAAACAAAATTCCCCGTCCACGCAAAAATTCCCTGTCATTTCCTGGTTTCCGGTCCAGTAGCCATTGGAATAGGTCAAATAAAAGGTTTTGGAAAACACTTAGATATCTTAAATTTTTTTTTAGTTCATTCTGATCCCAGAAAGGCCTCAAGTACCAAAATAATTTGTATCCACCACCAAAAATTCCAGTGCACTTCATGTAGGTCCCAATGCACTACTTTCAGGCATGGCCTTGTTTGCGATTTTTAAACCCACTTTCTTCAACCCACCCTAGTAACCACCCAGAAAGAACATTAATGAGATTTTTGGAAAGGGAACATTTTTCGAGAAAAACAGGTAAAAAGTAGATGGTGTACTAATGTCCCGAGAGATGAATTCAGGTTAAAGTTGATTTGCTAAAGTATACTTTGCCAACGTGACGCAATGTGAAAAGCTTGAAAATTAAGCTCGAGTCACTATTACACGGACATACGTCTTGGGTAGCGAGTCTGGCAAAATGACAGGAGGAAGACTCAAAGGGGTCGTTTGTCGCACGACCCTGAGGTGTTCGTCGTGAACAAGCCTCCAGGAGACTCTAGGCTCATGAAGAACTTGAGGGTCGACAGAAAGCGGTAAGGAGTACCTTGGGAGCTGTTCGTCATCTCTGATAACTCTCCCAACACTCCGGATCACGGAATCCCTTAGTCTCATGCTGCTACCCCTTGGGAAACCCCAACCCCCGATTGCCTTGCTTGGTTATCTCATACCTGCTGTCTACTTTGATCAAACCCACGCTCTTTTACCTTTGCTTGATCCAAGACCCAACCTGCAAATACTTTCAAAATATTGAGGTACATCAAACCATATCCACCATCTCACCATTTTATTTTTTCATACTGCATTATTTCAACCCTTCGTATTTGATTTTATTGTGAGATATTTCCTTGTGGGAAATAGTGAAATTAGAATAAGATATTTCAAACATGTTGTGATAAAGAATTATACTAACGGGGATTAAAGAATCCATTTGGTGAAAGTGAATAAGGAATGTGTGGGTCTGCTTCTTGGTACGCTGCCACTTACTTTACCTAAATGAACTTGTTTGATCAATCGTTTTCCCTTAATTACCTCAACGTGACCATACAACCCCAACAAATTTATTTTCCTCAACGCCCGCGTCGGAACTTGCGACTTACACGTTCGTTCAGAAGAATCAAAGTTGGTCTTTACTCGATTGCTGACGTCACAGCGAAGTAAAGTAGCATTTAGTCCTCTAAAGAACTAAGTAATACCATGCGCAACCCCAATCTACCCCTTCTCCCTGAAAGTTCGCATCGCAAATTAGATTCTTCTGAACAAACGTGGTCGCTCATTCCGTAGCCGTGATCGGGGAAAGCCTCGTGTGCAACGAGCGGGATATGTCCATTATTTACCAACTCGCATGATTTGCTACGCTCGCGTAGCAAACTTCATGCTTGTTGGTAATCGACGCTATATCCCGCTTGTTGTACAATCTACTATTATTCTTGTCAGATAGCGTTTCCTCTACATTAAATTCTTTGAGAATCCTCTCATTACTGACTTTGTCCATTGGCGTTAACTTTACTCCTATCCTTATCTTGGTAGGCCAGATCTCGCTGCCGTACAGCACAGTGGGTGCAAGTAAAGAGTTACATATTGCAATTGTAGCTTCCCTTGTCATATTTTTACTTCTGGTAATAGCTCTTACACCGCCGATAACTTTCCTACCCTCCTTTCTAGGCCTGGATGTCAGGTAGAGCTATCTCTCCTCTTGTCAATGACAAACTTCCAAAATACACGTAATTATTAACTTGTTCTACCCCCTCTTCGTTTATGGTAATGTTGCATACTGTTTTCTCATCCGTTATTTAAAATACATTCTCTTCTTGAGAGAAAATCTAGATTATAGAATAGGGAAGTAGCAGTGGATGAAGCAACTTGAGAAAGATCTGAAAAGCAGTTGAAACCCCCCCGTGCCCCCCCCCCCTAAGAACATCATTTGCAAAGTGTGGCGTGAAGATGATGAGACTATATTTGGAGAAGTAGATGTAGTTAAGTTTCTAATCACGAATTATTATCTTGCACCATTATTGTGGCGATTCATCATTCTGACAGACAGGCGCTCGCTTCGTTTCTGGATATAGAGTCTGTTTCGTAAACTACTCATATAGAAAGGGTGAAAACATGGCTATCAAAGCGAAAGAATCGTTCTTCTTCCGCGCAAGAGATCCCATACTTTTTTTACGAAACGTCGTTTCCGCAATTTCGCCTACTAAGTTACAGCCACGTAAGCCGTACTAAGTTACAAGTTATCGTCCTTAGAACTTGTTCAACCTGAATGAAGTCGCAAAGGGGTTTTACGTGACTCGCGTAAGTAACTACTCGTACGTAACTAAGCTTGCATTATATTTAACTTTTAAGAACAGTGCTTTGTCCGACAAAGCACACTATTGAAAATTAATTTTCATATTAAAAATATACTAGCTTCCAGTTACACGCAAAAATGTGTGTACATAAAAATGCTCGTACTATATTTTGTAATGTTCAATATATTCAAAATTTAAAAAGTTGGAAAATTGAAAAAGGGTTGAAGAAGAAATCTTGAGACGCAATCTGTTGCACCTTGAAAAGATTGCATCATTTTTTTGCTTCAAACTGAAGAATATGTTGATTTTTATAAAACTTCAAATTAAAAAAAATTCTTTTCATGTCAAATCGCAGCATTTTTAACAACTGTTAACAAAAAGCAACATAACAATACAGGAAATGTTATTTTTCAATGTGCATTGACATACCTAGGCCTTCAATTTGAACTGTCTTCGAAGACAGTCGTATCACTGAAAAGTATCCATATATTGGTCCAAAAAGCAGAATTACCTCACTTCCTAATTTTTTACCCACTGTTAAGAAAAATACATTACTAAAATGAAGCAAATTTTAATTGTGATTAAATGTTTACATAGCGATTTTAAATAACATCTACATAGAGATAAAATAACACGAAATTTCCTCATTTTTCTAATTTCTTACACACTGATGACAGAAAATCAATACAATGACACGGCAACTTTTATTTTTCAATGAACGTGCATGTCATGACCTTCAATTTGAGCCACCCCCACAAAAAATCTCGCTAAAAAAAAGCTTCCAGTATAGCTATATGATTCAAATACAAAAAGTTGCCTTTTTCCATGTTAAATCAATGGGAAAACTGCATGTCTTTGGGGAACCGATATCTGACGGTGGAGTTGAACCAAGTTTGCATAAAAGTTCCAAGTAAATTGGATTTCTTCATTGTTTATGATAATATGGCATCCGACGAACATTTCGAAGTAAAACTATTTAATTACTGAGAAATAAAGACATTTTCATAAGATTATATGGTAGCTATTAGACAACATTTTGTTTAATATATTTTTTCATTGTTTTTAATTTTCTCTCTACGAACATTTAAAGATGAAAATAAAAGTTATTAGATAGGCGGTTCTTGAAATAAATATCAACGAAGAATAGGTTGTTCACGGCAATTTCAAAAAGTATATTACTTTCAATTATTATAGGGTAAGGAGGGCCAGGGCCGACCGGTGAGGCAAAGGCGACTTTGCGTATAAAATCGCTATTATTTAATCATTTTAATTCTACTTTGCATTAAATAAATCTATTTCATTATAGAGATAGCGTTACTTACTTAAATTTTGAAAATTGACGTTGTTCCAACATTAATGGCAATACATTGTTGATAATAAAGTCACGACCGTGTAGAATATGTGTCAAAATATAGTCTCCAGTGATAGGTCAAAATCAATAAAAAATTCGTACAATTTAAAATTTGTCGAAATGTTTCGGCGTTTTTAATTTTATGAATTGTTGATGTTGTTTACCATCACAATATCAGGTATGATTTCCTTTTAATTCTATGAATTCTTAAAATGATTTTTGTGAATGTTTGAACTTCTATGTAAATTATTTTTTTCTTTAGCAATAAATATTTGACTGATGAGGGCTGACATAGCAGCCGAAACGTTTCGACAAATTTTAAATTGGACGAATTTTGTATTGATTTTGACCTATCACTGGAGACTATATTTTGAAACATTCATGGCAATACTAACAGTATGAAAATTTGATATTTTGACAAATAAAACAAGATCACATCATGTCATTATACTAATTAAACGTAATTCAAGTCCAGAGTATATTTAATATCGTAAATAATTGAGGGTCCGGATACAATAACCGACGGTACGTTCGGCCTTGTATTCCTTGCCTCCCACTCGAGATAAAACGACGCGAAAAATTATCTGAAACTCAAATTTTAAAAAAACCTCGCGAAAAAAATATGAGCATATAAAGATTCATGAGGAGCACAATTTTCGTGTAGAAAACTTTTTTGTGCGATTTCAACTTTGTGAAAAATAAAATATAAACTGCAAATTTGGACGAGCGGAATTTAATACGTTTTTTAAAATAAACTCGCCGTAACTTTTTCTCATTTCAACGAAATGACTTAAAATTTGAACCCTAAGCGTACTATACTCTGTCACTGCCTACGAAATTTGATTTGTGCATAAAAAAATTAATTGTTTAACAATATGTCGATGTTTATCAATAGCTATCTAATACCATGCTTTTTCACGTTCGGCGGGAAAAAGTATCGAGGGAATTTGGGAGTTCAAACAACTTTCCACGGAGAAGTTCTTCATGAGGGTCTAAAGAAGTTTTTTGGGAAGTTTCAGATTTTTTAAGCGAAAAATGAGCGAGCCAGCGTAGGTTTATGGAACGCGCGAAATCTGGACCGTCTACCGTTCCGTCTCGAGCGTGAGCGTTTGCGAGTACAAAAAGGAGTCTGGATGGAAAAACTCGTCCAGCGTTCGAGATCGGGTGAAAGTATTGTCCAAACGTATCGTTGGAAAAGTTGACATCTACGAAAATTACACAAGTTCACCTGTGACTCATTTTATTGAAAAATCGACGGTATTCGATGATTTGGGGAAGAATCCAGCTGCCGAAAAAATCGGAATAACAAAAGAAAAAGTCAAAGATTTAAAATCTCTCTTGCATTTCTTGACTCCTGAAGGACGACAATTCTTTGAAAATTACTTGAGCGAAGTACCAATAAAAACTAAAAAAAACTAGTGATTCTAAGGAACAGTAAAAGTTAATTATGCGAACGCGACACAATGTTCGCGATTATGTTCATTCCAAAAATGTTTATTTTTTTACATTCATGTTTTCTCACAAACGTATCGTTTTTATAAATGGTAATGTTTAGTGTCTTACTTTGAAGTATTGTTAAGTGATTTTAATTGATCAGTACAAGATATAACGTCCAAATCCGAGACAAGAATCATTTGTCAATAGAAAGACTGAATGAGATATTATGTTCCTGTACTATGTGATGCTTTCTCGCTTAATTGCATTATGATATAAATAATCAATACATTAGGCTTAATTATCATTAACGCAGGCAACACATAATTACAATAAGTTAAATATTGATTTTCTGGAATATTATAAATATAATATAAAGCATTGTACATATTATAATTATTATAAATTTAATATAAATTTATTAAAACTTTACTATATAATTCAAATGGAAGAAAATGTTTTTAAACATTCTTTAAAAAAATCGTTGTTAAGAATACAGTTCGTATATTAAGCTTTCAATCACCTTTAGTAATTATTGTTTACTATCTTAAATACGCAATAGTGTAAATTTAATTATTACTTAAACATTTATGCATTTATGTATGGTAATTCCCTAAATATTTTATTAAAATATTATTGTTTTCTGAATTTACTTCTGTAATTTTTGTCCAAGTCCAAACCGTGATTCTGCCTTGAAACTAGATAAAATCTGGACAGTCGTCATATATTCAAATTCGTAACGAACTCCTAGATAGCACCAAGACTGGGACTAGACAGCAGAAAGGTTTGAATCAAACACGTAGCAAAACCAGACAGCGCTAGTGTAACGCCAGGCTAGTACTGCGTAAATACAGGCTTGAGAAAAACTTTCCTGGCTGGAGCATGATTCAAG
>CAKNXH010060561.1:0-17114 GCA_932178445.1 Andricus quercusramuli | reverse complement strand
TAAATACAGGCTTGAGAAAAACTTTCCTGGCTGGAGCATGATTCAAGACTGCTAAAAAAATTTTGTACACGGGAATTAATCTGAATCTGCATTAAAAATCCAAATCGAAAAGACGATCTTACAACTGCTCAATTATATCGAATCAAATGTGAATTATATACTTTTAAAGTTATGCTACACGCTGAGATTGAAAATATTGGAAGCGTCCTTTTAGAGAAACATATTATGCTGTATATAAAATGGATAAATTAAGAATTCAATTTAAAAAAATTCATCAAAACAAAATGCCTATTCTTTGTATGTATTTGGATGTATACACAGAAAAAATAAAATGTTATCTTTACAGCGATTTCAGAGTAATCTTTACCGGTAACAAAAAATAACTTCACGTGTTAAGATTTACCCACGACATAGGAAATGGTTACCATGTCAACTCTATTAAAACTTGTTTTGTTTTGATGCGAAAAAAATCAATTTTATCTACTTCAAAATTACTGGCAACGAAATTTCACTTCTATTTTTTTCTGTGTAACATATTTTTGATTGCACAATAAATAAAAGAAAATTTTGATTTTCTTTTATGTAAAAAAAGTTGTATTCTGTCAAACGTGTATTAAACGGGCATTTTTTCATAAAAATCAATAATATTGTGCGGACTGTTTCGAGAATGAGATGAAAGGAATGGATGAGTTTTCATTTTTGTTTGCCCGCCCGTCCTCGACATGGGCTCATTCGCAAACGCTCACACCCCAGGCGGTAGACCTAGACCGTCTACCGGATAGACGGTCCAGATTTCGCGCGTTCACTTAAACCTACGCTGGCTCGCTCATTTTTCGCTTAAAAAATCTGAAACTTTCCAAAAAACTTCTTTAGACCCATATGAAGAAGTTCTCCGCGAAAAGTTGTTTGAACTCAAGAATTCCCTCGATACTTTTTCCCGCCGAACGTGAAAAAGCACGGTATTAGATAGCTATTGATAAAAATCGACATATTGTTAAACAATTAACTTTTTTATGCACAAATCAAATTTCGTAGGCAGCGACAGTGTATGATACGCTTAGGGTTCAAATTTTAAGTCATTTCGTTGAAATGAAAAAAAGTTACGGCAAGTTTATTTTGAAAAACGTATTAAATTCCGCTCGTCGAAATTTGCAGTTTATATTTTATTTTTCACAAAGTTAAAATCGCACAAAAAAGTTTTCTACACAAAAATTGTGCTCCTCATGAAGCTTTATATGCTCATATTTTTTTGAGGGGTTTTTTTAAAATTTGAGTTTCAGATAATTTTTCGCGTCGTTTTATCTCGAATGGGAGGCAAGGAATACAAGGCCGAGCGTACCGTCGGTTATTGCATCCGGACCCTCAATTGTGTGTGGGGCAAAGCCGATAAAATGCAACTTGTTAACAATAACTAAATTATTAAATCATTTTTTTTATTCATGTAATTATTACTGATATAAATATGATATACAATAATGTAGGCCTCGAAATGAAAAAATGGATCAATTCCACGTCTTATTAACTCTAAAAAATCATTGACTGTTAACTGGTGTGCGCTGCCCCTCTTTACCCTGCCTAACTTTCAATTGTGAGATTTATAAGTCACGATAAAATGTTACACTACCCCAATAAAATATTTTGTCTTACTTAAATGTTGTCATTCAATACTAATCCAAGGCACAAACCTAATCTACTTAGGAAAATCACCTCCGATGACTTTCATTTCCATAAACAAAAATCTATAAAAAAAAAGACGGCAAATTTTTAACCTATAGTCTTATCATAATTTGTTCTTATCATCGTAATTAAATACAAAAATCGGGCTTTTACAAATCGCACTCCTTCGATTATTTTCATCATAACATATTCTTCGGATGCCATATAACTCATATGCTCGGGCCTTTTATTTAAACTTGTTTCAGCCCCAGCGTGATCTCTCAAACTGATATTCCGGATTAAAAATAAATGTTCGCCTGTCATTTAGATTTTTTTAATTTAGGCTTTCAAAACTGAGTTCATAATTTTTGTATACATATTCAAATAAAAATATCTAAATTTACAAATCTAATGCGAAAAAATAAAACTCTGTATTTGTATTTTGAAGAGTTAAAAATTGAAAATTTAGAGATTCACAAATTGAAAAATATTTTTAATTTTACTCATAATTCAAACATAGATGCCACCAAAATTAAAAAATGATTATTTTGAGGTCTTCAAACAGAAGAAATTCAAGTTTGACATTCCACATTGTGGCACTGAAAACTGTTCAAGTGTTAAGACTTTAAATTTTACACTGACTTATTTATCATTAACTTGCAAGCCTTTCAGTTGGAAATTGTACTCATCTATAAATTTGTTATCTAAGAATAAACAATTTCAAAGGATTTTAATCTAATTGCACAACGTATTGAGAATTTCAATAGGAAATTGTAATCATTTAGGAAATTTTAATTGAAAGATGATGAATATTTATTGCTTTCAATTTAATTATTTAATTTATTGAGAATTTCGGATAGAAATTTGACAATGTTCGACCATGTAAATTTAAAATAAGACAGTTTTTAAGGCAAAAGCACGTCAAAATTGTCAATCTAAAGATGATTTTAAATGTAACGTTTCATAATAAAAAGTTTTTCTTGCAATTGAAAATAAACTTTTGTTATATAATTTTAAATAATTCAATCCATATATATTGAATTTCACTTGCCACCATTATTTAAAATTGTGCAATGTATGAAGTATTAAAATGAAATTATGAAATTTTTAACAGTTTCGATTTAAAATTATTCAACTCTGAAGGATTTCAAATGAAAATTGTACAATAACGTTCAATTTCACATTCCTTCAATTTCAAACGCTCCTAATTTAAAATTGTTCAACATAAGTTCAAAATTTTAATCCGGAATTGTTCTATTCACATCGCTTCGAAATAGTAGTTATTGAAGTACTGAAAGACTTTAATTTCTAATTTTGCAACTGTGAACGATTTCAATATAATACTCAACAATTTTGAATGATTCAATCTAAAATTATTCAAAATTTATCAAGACTCAATTTTAAATACATTTTAGAATTTTAAAGGGATCGCTTTCATAATTTTGAAAATTCAATTTCTTCTTAAAGATTGAAGGCTTTGAAATTGAAGTTAATCAATTTTTAAATATTTTTATTTCAAACTGTTCGGCTTTTATTACTTGAATTTCAAACTATTGAATTTGCAAAAATATGCCAAATCTAAAGAACGATTCAAAAAACAATTGTTCAATTTTAAGCACCATACATTTAAAATGATTTAATCTATTATGGTTCGAGCTAAAATAATTGAATATTGAATGTTATCATTAAACAAATGAACAACTATTGAGGCCTTCAGTTCTAAAATATATACATTTAATATACTTAAATTTTACATTTAACAATTTTATATATAATTGGAACAAGAAATATTAAATTGGAAATATTTTTAGCGTTAACCATATTCTGAACAGAAGGCTAACTATTTCAAAAAAAGTGAAAAAACGACTCGCTAGCTGGCTTAAAAAAAATTCAACATTGTCTATTTTCACATTTTCAACGTTCTAAATTTTACAATAAAAAAGTGCATGATTTTAAAAATTGAAATTGTCATATTTAAGCTTTGAAATATAAATAATTTTACAATAATTAGTCTCCAAATTCTATCAAAATTCTATTAGTATTTCAAAAAATTTCGATCAGAGAATGAATATACACTGTCAAAAAAGGTGAGAAGGTGACAAATTTAAAAATAGGTGAAATAAGTGACGAAAGGTGAATTGGAGATACTCTTTGATGACCTTTGATGACTCTTTGATACCATTAGTAGGATGAAGATTAACAATCATCTGTTTTGAAGAAATAATTAACCACAAGTCAATTATAAGACAGAAAAAGGAAAAATCACAAGAATTTCAGTAGAAAATGTGCAAGTACTGTTACACGAAGTTAATCAGAAAATTAATTTAAAGCCAGACAACCTCAATAATTGAAAATGATTCTTTCGAATAATCTGATCTCAATAATATTCAAATATGGATCACCCGATTAACTGGAAATATCCCGTTTCCAGGTAAATAGTATCAAAAACATAATTCTCTTGTAATATTAACTAAAAACCTTAATAAAATATTACTCGATATGTAGATGAACAATTGTAATTATAATATTCTCGTGAGCTCCAATTACTTTCAACCTTGTTCCAATAGCATCTGAATCTAATCCGATTGATGCTTTTAGCAACTGATTATAGAGTGCACATAATTATGGATAGTATTAAATATAATAATTACATGTCTGTGCAACTTCATTACCCTGCCTTCGTTATTGTATGACCTTCCTTCTGGCATTACACTAATTGAGTAATTTTGTTAGAGGAACTCATTACATAACTCTTCATATTACATCACGTAACTCCTCTCCTTGAAAATTTTATTTTCTCGAATAATTATCAAAGAATAAAGTGATACGATCCTAAGATTTTGCATGAAGTAATAGTCTATCTCTTTAAAGAAAAATGGTGAAACCTCTCTCGCTCAAATCAGCTTCCAAAAACTTTAACGTGGTTCAACAACAATATATAAATTATTTTTACTGTAAACGAGTTTTTAAACGATTTGAAAGATTACGTAGAGATTTGGGAGGATCACGAGAGATTTCAGATTTCAAATGATTTTGAAAGATTTCAAAAGTTTCAAGAAATTTCCTAGTACTTCCTTGACTTCGAAATATTTTTTGAAAAGTCATAGGATTTCAAAGGACTGTAAAGGTTTTCAAGCAATACCGAAGTATTTTCACTAACTCTGAAATATTTCTGGGGATTTTAATAGAGTTTCGAAAATTTGAAGGGATTTGAAGGGATTTCTACAGATTTGCAAATATTTCAACAGAGTTGAAGAGATTTTAACAGACTTCAATAAATTCAAAAGAATTTCCATGATTTCACGAGATTTCAACGGATTTTAAGAGATTTCAAAACATGCAATGGTAAATCCACCGACGTTAGAGGATTTCGTAAGATTTCATCAGATTTAACAGAATTTCAAAGGATTTTAGTTGAAAATGTATTTTTTTTTTTAGTTGAGAATTGAACTGTTTGGCTAAAAATTCATGTATTCTGTTAAAAAAAATCGTTTTTCTGGTAGAAAATCAATTTCCATGGTTGAAAATTCATTCTTGTCGGTTCACAATGAAACTGTTTGGTTAAATATTAATGTTTTTGGGTCGCAGATTCATTATTTTAGTTGAATTTTGCAACTTATTGGTTGTAAATTAACTTTTTTGTTGAAAATTCATATTTTCGTGTTAAAAATTCAACTGTTTGGTAGAAAACTCGTATTTTTCACTTGAAAATTCAACAACTTAGTAGAAAATTAAATTATTTAGTTGAACATTAACTTTTTCGTTGAAGATTCATATTTTTGGTTGAAAATTCGTCTTTTTTGGTAGAACATTGATCTTTATTATTATTATTATTATTATACCATTAAGCCATTTCCCTTTCGGGGTAGGCGTGACTTGCTCGGTTGGAAAGTAGTGGGATAGGTATATAGGTGTAAAGTAGGTCGTTATATGGTATAAGGTAGATAGGTATGTAGGTATATGTGTTATGGTATAGATATTTTAGATTGATCTGGAGTTTTCGTGTTATTTATTCAAATAACACGTTCACTCCGCAACACTGCTCCGACCCAGGTTGCTGATCAATCTCTCTAGCGATCACCCCAAGTGAGGAGCCTCACAAAATTGTTATGTATGGTTCCCCACTTGGGCCCATTAGTATCCAAGGTCTTTGTTTCAGGCATCATTCACTCTATTGTCACTCTGTTTATAAACTATTTGTCGCCACACTTTTCTGTCCTGGCATACTACTCTAGCTTCCTTTACATCCATGCATTTCTTCATGCAAGCTCTTCTGTTCCTATGACTTCTTATGTCTCTTCGGATTAATGTCTCATTTACAGATTCTAACCATTCTTTCGGCGGTCTACCTCTGGGCATTCTGCCATTTACTTTACCTTTATATACTTGCTTCGTCAGTCGTTCATCTTTCATTCTTTCAAGATGTCCGAACCATCTTAACTGATTTCTTTCCCATATGTCAACTAGCGTGTCTCCTGTACCACATTCTTTGAGGATTATCTCGTTTCGGACTTTGTCCATCAGTGTTTTTCCGCATATTATGCGCAGAGGTTTCATGCCGATCGCGTTGATTTTTCTCCTGTCCTTTTCTTGACAGGTCCATGCCTCGCTACCGTATAGTACAGTTGGTACGAATATGGAATTATGTATGGCCATTTTAGCTTTTTTTTGATATGTTTTTATTCGTGAGGATGGATCCTGCTCTACCGATAACCTGCTTACCCTTATTTATGCGCCTATCTAATTCCCCATCTATTTTTCCGTCGCTAGTGAATAGACTACCTAGATATACGTACTTGTCAACTTGTTCTAATCTCACATCATTTAGGACAATGTTGCATATTGTTTTCTCACTTTTTCCCTCAAAAACCATGACTTTCGATTTATTCACGTTAATTTTGAGGTCCATGTTCTTCATGCTTGTGTTAAGTTTAGTCAACATTCTTTGCAAGTCTTCGACTGATTCTGCCATAACAATCTTGTCATCTGCGAAAGCCAACCCACGTACTTTGACGGTTTCGAGATCTATACCTTTTTCGTTGAAGAGGGCAGTTCTTAGACACTTATCCATGAATATGATAAATAGCCACGAGGACATAACGCATCCTTGTTTCACGCCTTGCATAATATCGAACCAGTCACTCAGTTTCCCATTTACCCTTACACTTGCTTTACTACCCGTATATATTGTTTTTATTGCTTGTAGGAGCCCTCCATTCACTCCATACTCTTTAAGGACGTGGCGAAAAATTCATAATTTTGGTTAAAAATAAAAAAAATAAGTTAAAAATTCATTTTTTTTGTTGAAAATTGAAAACTATTTTCATGAAAATACGTTTTTTTTTGTTGAATATTAATTTTTTCATTTAAAAATGTGACTATTCGATTTGAAAAAATGTACATTAGTTGAAAATTCAACTATTCGGTTGGAAATTCATTCAACTTAATTCTAAATAAATCTTCTTTGTTAAAAATTCACCTATTTGGCTAAGAATTCAACTATTTTGTTTAAAATTCATCTATTCAGTTGAAAATTCAACTATTTTCTGAAATTCATCTTTTTTGGTCAAAGATTCAACTGTTTTGTTAAAAATTCGTCTTTATGGCTTTAAAATTGAACTATTCGGTTGAAGGTTCAACTATTTGGTTGGATGTTTGTCTGTTTTGCTTGAAAGTTTAAATATGTTTTCAATAAATAACTATTTGTTTGAAAATTAGTTTTTCTGTTGTTGAACATTTATTTTTTTAGGTTGAAAATTAATCTCTTTTGGGAGAAAATCTTTTTTGGTTGAAAATTCAATATATTTCGACTTCGAAATTCAAAATGTAAAGTGTTTCATATTGAATTCAATGTAGTAGCTACATTAATTTTATTTCAAAGAATTTCTTCCTATAGTTTCGCGAAAAATCATCCTATTTCCGTGGGGTAGGGCGGACAAAACTACGGTCGTCAAGAAGGTGGGGGGCGTGAGGGTTAAGTATATCCAAAAATTGGTAACGCAGTTGATCGATGGCCCCATTATAGATGTAAAATAATCGTTATTCGGCAGCAGTCGGTATACGGGGTCAATAAACAGAAAGTCATTTTGCAGGCGAATAGGAGGTAAGTTATAAACCTTCTCGAGTACGGAAACGGATAGCGATTTCACGCCAATTGTCCAGGCGGTTCAATTTATAAGGCCCTCGAAGAAGGGCGCACGTGTTCTGCTCGAGTGTCTTTCGATTGGTGGTGGTGGAGGGTAGAGAAATGGTGGTTCTAGCTACGTGCAGTAATCTTTTCACGATCTTTCATTGCACCTCCACAACCTTCGACCCCCAGCACAGCCTTACCCCATTCGAGAGTAATAACGCAATATCGGGCGAACTTGGAAGCTGCTTTGGAAGCTACTTTCCGCGCTTCTGGCGGACGAACTCGCGCGCAGCCATTATTTATGGGTAGTGCGTGCCGAGCATACGTGTACCTCATGTAAGGAAGCGAGAGGGATGAGGAATGAAAGTGGCATATGTGAGAAAAAGCGAGATAGAAAAGGGGTTCCGGGCTTAGATACGGGATGCATGGAAGAAGATTTGACACGCAGAGTTCAACCACCAGGAGCCAACTTTTCTCCAACTTTCTTGCCAGTTGCTATGGATGTCGAGTTCTCGGTTAAAGTGGAAGGACCGAGTGTCGACACTTTGACAGTGATATAAGTACTTGGCACGTCGCAAAGTCACTTTCAATAAATAACCAACGTCTCTTGCCCCGATAGCTGAACTGCATCATGTATCTTGCTACTTGTTTCGTGTGGGAAATCGATTTCCATGTTTCATTTAGAAGCCGATCAAGCGAACTCCTTCATTAAAGCAAATGTCTCCATTCGTTCAGAACATCTAGGTAAATTTTTAACTGATCGATTTAAGGTTCTTCATTTTACTTAAAGGTCACCCATAAACCCATAAGGCAACGTAGCCGTTGGCTAATTTCCTACCAAAAGACGAATTTTCAAGAGAAAACGAGGTGTGTCCAGAAGGTATCCGACATTGTGGTATACCAGGAGTAAGAGTTAATTCTGGACAATGACAATGATATCCCTTTTAAAGTACTCCCCTTTGCAAGCCACGAAGTCACTTTGGGAAATATCCAGAAATCACAAGGAGCCAGGTCAGGACTATATGAGGATTGTCAAAGTTGTGCAAGGCCGTGTTTCACCAGAAATTGCCGAATGAGCTGCGATCAATGGGCAGATGGGTTGTCGTAGTGAACGACCCAATCGCCACTGACACAGGCTCGGCACCGAATTTCCGCTCAAAACTTACAAAACAATATTTTTTGGAATTCCGAGGCTCTGCTCTATCTGGAATGGAATGGAAGCTTCTAATGTGTCCCCTAAGGGTTTACATTGTTCTTGTATCTCTTCCCTATTACTTCACACACCCCCCACATACTTACTTGGTGCTAGGAGGGGGAGCTACAGTTTAAGGTGGGTTCCGAACCACCAAGAGCAACAGCCTTAAGTACTTATAGAGAACCTTTTTCTCTAGAGGTACGAGTCCCACGACTCTCCGGAGATGAACAACTCCCTTGCTAGGCAAGTGTTCACCGCATGGGCCACCGAGGCTCTTCCAGAGTGCGAGGCGGGAATCGAACCTGCAAGCCGATGGAGTGGGTCCAAAGCCAATGCCTTAACCCCCACGACCATCGTGCCACTCCTCTCCTCTATCTCTCTCACTGTTAAACGACGATTTCCATTAATTCACACTATCACTTATTCCTCAGTTTGAAGTGGTTTGGTAAGATCACTTTAAATCGCCTGAACCGAATTTTTCTTTCTTTTCCGAACTTTCCGAATCATTAAGATGGTTTCCGAACTTAAATGACCAAGCTTCGGGCAAAATTTAATGCACACTCTTTGTTCGATGCGTTCCGTCATCCTTAAATGCGACGCGTACGTAGCTAGACTTTCGCTTAACTTGGTACAGTAGTCGACAAAAGATTTGTAGGTGTGCATCAATTAGTAGAGAGCCTCACAGATGTTCCCCAAAATGTTGAATACCTGTTTTGGACAATATTAAAACTAGGTGCAAAGTCAGAAGTTAAAGCACAAGGACGGAAACTTTCCGGACAGATCTCGAACATGAATACTCAACTAAGAAAGATAATTTTTCAGCCAAAAATTGAATATTTAGATTTTCAGTTTAAAAAATTACCTTTCAATATTAAAATGATTTTCATCTATAGTTGAATCCAACGAAAAAAGAAAAATTTCTAACAAAATATTTGAGTGCTCAACCAAATTGAGAAATTTTCAAAACAGAGAAGATTAATGTTAGATGAAGTTTTAACCGAATAGTTGTATTTTCAACGAATAAAGATAAGTTTTCAACCAAAAATGGAATCGATACATTTTAAGATGAAGAAAAAGTTTCAACCAAACAGTTGCATTTCCAGCCAAAAAGTTAATTCTCCACCAAGAAGATGGTTTTACAAAATAAAGATGAATTATTAACATAATATATGAATTATCAAAAAATTGTTGAATTTTGAAGCCAAAAATATAAATCATCTACAAAATATGCAGTTGAATTTTCAACTTGGGCGGCGCCGCGATTATGTAATTTTTTTACTTTCATTTCCACTTATACTTTTTTGAAACTCGCGTAGGTTGTTCGTTTTTTGTTTGTTATGAAAATTAAAAGATCCAAACAAATACCACCGCGGTGAATTTGGAAAAAGTCAAAGTACAAGTAAAAGTTGAATATTCTACTAAAATGATGAATCTCCAACCAAAAAAGATTTTAATTTTAAATCAAAAACATTTAAATCAACCAAAATGGACAACTATTCAATAAAATATTTGAATTTTCAACTGAAAACGATACATTTTTGACCAAAAATGAAATAGTTGAATTTTCCGTTAAAACAATTATTTTTCAATTAAAAATAAAACGAATTTTTCAACAAAATAGATACATTTTCAACAAGAGATGAATTTTTAACCAAAAGAATAAATTTTCGGGAAAGTAGTTCAACCAAGTAGTTGCAAGTGTGAACAAAAAAAGATGACATTTCAATATAATAGCTAAATTTTCAACAAAAAAGTTAATTTTCCATCAAGGAGATTAATGTTCTAACAAAAATGAAGAATATGTCAATTTTCTACTTGATAGTGAAATTTTTGAATAAGTGGTTCAGTAAATAGATGAATTTTCAACTAAACTGATGAATTTTCGAGTGAAAAAGACGAGTTTTCTACAAAACAATTGAATTTTCAACAACAAAATATGAATCTTGAACAGCAACAAAATTTGTGTGCGACGTTGTTTAACTAGCAACAAAGCAGGTAAATTTTTAATTAAAAAAGATGAATAGTTGGATTTTCTCATTGGGTTCTGTTGATTCTGGTAATCTGTTAATTAATAATATCTAATTTTGTAGGTGAAATTCCCAACTTTGAGTAGGAAAAATTATTTTCCTAAGAAAGTTGGAAATTTTCCCAATACTTTGGAAAATTTCCCTTCTTGAATGGAAATATTTCAATTGGTTTGGGGAATTTTACATACATATTTGGGAATGAAAAATATCTATAATATTTGGGAAATTTTCCTATAAAGATTCAGAATTTTCCCCACTAATTTTGTAGGTAAAATTTCCAACTTCAGGTAGGAAAAACTATTTTCCTAACAAAGTTGGAAATTTTCCTTTTTGAATGGAAATATTTTGATCGGATTGGAAAATTTTATATACATGTTTGGGAATAAAAAATTCCTACAATATTTGGGAATTTTTCCCAATTTATACTCAGAAAAATTATCACTTCCATAGAAAACATTTTATTTGCCTTTGGAAAATTTGGTCATAAGTTCGTTCATTTTTGGGAAAATTTTCTCATTTTAAAGTTGAATTCCCAAATAAATTAGGAAATTTTTCCAAATTTATTTTTGGGAAAATTTCCTATTTTTAAAGTACAATTCACAAATAAATTTTTTCATTTTACCAAATTTATTTTCGGAAAAATTTCCTATAATATTGGGTACGTTGCGTTCCAATATTTTTTGGGAAAAGTTCCAAAATAATTTTTTACAATGAATAATCGAGAAAAAGGGAAGACGTAGACGCTTTTGAAAACAGGGGAGAAAAAATTCTTCAAAAAGGGAAAAAAAGGGAAATAGGAGAAAAAGTTTGAAGTCTGGAATATGTGATTGTCAAACTTATTAAGTTGTTATTAATCTGCACTATTGTAGGGCTATCTTTCGCAAAATTCGCAAACTTTGTTAAAATTAATGGTCAGAAAACTTACTCAACGTGACCTAAGTTTAGAAAATTTCATCCACTGAATCCCCCTCCTCGCACTGTTACCTTAGCTTAGGACAGGCCCTTATAGAAAACCGATTTTACTAATTCATTTAAAATTCTCCTGGACTAAACTTCTTCATTCGGTGGATTATTCTATTAACGTTCGTATCCGCGAGTGGGATCAGTTCCGCAAATTAAGGTTAATTCTGTTAGGCTGCTACAATGTCTACAATGAATAAAAGAAGTACTCTAGTTCCATTGCCACTGTTTTCTCCTAAAAGCTACTCTAAGAAATTCGCTCCTGCAGAAAAAAAAGGAGTATCAGTAGCCAGCCCATTTGACATCTAATATCGTTAGTGTAATGATTTCTTCATGTAAACTGGAAGCCATACGAAAAAGTATTTCAAGAAGAAACCACCATTAATTTGAATTAAAAAAAAAACTTATTTCGACTAAGGTATTTATCAGAAGAACATGCTATAATTTTTCAGCCACTCTTTGACCAATTAATTATAGAACACCCGCGAGGCTGCTCGAAGACGATAAAGTTCTTTTATCCCAGCTGGATGTCTAAAAATCCAATTTTATAACAATAAAGAGAATATAAGAATTAAGAGGTTTGTTTTGGACTCTGGTTGGATTTAGGAGACAAAGGGTAGGTGTGCTGAACGCATAAACATTTGTCAGCCGATGTTACATGAGACGTTACTACATACGTGTAAATCCAGCACTTGGTTCTTGGCCCCAGCAGAAAGAAAGGCCCTCTGACATCTAATCTCTTTAGGGAATTGATTTTTTCATGGAAACTGGAAGCCATAAGAAAAAATATTTCATAAAGAAACTACCCATTCATTTGCATGAAAAAAATATCTTTTTTCCAGGGGGGTATTCATCAGAAGAACGTGCTATAATTCTCAGTCGCCCTTTTCTTTGGACAATTAATTATAGAACACCCACGAGGCTGTTTTAAGGCGATAAAGGTCTTTTATCCCTACTGGGTGTCTACTAAAATTCAATTTTATAACAATATAGAGAATATAACACTTACGAGGTAAGTTCTGGACTCTGGTTGTAGTTAGGAGACAAAGGGTGGGTGTGCTAAACGCATAAATATTGTCAGCCGATGTTGCATCAGATTGAACGACAAATGAATAGCCGGTGAAGAAGGAACAAGGACTAACCCATGGCACCTTACCACATACGCGTAAATCCAACTCCTGATTCTTGGCTGTGGATCGAGGATCGTGGCATGAGCTTGGCATCAGAAGCGGGAGCAGCCGCACGTCCTGGCCGTGCATCATCCCCCGGACCGGTAACCACAAGTCACTACCCACACGACCGCGATATATTGTCGGCATCCAAAGCCAAGCAAGCATTCACGGCTGCTGTGCGTCTGGAAGCGGACCACCCTGTTGGTACAGTTCGCTTACCATTGCATCGGCCCGATGAAGAACGTCCGCTTGATTTATTGAATAAGAGTAACCGAGGGAGGAATGATTCACTGCAATTTTCACATTACACGACGTTTCAGCCAAATTACAACTCAATTCATTCCAAGCTCTGAAACCATTTGTTTCAAACTCTACCTAAGTCCGGACCATTTTAAAATTTATCAAATTGTTCAGACACAAATAAAAATTCTAGGTTTTGTTATAGCTTGTTTTTGTTAAATCTTAATTCAAGTGCATTTTTAGACTTATCTAGATTTAGGTCTATTTTTAGGGTTTCGGAGGTTACGCCGGAAACCCTTATAATGACGGTCGGATGTCCGTTGATCCGTTCAAAATCCGGAATGTACTATTCATAATCCTCTACAGGCTCTATTTCTTGACGGATTTTAAAGTTTCTTTTTCGGGAATTCTCAGAATGAAAATTTCAAGGGCTTTAAACTCAACTTATTATTTAACTCTTATTAATTGGAATCAATGAGCATATACTTAATGAATATAAATAATTAGTTAAATGCAGAATTTAATTGCTATTAGCAATTTATTTTTAAAAATTCTTCAGTATATCGGTTTGCTATAGAAAGAAATAATTATATATTTAAATCATTGTACTTTAGTTTTAGAATGGTGTTAGGAAAGATAAACCATTTCTTATTAAGAAGAATTTGAACTTACGATTGTGTAAATAAGTTTTGTTTAAACAAGTTGCTTAAAATTGTGAGTTACGAAAAAAATAGCACTATTCGACTGTATGAGAAAAATAACATAGATTTCATGTATCAGGCCATTACTTTGTTGATGAAAAATTGCACTTTATAGTATTTTATTATTACCACAATACGGTTTTTCATCACTATAAATAATTCTGTTGTGGAGATTATCCTCTTTCATATTAATATCATCGATTAAATATCAAATGGCTTTCATTTCCTTAACCATTTTAAAATGTTCATAAAAGAATTAAACTGGAAAGCTGTATATTCGTAAATAAAAAAAAGCTATCAGCAGAGAAAGAATAGCATTTTAATGGGAAAGCTTTCAGATTTGATAGCAGTGAAATTAAAAAAGGATCCAATTGTAAAAAGCGTTCAATTCCAAACTCATTCATATTGCGATATTACAACATGTTTCCTTTTTGAGACCAACAAACTGTTTATAAATTTATCGGCGGTTCAAACTTAATAGCTATAATTTTTTTTTCTTTTTGAAAAATTCCCATGAAATACCAACTGTAATAAACATTTTGCAATATTTTTTTTTACTTAACTTAAATTATACTGTTAAGTTCTATGAGATTGTTTAATTTTAAATCTAAATATTTATCTTACCGACACCTTGAAGATAGTAACGGAAACTTACCTGAAACAAACAAGAAAATAGACTTATTAAAACAAGTGTTCCATCGAATAAAAGTTTACAGCATTTTCTTAATAAATTGCTATAAAATGCCATCTTCACCAATGCCTTTAATCTTAAATTTCATTGTATATGTAAATTTATGTCTAATAAATCCGGAAAGACTTGTTAATGCTTCAATTATTTATGCAAAGGAATGGAATAATTTTTGGAACAAAGAACAATCCAATATTCATAACTTTGCGAAAAGCCATCAGCACTAATGAAAGGCCAAATTATTCACCGAACTGAGAACCTATTTCCTCAATGAATATCTAATTCTCACTTCTCACGCCTACTCAGAACCAGACCTTTAGAACTGTTTCAAGTCGCAAGGGATTTCTTTCTCGAAGAGATCATAACGAGAAGTTCCTGGATCTTTCTCAGTCATAAACATTGGCCACGCTTAGCGAGCTAACCGCCTTTTAGAATTTCATAGGTCTTTGGGGGCCATGTGGTTAGGTGAAGTTAGGGTCATAAACAAATCGAGACCACACGCGCTACTCCAGGAACTCAAGTGAAATCAACAATCCACTTCATTCAAAAGGAACCACTTCTACGAAATTGAAAACCACCACTTGCTACCTAAAGGAGAGGAGGGTAAGTTGACGCACCATTATTATTTACATAAAAATATAACAATTAGGCTAGCGAAAATAGGTCTATCATCTTAATTCTTCCATAATATGTATCTGATAAGAAATTTACAATCAGTGGATTGTTCACATCGTTTTTATGACAAATTTATTTATATGACTCTATCAGAAAAGTTTGGGAGGGGCGCCCCGGGTGCCAAGCAACAAGGGGTGACAAGAAGAATTAACAAGGGGCAATAAGGGGTCACAATTCTAGGGGCGCGGTGAGCGTCTTGAGTTTTGAGAGGTGAGCATTACCATGAGTACCACACTGTTAGAAATTTTTGCCATTTTAGTATACACGGGCAAATTAAATTTTCTATACGTTTACTAAATTCATTACACTTTGTAATTTTAGTATACTTACGTATACTAAATTTCTTTTATGAAGTTATATGTATACTAGATTTATTAAGTGTACAGTAAGTTTCTTTCACGCATATGAATTTTATAGTTTCTGTATACTAAAATTCATATACGTAGTTAATATATTCAGCTGCGCAAGCGCGTTCCAATTCACGCGAATCGAGCAACGTGACCAGTGGCAGACTCGATGCCGCTGCATTTGTTGCAGTTCTCTGTCATGCTACAAGATTCGGCTTCTTTCTGTGAGGATCTGCGAAGTCTTCTCTTTGGAAGTCAATTTATCAACGTATGTGTAGCTTAACGATATGATTATTTCAAAATCAAAACTTTGTTCTTCGATTATATGTTTCATCTGATCATGTTTACAGGCGATAAAGATGGAACCCACGCGAAACGGAACGCGTAAACTAAATTTAGTATATGCGTATACTGAATTTCGTATACATGTATACTGAATTTAGTATACGCGTATACTAAATTTCATGTACGTGCATACTAAATTCATTATATGCATATACTAAATTTACAGTACGCTGGTATACTAAATTTAATTTCATGTTGTGCATTCTTGCTTCCATTACATGTATACTAAATTTAGTACAGATTTTTCTAACAGTGCAACTCAATCAGTGGCTTCTAAAAAAAAGGTCATCCAAGAATGAGCAGCCACTCGGCACTACCATTTGGGTGTTGGGGGGGGGGGCACTGCAACCGCTCCGAGTGTTAACCCATGCTACGCCGCCACTGGTTTTACATTAACGTCTCTAAACAAGTAATTTGGCGCAGACGTCTAATTGCATACGATTTTGTATAAAATAGTGATAACTTAACGCAGCTGTAGTACTTTGGAAAAACTAAAAATAACCTATTTTTGTATTTTTTTATCAAAAAATATTCTTTCACATACTATATCCAAGATAACAGGCTACCTCCCAGGTGGAAAATTCAGTAGTCCGCCGGAGTTCACCACCGGCACAGTACTGGCCACCAGTACAGATGTTTGACGATTCGCTTGGTACTGTTTTTTTTTTTTTTTTTTTTTGAAGGAAAAAAATCCTAATTTCCATGTTTATAATAAACTGCACGATTAGATTGCAGAATAGGGGCGTCACCTCTGTTTTGGCTGGCAAAATTTTTTTCCAGCAACAAACTATTGATATGTGTAATTGAACGATAAATGAAGTGATTTGATCAAGAATACGTTTCCGTACGGCCAGAAACACTGTATATAATTGAAATTGAATAGTTTTTAATTAATTTAAATATATTTAGATATTTTTTTATGCCGACATAAGCTATTATGTCGACAAAAAAAGGAGAATTTCACGCACATCAGCTGAC
>CAKNXH010060560.1:214932-234831 GCA_932178445.1 Andricus quercusramuli | reverse complement strand
CAATCAAGGTGACAGTTGTAGGAGGGTGAACCTCTGACAAAGAAGACACGCAAACCTTATGCCCCTCTACATAATAGAATATCTCAGCCTTTGTCATCTAGGAAGGGATACCATATATTTGGTAACTGCCCCATTCTCCATATTTGGGCACATTACGATTCCTCATCACTGATTGGCTATCCTATCAATTAACCCTTTGGACTAGGAAGGGATATAGTGCATCCTAGCTACTGCGACACTTTCCGTATATGGGCATACATAAAAATCTCGATGCCCATTGGATAATTAAATCCCTACCACTCATTTACATAATTAATTTTCAACGATGATTGGCACCATGATGAATCCCTACTTCTAATACCACTCACCCCTGCGGGAATCTTAGGAGGGATCTCATGAATAAATACAGCAGATTTGGAAGCAGGAACTCAGTTTAGGGACTTTAACGAGTCTGCACAGTTTTTAGGAAGTTCAACCAGTCTACCTAGTTTAGACTCTCCACCATTAAAGAACCACACCCAGTACTACAATCAAATTCGTAGAAACCCTAAAACTCCGGTCCCAAATACTCGGCCCGTCAAAATCTTCTTCAAATCTAACTTCTGTGCGGGAGCGTCACATCGAAACACAATAAACCACTTGTAACAAAGAACGAGGGAGGCCCAGATCCACTGACCTGGTCAGCGCAGCCTCCATTGTTGTATACTCACCCCCTACGGGTCCCACAAAGAGCTCCGGCCAGAGGGTACAACACATCAACCACACATAAGTAAGTAGTAAATTATCTCGCTTTCTCGTCTTCCTTTCTCTTACTCTATCGGTTACTTAATTAGTCATCCCTCTTTAAGGTGGACTAAAACGAAACGACAAGAGGCAAGCCAAAACAAGAGTACTCCAGCTGCATTAATCTCAAATCAACCTTTTTTGTACTTCATCTCAGTAAAATTGCTATTGTCCTAATAAACTTTAATTAATTTATATTCAAATCTTATTAATTTATTTCTGTAGACCGTAGTTATCCTCATCCCAGTTTTTTAATTTACATTAAAATCTAAAACGAGGAACGATCTTTATTTAATAAAATATAAGGTAAGTTATGTTGATTAAGACGTGACAAATTCATTGAATTTCTTATAAACAAATAAGTGAGTGAAAATGGATTCACGGGGATTGACAGTGATTCGTGAATTGATTTCACAAAATTTGAATAATTTGTAGACAGAAACTATTCCTTAATTATATTCATGAAATATAATAAATAAGTTGTTATTTTATAAAAAATTTTATAAACAATTATCCATAGCAGGTAGTTCTGTTGAAATAAATCAAGTTTTTTTCTATTGAATCGACGAAAATTTATATAAAATGCCACAAAATTATTAGCTTTATTCATCCAATAACAACTGATTATTGTTTAAACAAATGCAATCAACAAATGCACTGTATGGTTATTTGTAGAGGTGTAAACTTGTTTTTTTTCAACGTAATGAAGTGTAAGTAACTAATTTCTAGATTTTTGGGGAGCTTATATGACAATCAACAATTTTCATTGTTTAAACAAGTTTTTATCATCTCATGCATTTTTTTAGACAAAAAATGCGTTTCTTTAGATAATTAGCAGACTCTTATTTAGCTCTGTGCTATCAGTTGGTAACCATTATAAATTGTTCAAACAAAAATAATTATTTATTTAACTACAGCATGAGCTACAAGCTTAATATATAGATATATGAATACATGTGTGATAAACTGCTCCGATATTTGCTTAGGTTCAAAGACCTGTGCAAAGAATGTGAAATATGAACGTCTAGTTAATTAGCTTTTACAAACAAATATAGACTTATCACGCAAGGAAGACATGATAAGGTTCCTGACTTTACGCTCTCCAAGTAGATAAATTGAAACATGACATTTTTTTTCTGTGGAGAGTTTGAACAAAAATAATTAACAAATGCATTTTTCGGTTATTTCTTCCATATGTTTGCAAACAAAAAATTCCGTGTTTCATGGAGATATTTAAAATTAATGTAACCATCAACAGTTGGATACGTTGAAAAAAAAAACAAGTTCTTATCTTTAGAAATAGCCGAAAATTATCGACCGATAGTACAGAGCCATTACTAAATAGCCAGAAAAAATAAGTCTGCTAATATTCTTAAGAAACGGAGTTTTTTTTCAAAAGAATGCATAACTAAAAAATTTATTTAGACAATGGTTGTTAACAATGAGAATTATTGATTGTTATATAAGCTCGCTGAAAGTTTAGAAATAATTAGTTATTTACGCTTTATTACGTTGAAAAAAAAACAAGTTTTTACCTCTAAAAATAGCCAGACAGTGCATTTCTTGATTACATTTGTTTAAACAATCATAAGTTGTTATTGTATGAATCAGTTGGATAATTTTCTGACATTTTCGTATAATTTCTGGCCGATTCAATAGAAAAAACTTGATTTATTTCCACATAACTACCTGCTATGAATAATTGTTTATAAAATTTGTTTATAAAATAACAATTTATTTATATATTCTATGCATTCAATTAAAAAATGGCTTTTGTCTACGAATTGTCCAAATTTCTTGCAAATCAATTCACGAATCACTGCCAATCCTCATGAATCTGTTTTCACTCACTTACTTTCTTATGAGAAATTTAATAAATTGTTTTACAACTTCTAAGCTATTAGACAACATTTATGAATAGTTGTTTTTACTGATTCTAGATATTTTGAATTGAATCCAAGTATTTCTTAAAACCGGTACTCTTCTAAGAAAAAAAACCATTTTTTTCCATTTTTGTTATTATATAAAAATAATTTTTTTTTTAAATCAGCCTCGACCGATTTATGGAGAATTTTATAAGCTTTAATTGTGAAGAAGAAAGAACATTATATTATATTTTCATTAAAATTGCGGTCTGTAGACTGTTTTGTCCAAAGACACCTTTTTTGCCCCACTGTGCGCAGCCTACGCGGGAGAAAATCGATCCCTCAAACTTTTCTGAAAACTTCTTTGAACCTTCCTCAACAACTTTCTCACTAACCGTTCTTGCTTGCTCAAAATTCGCTCGACTCCTGAAATGATCAAAGTTATTTGTGCGCGAATTATCCAACGCCTCGGCAAAAAATTATTAACTTTTTTCCAAATGAACATTTTTAACATTTGCTACAGTCATCGATCGCAGAACATGACAGTTTATATTTTTGGTAATTTTTAAAAGAAAATTCTAAAAAGTTCCGACTTCCTCGCGAGTTGAAGTGCAAAAAGGCGACATATTTTAAGCAGAGAAATTTTTTTTTTAATAATTCAAAAACTAAAAAGCTACAACTTTTTTCATTAAAAGAAAAATATGATGCGATTAAAAAAAAGAAAATTTTTTCTCAAGTTCTCAGGGGCATCCCCATTACAGGAAAATAATTCTATACCTCCTTTTTGCATTCGGAGCCTTAATTTTGTGTTAAATTTGATTGACCTACCTGATTCGACTTCTATTTTTTTCTGGAATGCCAGAAATTGGTCAGTTAGTTCAGTTCGGCGTGACCGTACAAACTAATCTCCTTTGAGATGCTCCACGAAGACTGAACTTATTTCCGGCAGCATTTAAAGGGCTAGGCATCCTCAAACGCCTACGCGAGCGCAGACGCACACGCATTTTGGAATGCATTTCAAGTTATGCTGAGGGGAGGTGCACCAGTAAGATGCGTGGGGACCCCACTCTTGACTACCGTCCCACAGTGGTTGGAATAGACATTTACTGTATCTAATCACCCACACGTCGTATTTCTTAACCGATTTAAAAGTTTTGTTTTTTTAGAAATGCCCAGCATTAAATTTTTCAGAAAACTGCACTGAAAAAAGAATGTTTTGAACTGAGAAAATGCATTTATTTGAATCTTATTTCTTAGCATCAAGAAAATATTATTTAATAGTAATAATTTTCATTTGAACTAGACACATATTTTTTATTGATATAAAGAAATGAATTCTTTGGCTATATTTTCTTGATTCAAACAAATATTTCTTCTATTCAAGAAAACCATTTCTTTTATTCCAAGGGTCTAGATTCCCTGAAATCTGATTAGTCGTTCAAAGAAATATTTAATTGAATGTGTTCGATTCTTTGAATTGATTCGGACGCATTTGAATCAATTAAATGTACATACTTGAATCAAATTGTTAAGTTTATTTGAATCAAAGTAATAATGATTTGATTCAAAATAATGTTAATCAAATTAAAAATATATTTATTTGTTACAAAGAGTTCATACATTTGTACCAATGAAGCATTTATTCATATGAACAAGATATTGTGTTTACATGAAAATTTATTTTTTTAGTTGAAGAAAATGTTTCATCTGCTTACTATTAGAATCAAATTATTCATAACAAATAAACATTCATTCCAACGGAGTAATTCTTTTTTTAAATCAAACATTTAATAATTTGGCATAATTTGTTTCAATTGTATACTTCTTTCGATAAAAAAAAATGTTGTTAAATTCAATATCCATGTCTTTGATTTGATTTGAAGAAATATTTCTTAGGTATTTATGGTGAGATTTAAATACGGCTTTTCACCTTATAATTACCATGTTGCGATAGCGTCGTGGTCATCGCTGTGGACTTGACACTCGACGGACCCAAGTTCATGGTTTAGTTTAGACTTTAGCCCAAAGAAATATTTGTTTGAATCAGTGGGATATTTTTTTGCTTCAAATAGTCGAGAATTGTATGCGAACAAATAGTTTTTTAAGCCTATAAAATAGTTGCTTGACTTTCAAATATATTTCTCCCCATCAATTCAGATATTGTCATTTCAAAGAAATATTCATTCCCATTCATGGCACATTCATTTGGAAGAATGAGTCATTTATTTAGTTTGAAATATATATTTCTGTCTTCAATGAATATTTGTTTGATTTGAAGAAATATTTCCCTCCAACTAATAGGTCATATTTTTGAACCAAATAATGCTAATTTAATCCTATTAGGATTTGTCTGGCGGAAAGAAATTCTTTTTTTCATTCAAAGTGCATATATTTATTTGTTAACAAAAATATTTCTTTGAAAATTAGCAGGACTTTTACTCACTTTAGCCAATTAAAATTCACTCTCTAAATTTGGATTCGTAGAAATGTTACTAATTCATCCAGCACACTTAATTTTAATTGACAAATCAGTTATTTTCAGAAGTTCACTAATTTTAACAGTGAAGATACCGTAACTGAAGTTAATCAGTTATAATGAATCTGCAGTGAATCGATTATAGACTTAGAATAAATTTATAGAGGAAAAATTTTTGAATTAGGCTTTTGTTTATACTCCAATATTATTTATAATATTAAAGTGTATTTTGAAATTTTCATTCTAATGAATGAATGAGAAATGATGACATGTATGAACAATTTTTAAACTTTAAACAATCTCACATTCAAAAATGGTGCGCAAATATATTTAGAACATAACCTCTTAAAATTATCTGATTTCTTCAATACAACTATAACTGATCAATTAGTTATATTACTGCAGGTATATACATGTAACTGATTCAATAAGTAATTTTCATTTTACTAATCCAATCAATACAATTCTACTAATTGCCAGTGACTCAATTCTAGCCACAGAAATTAGTAGAATTTAACCGACTATCAGTTATATTTTACTAATTCAAATTCAGAGAGCACTTGGTAGAAGTAATCCTTTTTTTTAGTGTGTGATTTGCGATTTGTTAATTCTTTTGCAGATCAATAATATATGAACAGTGGTGTAGTCCTAAAAGAAACATTGGCCTGGCGGTACTTCCCATAAACTTCGTTACCAGTTTTTTTATTGAAAAGGCAACTATTTTATATTTTTCGTTCGGAATTCATCCCGTTTGGATACAAATTCTATCGTTTTGTTAAAAATTCAATTATTTTGTTGAAAATGCAACTACATCGTTAAAAAGTCATCTTCCTATCAACAATTCGACTACTTTGTTAAAAATTAATTTTTTTAGTTAAAGATTCATCTCTTTGGTTGAAAATTCTTTTTATGTTTGGATAAAAATAAATTTTTCTTAAATGGCAATTAAACTATTCCATTTTTGATTAAAAAGTTATCTTTTTCAGTTAAAAATTTAATTATTCGGTTAAAAATGTATCTTCTTTAGTTGACAGTTCAACTTTTTGGTTGAGAATTCATGTATTTTATTAAAAATTCGTCTTTCTTGGTAGAAATTCAATCTTCTTGGTTGAAAATTCATCCTTCTCGGTTAAAAATGCAATTGTTTGGTTGAAATATTAACTGTTACATGCTTCGTCTAGAATTCATATTTTTTGGTTGAAAAGTCTATTATTTGACTTATACTTGAATCTATTGGCTTTTAAATGAACTTTTATTTTCAAAATTTTACTGTTTCGCAGAAAATTCATCTTTATAGCTTAAAAATTCAACAGGTTGGTAGACAGTTGAACTATTTGGTTGTAAAATCATATTTTTCGTTGTAAGTGTTACTTTCTATAGATAATTCACCTTGTTGGCGTTAAAATTATATTTCTTCTAAAATTCATGTATTTTGTTAAAAAATCGTCTTTTTGGGTACAAAATTATTAATGTGCTCAAGGTCAACTTTTTGATTGAGAATTCTATCTTGTTAAAATTTTGTTTTCTTGATTAAAAATGATCTTTTTTGTTGAAAATTCATTTTTTTCCGCTTCAAAAATCCATTGTTTACTAAAATATTCGACATTTTAGCATTAAGACAAAACTCTTCTTAAGACAAGAACTCCAAGAACTCTAACTAAGAAAGAAGAATTAAGACAAGACTCTTCTGTTGAAAATTCATTTTTCATAATAAAAAAGTAATCTTTTTTGGTTCAAAATGAACCGTTTTTATGAAAATTCAACTATCTTATAACAAATTTGTCATTTTGTCTTCAAAATTTAATTATTTGATTGAATTTCAATCGTTTGTGTTTGAAAATTTGATTGAAATTACATCTTTCTCTGCTGAAAAAAATCTAATTATTTTTTAAAATTCAACTATTTCGTTGAAGTCATCATTGTTGTTCGAAAATTCATCTTTTATGGTAGGCAAGTTATCCTTCTTGGTTGAAAATTTATCTGTCTTGGTTGAAAAGTTACTATTTTGTCAAAAATTCAACAGTTTTTGAAAAAATTCGTCTTTTTGGCTTCACAATTTTAACTATTTGGTGGAATCTTCAACTATTTTTTTGGAAAACTTGTCTATTTCACTGAAAAGTTCATATAGTTGGTTGAAAATAATAATTTTCAATCAAACAGTTGTTTGGTTGAAAATTATTATTTTTGTTGTTGTTGAAAATTCGTCTTTTTGTGTTGAAAAATTATCTCTTTGGGTAGAACATCTTTTCTGGTGGAAAATTCAACCATTTTGTTGAAAATTCAATATATATTTTGGCTTAAAATTGTAGAAATTTGAAGTGTTTGTTATTGAATTCAATATGTTATCTACATTAATTTTTTTAAAAAGACTTTATAAACGTAAGATCCGGGTTTAGCTAACAGCTACGTTACTTTTGGGGGGAGGGGAGAAGTTAAGAAAGGCCAAAAATTGGTAACATAGTTTATTGATGGCCAATAATTGGAAAAATTTTCATTGGGACAAGAAAGTGGCTTGGCTCCACCAGGCTTAAAAAAATATACCCTGGCGGCGCCAGGCCCCGCCAAGCCTCGACTACATCACTGTATATAAACAAATAAAGTGACAAAATTGTCCATTTCAGCTTTGTGAATTTTTCATCTCAAGAAAAAATATAGAAAAAAAAACTCAGTAGTAGCTAGAATTATTGCATCTACACGGAAAAAATTAGTCGTTGAAATTTTGAATGACTGAGTCAACCACTCTAGGATAGGGCTAAACGTATGTCATAAATTGGAAGAATCGTCTTACAAACCTTGATTGATACATGTTTGAAGAGTAGAAAGAGTTGCCAAAAGTAAAAATAATTTCAATGAAAATGTGAAGACCAGAGGAATAGAGTTCTTGAAACACTGATACACTAATGCTTCGAAGCCAGTCAATGAAACTTTCGATGACTCCTAACGAGTATTTAGAAAACAGTGTAGCCAAGTTGAAAAAATATATATTTCGCGGTTATATTTAGTATATTGTTATTCACATAGACTTACGCTTAAGTTATATTTATTTTTACAGATACACACGAACCTATGAAAAATCGAAAGAGATTTTGTGGCGGGATTCGAACTACCTAACACCTATGTCTATGACGCATAGAACGCAACTTATCCCTGACAACTATATAAACCCCACGGCTAACTTAACACATTGAATAGTTTGCACAAATCCCAGTGAAGAGCCAAATTTAAATCCGCGCTCATTTGTTCATTGCCGGTGACCGCGACTCCATTCAGACTTATACATATGCCACTTCACCTGAGCGTCACTACGTGTTAATACAAGCATCCAATGTGACTGTACATTATGAATATATAGATATGTAGAAGATAGTCAGCGAATTCTTCGACAACTTATAAATCAGTTATTGTATTCCAAATCTTGTGGAATCTGGAGAACTTTTTATGCAAAATTGAATGCTTGTCTAGAACTTTGTCAAAATCTGCTGAATACAAATTCGAAAACTGATGTTCCTAGAATGTGTTCCAATAATTCGATGACTTTTTTCACTTTTTCGATGAAGTCTGTGATTCTTTAGTCAAAATTATACGAAATTCTAAAAAAAAAAACCTGGCGTATCCTAGAATGGTTGATCCGTCAAGTAAAGTTTCGATAACTTATTTTTTCCGTGTATCATTCTCCACGTTAAGAACAATGGAAAAAGCATCACGCAAAGGGGGGGGGGCGGGGTGTTAAAAATTCGTGAAAAATGTATCACGCATTTTGTGAATGGCTCCTTAAATATTTCATCAAAATGTGTCAAAATGTTGTTAGTATAGTCTTATACTAAGTGGAAAATTCTTAAAATTAGACAAGAATATATATTCTTAAGGTAAGAGGGCCTCCATCGTACATCAAGAATATTTTCTTGGCGCCTTTTTAAGTTGCAAATATTCTTAAACTTAATGGGAAATTATTAAAATTAGAATATCGTTTTTTTGGTGTACGATTAACTATTCGAGTTAGACGTTACAATCATGATAGTATAGGTGTAAATGTCATGAAGGTTAGCATAGTTCGTACATCCTTACATGGCAATCCACACGACTTTTTGGAGAAAAAAAATTCTAAACGTAAAAGTAAGTTATAAATGTATCAATAGTAATATTTTTCGACTGTAAAATGCATTTGCGAAATTCTGTTTTATTCTTTTAACGGTTCCCAGGTGGAAATTTACAATCGGCTTGGTACCGCGCCAGTACCGCATGAGGATTTGCAGTACCGGCACGGTACTGACATAGTGCTGGCATAAGCACGGCCTCCCACCGGCGCGGCTCCGAAAGGTAACTTGGCTGGAAGTTGTCCATCAGTTCTGGCGCGGTACTGGACATCGGTACCATGGCAGCACTGAAATCTGTACTGGTTCAGTACTGGCATTATTCCGAAAGATAACTTGGCTGGAAGTTGTCCGTCGGTACTGGCGCGGTACTGGACATCGGTACCATGCCAGCACTGAAATCTGTACTGGTTCAGTACTGGCATTATTCCGAAAGGTAACTTGGCTGGAAGTTGTCCGTCGGTACTGGCGCGGTACTGGACATCGGTACCATGCCAGCACTGAAATTTGTACTGGTTCAGTACTGGCATTATTCCGAAAGATAACTTGGCTGGAAGTAGTCCGTCGGTACTGGCGCGGTACTGGACATCGGTACCATACCAGCACTGAAATCTGTACTGGTTCAGTACTGGCATTATACCGTAAGGTAACTTGGCTGGAAGTTGTCCGTCGGTACTGGCGCGGTACTGAAAATCGGTGCCATGCCAGCACTGAAACCTGTACTGGTACAGTACTGATATTTTTCAAGAAGCTCTAGGCTAGGACTAGGTATAATGTTAATTGTTGTTATAACGAAAGCAAAAACACTTTCAAATTTCAAAAATCATTAGTTTTTATGATAAAAAATTACAAAATAATGTTTTTAAGTCACATGTGACCTCGTAAGTGCAATGAAGAAAAAATATTAAAAATATTATAGAAAACTTGGTAAAACGTTTTTTAAAAACTTGTTAATGAAAGTAATGAACCGTATTTTAGATTTGCTCTTTTTCGTCTCTCTTGTCTCCCATCTTTTACTGAGAGCTCAGGAAACTTTTGTACTATAACCTCTGCAACGAGAAATTCAAAATTAGATATGCATATGTACGTAGTAAATCAAAGCTCAAATATTTGAACCTTCATGAGCATGACAACACTTGCCTTTTAAAGTTTGAAATGTGATTGTTTTAGAGGAGTTGTTTTTCTTCTCGACTTTAGTCTCGCGACCAAATTCACTGTATAGAAGTTGGACTTCTTTTGACATAATTAGTGGAATTACGGTATTTACAAAAGCTTTAAAATTAGGCAATAGTCATCATTGCTAAACAGAAAGTTACCAAGCTTAATTTGAACTACTTTGAACTCGGAATGATAAAGAATAAAGCATTCGAAATGTATTAACTTAAATTTTGTCGATAGTTAGAAGACTTCCAGTTCAAATATAATAATTTAAAAAAAAAAACACTTTTAAGCTCCAAGCCAAAGCAATTAAGATATTTTTTTCAAGCCGTAAGACAAGCAATATAAGTATTGACAATCAGTGTAAACTAAAATTGTTTTAAATTAATAGATTAAATGAACAATCTGAAACGTAACAAGGGTTCCTTTATTTTTCCTAAATTTTAAGTGCCTAGAATTCAACTCACCAAAGTTGGGAGCATCTCTTCATTTTCTGTGAGAAGCTTCTCGAAACTCAAAAAATTTTCTAAGTTTCTCGCCGGCAAAGGCGGTAATATTTCCATCAGCTTCGCAGCTTCATCAACTTCATAATTATTTGCATTTTTAATCAATAATTTCAATTCCTCTGTTTTGTTATTCAAGTCGTAGAGAATACTCCTTTTCACGCCCTCCAATTTTGTTTCAAAATCCTTCAAAATCTGTAGAAATCCATATCATAAAAATTTACAAAAATTATACAATTGGAATAGAGGTATTTCTAACATAATTAATCTTTTATTGTGAAAATTATAGTCAATATTCAATCACATAGCCTTGAAGTAAATAATAAATTTATGTACCTAATTTAAACAAATCAAAATTTAATATCTATTTAATTTAATTTCGTGAAGAAAATTATTTAGCTGATAATTAATTTATCTGTTCACAACATAAAAAGCATTATACTATAATTTTCGTTCAGGCATTCGAATAATTTTTACATCACATGGTATTTTAAATGTAAATAAACTTTTATTATACAAATTATAGCCAATATCAATTATATAACCTTGAAGTGAATAATAAATTGATGTACTTAATTGAAACAAATCGAAATCAATCTGCATATAATTTAATATTTTGAAAAAAAAAATTAATAAGATGAAGAATAATCAATCAGTTCGAAAAATAAGAAGTATTAATCTATTTCATTAAAACATTCACATCATTTTTAATTCATATATATTTTCTAAATTTAAACTTTCATTTCTGAATATTTGATTTATTAATAATCTTTTAAACTAATTCCAGAAATTGTGAGTTGCAATATGTATGTATGTATTTATACCATTAAGCCATTTCCCTTTCGGCGTAGGCGTGACACTACCCGATTCGGGTAGTGTTTGCAGGTGGATAGTTTCTTGTAGTAAATAACTAAAAGTGACGGCTCACCACACCCACGACGAGCCAACAACACGCAGTAGCATTCCCGAATGGTCACCCATCCAAGTATTAACCGCGCCCAACATTGCTTAACTTCAGTGATCTAACGAGAACTGGTTTTTTCAGCGTGGTATGGCCGTTGGCAATGTAATCAATTGATAATTAATTACCTATTGAGACTCTCGGCTTCCTTTCTCATGTCCTTATCCCTTTCCTTATCCCTTCAGTGGGACTGAAGTTACAGCTTGACTCCACCATAAGACAAATCACTGCTTAATTCGGACATGATTTCGACTCGCAAAACAAATCTCGCGCATACAGGTGATAGTTGGGAGTACAATCTAAACATGAATAATACGAACAATAAAGTAGCCTCGGAATGGACTGAAACTCGGATTGACCAAAGACATGTACACGGTAAACGTAAAGGTCGTGTTTCGGGCGATGAATGGAGACTGGGTGTTTGGAATGCTAGAGGAGTGAATGATCTTAAGATAAGAGAACTACGAGAAACTATGCACGTAAGGAAACCAGATATTCTTTGTGTACCTGAGACAAAGAAAAAGGGTTGCGAATTTAGAAACATAGAAAATGGGGTGTTGGAAGGCGGTTGTGAAATATGGTCAGGAGTAGATAGCGAATCGCATCGTAGTCAAGGGGTCGGTTTAATTATGAATGAAAAAGCAAGTCATCATCTCATAGAGCATAATTTTGTATCACCCAGATTTCTATGGGCTAGAATGAAGGTAGGAATCAGAAGATTATTTATCATAGCGTGCTACGCACCAGTTGATAGCGATTCGAGGGAAGTTAAGGACGCCTTCTGGGACACTCTAAATGATACAATAAGTATTTGCGATCAAGGTGAAAGAATAATTCTGCTAGGAGATATGAACGAATGGGTCGGTGTCCAACGTCAGGATACAGATACAGAAAGGGTGCTAGGTAATTTTGGAGATCCAACAAGAAAAAATTATAAGGGGGAAAAGCTAGTTAGCTTATGCTTAGAAAAGGGCCTATTTATTACAAATACTTGGTTTAGACATAAAATGATCCACATGTACACCTGGCGCAAAGGAAATAGCCACAGCATAATTGACTTTGTTATTGCGGATGAAAGATTAAGAGAACTAGTTAAAGATACAAGAGTCATGAGGGGTTCCGAATGCAATTCTGATCATTACCTTTCAGTCTGCAAAATAAACTTATGGCAGGGATGGAGAACAAAGAAAACAAGGAAAACGAAACAAACACGAATAAAAATTGAAAATTTAAAGAGACAAGAAGTACAAACAGAGTTTAAAAAGAGGTTAACTGAACGCATAGATAGGGCAACGTGGGAAGCGCTTATAAGCAATAAAGATATAGAGGGAGCGTGGACTTTGTTACGGGATATCATTGTCAAAACTGCGACCGAAGTATCTGGTACGGCGGTTGTAGGAAGAAAGTATGGCGATGCGTGGTGGAACGATGAAATTAAGGCAGCCCAAAAAGAAAAGAAAGAAGCGCACAATAAAACGCTGAACATGACAGGTCTTAGCGATGAGGAAAGAACTAGACTTAAAAATGATTACAGACACAAAAATAGGAAAGTTAAAGGACTAGTCAAAGAGAGTGAAGAGAAAAACAGAACAGAAGAAGAGAACAAAATAAAAAACTGCTTTGAAGGAATTACGAAACTATTATATAAACTGTTGAAGGAAAGTAAAAGTACAGAGTTTGCTAGCATGAGAAACAGTAAAGGCGAAATGCTATATGATATAGACGGGATAGTAGACGCTTTAAAAGACTCTTTTAAAGAACTATTAGGAGGTGAATATATAGGGCAACAAAACTGCGACATAGAACATAATGCAGTAAAAAACCCAATTGAAAAAGTCTGTGTCACTGAGGTCAGAGATATAATTAAGAACTTGGAAAAACGGTAAGGCTGCGGGTATAGACAATATTAGCGCTGAAATGCTTAAATACGGTGGCAAGTACATACCACACAGGTTGTGCGAATTAATAAGTTTATGTTTCGATGCAGGAGAAGTCCCAGACGATTGGAGAAAAGCGATTATTGTACCAATATATAAAAAAAAGGGAGATAAAAGCAACTGCAGTAATTACAGAGGTATCAGCCTACTAAGTACCGTAAGTAAAATATACTCAAAAATACTTATTTGTAGGATAATGGAAATTACAGAAGAGAAAATATGGGAAGTCCAAAGTGGATTTATGCCAGGAAGATCATGTACAGATCAGATATTTATCCTAAGACAGATCACAGAAAAAAGCTTGAGAGTAGGAAAGAAAGTTTTCTGTGTATTTATTGACCTAGAAAAAGCATTTGACACGGTAAATAGAAGTAAACTTTGGGAAGTCCTTAAAGAGTATGGAGTGAATGGAGGGCTCCTACAAGCAATAAAAACAATATATACAGGTAGCAAAGCGAGTGTAAGGGTAAATGGGAAACTGAGTGACTGGTTCGATATTATGCAAGGTGTGAAGCAAGGATGCGTTATGTCCTCGTGGCTTTTTATCATATTCATGGATAAGTGTCTAAGAACTGCCCTCTTCGACGAAAAAGGTGTAGATCTTGAAACCGTCAAGGTACGTGGGTTGGCTTTCGCAGATGACAAGATTGTTATGGCAGAATCAGTCGAAGACTTGCAAAGAATGTTGAATAAACTTAATACAAGCATGAAGAACATGGACCTCAAAATTAACGTGAATAAAACGAAAGTCATGGCGTTTGAGGGAAAAAGTGAGAAAACAATATGCAACATTGTCCTAAATGATGAGAGATTAGAACAAGTTGACAAGTACGTATATCTAGGTAGTCTATTCACTAACGACGGAAAAATAGATGGGGAATTAGATAGACGCATAAATAAGAGTAAGCAGGTTATCGGTAGAGCAGGGTCCATCCTCACAAATAAAAACATATCAAAAAAAGCTAAAATGGCCATACATAACTCTATTTTCGTGCCGACTGTACTATACGGTAGCGAGACATGGACCTGTCAAGGTCAACGCGATCGGCATGAAACCTCTGCGCATAATATGCGGGAAAACACTGATGGACAAAGTACGAAACGAGACAATCCTCAAAGAATGTGGTACAGGGGAGACACTAGTTGACATATGGGAAAGAAATCAGCTAAGGTGGTTCGGACATCTTGAAAGAATGGAAGATGAACGACTGACCAAGCAAGTGTATAAAGGTAAAGTAAATGGCAGAATGCCCAGAGGTAGACCGCCGAAAGAATGGTTAGAATCTGTGAATGAGACACTAATGCGAAGAGACATAAGAAGCCATAAAAATACAAGAGCCTGCATCAGAAAATGCATGGACGTGAAAGAAGCTAGAGTAGTATGCCAGGACAGAAATGTGTGGCGACAAATAGTTTAAAAACAGAGTGACAATAGAGTGAATGATGCCTGAAACAAAGACCTTGGATACTAATGGGCCCAAGTGGGGAACCATACATAACAATTTTGTGAGGCTCCTCACTTGGGATGATCGCTAGAGAGACTGATCAGCAACGTGGGTCGGAGCAGTGTTGCGGAGTGAACGTGTCATTTATATAAATAACACGAGAACTCCAGATCAATCTAAATCATCTATACCTAACACCTATATACCCATCTACCCTATATCCATATACCGATCTACCTCATACCTATATACCTATTTCACTACTTTCCAACCGAGCAAGTCACGCCTGGACAAGTGTGCCTGCGTCCACCTACACCAAGGAAGACAAGAAACTACATTATCCAGTGACGATCAGGATGTTCAACTCATAGGCGGAAATACCATTCAACATCTTGGTATTGGAGAAACATATACATATCTTGGAATACCGCAAGCGGAAACCCAAAATGTGCATAACTTGAAAACGGCCCTTGGAAAAAGGTATCGCCAAATTCTCAGAAAAATTTGGGCTTCCGAATTATCTGGAAAGAATAAGATCCAGGCGACCAATATGCTGGCCGTTCCTATACTGCTCTACACATTTGGTGCAGTAAAATGGAACGTCGATGAGTTAAAACAACTTGATCAAAGCACACGCAAGATGATGACAATACAACGAAGTCTTCATCCTAGATCTTCCGTACCTCGAATATATCTCCCTCGCGATAAAGGAGGTAGAGGATTGCTAAGCTTAGAGTGTCTTCATCGAAGAACGGTTCTGGCTACAGCCTGCTCAGTTCTAAAAAGCACGGATTCCCTTATGCGACTCGTACATCAACATGAAGTCGCCAATGCTGCGGTGTTTCTATATCATGCAGCAGATAGGGCCGCAGAGGAGCTTGATCTCCCATTTAATTCCAGCGACATTGCACATGGCCTAGCATCACTAACACCTCTGGTGCTCACAAGTCGTATAAAGGAAGCAGAACATACGCTCCTACTAAGAGAACATGCTGAGAAACCCCTTCATGGTAAGTTCTACGGCATCATACGTAGAGAAGAGCTCTCGATGGGTCTGTCCAACATGTTTCTCAGTTCTGCTGGATTGAGAGTGGAGACCGAGGGATTTCTTTTTGCCTGTCAAGACGGCGTCATAGACACCTTAGTTTACCGCGAGCGCATAATGAATATACCTGTACGCGATACCAACTGCCGAGCGTGCAAGCAAGAGCCCGAAACACATGGACATGTTCTCAGTGGATGCTCTAAATATGCATGCTGCGCGTACATAGAGAGACACAATGCAGCTCTAAAAGTGTTTTATTACCATCTTAGGCATTTCTATGGTGTTGATGTATTGCCCGTCTTGCCCTACGCCCAGAGGGAACTCGAGTCAGTTGTGGAGAATGATCAGTGTAAGATCTACTGGAATTTCTCATTCTCCACCACTCAACGTATCAGTGCTACGAAGCCTGACATTGTCCTCCAAGATCTGAAGAACAAGATCATTTACGTGATTGAATTCTCGGCACCAGCCGATGGTAATATCACGGCAAAGGAGGGAGAAAAACATGCGAAATATCAAGCACTTCTTTTCGAGCTGAGTAGGCTGTACCAAGGCTACAAAGTCCATCTTATAATTCTCATAATCGGCTGTCTTGGAGGTATGAAAGCTTCATTTATCAGCCAACTCAACAAGATTCCGGCTTGTCAGCGTCAGGCTCATTTCATCGCGAACCGGATGCAAAAGGCTGTTCTCCTGGGATCACTCCATCTGGTCCGTCAACACTGTTCCTCTTAAATTCTAGAAAGATTGGTAGCTCTAAAAAAGTATCCAGAGGTGAAACCTTCATCTCCAACTGTCTTGTCTGCCGTGTGAGGTCATCCGCGGCTAGAGACCTGACTCCAAGGAACAGTGTTGCCCGATGTTATCACGCGTAAATTTCCCGCTCTTGCTTACCTTCTAGAACAGAAGGAGCAGAAGCGGATGACGTACACGTTCCAGTAGCTTTGGGATTGGTTTCTTTAAGGAATCATGATCGAAGCTTCCGGAGCCTACAACTTCTCATAATAATAATTCATAACATGAAAAGCATCAATCAATTATTTTCATCGAAGCATTCAAATCATTTTTGCATCATATTCTCCTTTGAATTAAAAATTTCATTTATGTACATTTAATTCATTATTAACCTTTTAAACCAATTAAAAAAAAACTAAAATATATGTACATATAATCTTGAAAATTGAATTCAGATAGTCATGTCAGGTCACAAGCATTTGAAACTATTATATACTTGTAATAGAGGTATTTCAAAGAAAAAATAAACTTTTATAAAAAAATAATAGCTAATCCATTTATAATACTTAATTTAAAAAATCTGTCTTTATTTAATTTGAAGTTTTTAACAAAATTAGTCGACCAATAATTAATTATACTTTTTACAACATAAAAAGCATGCAACTATTATTTCTACAGAAACATTCAAATACTTTTTATTTGATATTTTGTTGAACATAGCGAACTTTAAAAAGTTAGATATAATTTTGAAAATTGAATTCAGATTCTCATTTAAGCATTAATCTTTCATTTTTATTGAAACATTCAAATAATTTTTACTTTATATTGTTTTCCAATTTGAACTCTCATTTCTGATAATTTGAATTATCAATAAACTTTTAAACTAAATATAGAAAATTTAAGTTTTAATAGAATCAGTTAATAATTAATGAATCAGTTCACAATATAAAAATCACTGAGGAATTATTTTTATTGAAGCATTCAAGTAATTTTTACATTATATCTTTATAATATATCACTGCGGTGGCGCCACGAACTGAGACCAATTTGTCATTCCTCTCATCTAATCGAGCAGAATACAGTATAGTACATACAATAATATCTTCAGAAATATAGCGCGCATATCGTTTTAAGCCATTGAGAAAGTCAGTCATAACCACCAAAGATATAATATCTTCAAAAACAACTTACACTAAAATTAATAGTAAAAATGAATAAATCCAAATAATTATCGGCGATCGATAAAATGAGAAATCCGAGGGGTGTCTCACTCAGGATTCAAATGAAATCGTTCGAACAAAGTAAACGAAGTCGTACGAACCCTAACGATTTTTATGAATTCTGACATTGACGAACCGGAATCCTTTTTTTGGAATCGGGAGCTCCGAACGCTATACATTGACAGCGTTGCGGAACGTTGTACCTACGAATTCGTACAGAGTCCCACTAAGTTTGACGAATCCGAACGAATCCAAGCAGTGACTGCGAAGCGCGGAGTCGTACAAATGCGTATAACGTACGAGTGACACACTCAGTACTGAAATATTTCCTTTTTTTCTAATGATTTCTGAACATTAAAAATTATTTAAAGAACATTTACAAATGGTTTCAAGTTGAAGTGGCAATAGGAAAACTAAGAATAAAAATTAATATAAGAATTTAGTGATTAATATAATAATAAACTATTACAATTTAATTAATTCTGGAGTAAAAGAAAATTATGTTGACTTTGTCCTTAATTTTTAACGAGTAAAAATTAATTGACCAATTTCATTAATTTAATAATGTATAATTACAAATAGTTTTATTAATATTTAATAGTAAAATACCTTGAACATTTTCCAGAAAGTAGGCCTGAGCAGAGTAAGGGTTTTTTATCATAAAATCACAGTTTATTGTAGAAGTCGTTTTAAATGTTTCTGGGAAAATTTTTAATGGTTTATGTTTAATTGAAAAACAATAATTTTGAGTTTTAAAGATTGCAAAATGTATGAGGAGAAAGAATATCGAAGACTTTAAGACAATTATTTTAATTTTTGAGGATTAAAAATAATTTTAGGTAAACTCAATTATGCAGGGAGTCAAGAGAATGAAAAAATATTCTTAAGCTCGTTCTAAAGATTCATGGGAAAATTTCAAATGACTTTTTCCTTAATGAATTCTAAGACAAAATTGAAAAAGGATACAAAACATTTTAAATTAATTCCTAAAACTTTGAAAAATAGTGTACAAAATTTAAAAGCAAAATTTTGCCACAATACATAATATTAGAACAAATTTGAGTAAGCATAAGAGATACTTAAAAGTTTTGGCAGGATTGACAAATAATAAAAATTTATAAGATATTTTAGGCATTTTGCAAGGTTTCAAGAAAATAAAAAAAATTCTGTAGGTTTTGAAAAATTAATTTTAGTAGAATATTTAAAAAGATTTCAAGACATTTCGAAAGATTACGAAAATTTTCAAAGAAGAACCTGAAAGATTTTAAGACAATTTTTTAATTTTGCAGAATCAAAAAAAAAGTCACGAAAATATTAAATAATTTTTAAATATCAGTGGGCTTAAAAATTTTGAAAGAATACAAATATGAATTTCTCAAGATTTATGGGAAAATTTTTGAGGATTTTTCATGTTGAAAAACGAACTTTAAAGACATTTTTTATTTCTTCCAAACTTCTAAAAGTCCTGAATATCTTTTAGAAGGCTCGAATTTTTACTAATATTTTTTAAAATCCTGTAAAATAATTTTTTTTCAAATCTTCTGGATTCTTTTTTAACACATCTGAAATATTCAAAAATATTTTCTAATTTTCTCAAGAATCTTATAAAATTTATATTCATATAAGTTTAAAAACAAACTGATAATACATCTCTTCTTATAAGTAATTTCAATATTTGTG
>CAKNXH010060560.1:176324-194856 GCA_932178445.1 Andricus quercusramuli | reverse complement strand
GCAGCATGAATAACCTGTTGCCCTTGCTGTTGTTGATGATGAACTGGTCGCTGGACTCCCTGCGGCGGCATCTGTGCTCTTGGTGGCGCCTGCTAAGCCTGTTGTACAACCGGCGCAGCATGAATAACCTGTTGCCCTTACTGTTGTTGATGATGAAATGGTCACTGGACTCCCTGCGGCGGCATCTGTGCTCTTGGTGGCACCTGCTGAGCCTGTTGTACAACCGGCGCAGCATGAATAGCCTGTTGCCCTTTCTGTTGTTGATGATGAACTGGTCACTGGACTCCCTGCGGCGGCATCTGTGCTCTTGGTGGTGCCTGCTGAGCATGTTGTACAACCGGCACAGCATGAATAACCTGTCGCCCTTGCTGTTGTTGATGATGAACTGGTCGCTGGATTCCCTGCGGCGGCATCTGTGCTCTTGGTGGCGCCTGCTGAGCCTGTTGTACAACCGGCGCAGCATGAATAACCTGTTGCCCTTACTGTTTTTGATGATGAACTGGTCGCTGGACTCCCTGCGGCGGCATCTGTGCTCTTGGTGGCGCCTGCTGAGCTTGTAAAAACAAACAATGAAGAAATAAATCTATCTATATCTATCTAGAGACTACTGTACACAGGAGACATACTCGATGACAAAAAATTATTCAACGATATAATACTAGCTGAAAAGTATAACATAATGTAATTTACAATTTTCAATATTTCGATTTTATTATTTGAGATTAAAATATCTTAAACCACTATAGGAAGGTGTTGAGGAATTGCGGAAATTAATTTGAGGCTTGAAATATATATTTAATACTAAAATAGTATGTTTCAAGTTTGACGGTAGGTTACCAATATTTCTCCTATTGTTACTTTCAGATTAAATTCAAGTAGGTTTATGAGAGATTCTTTCTGTATTGAGATTTCCTAGCTAATAAACTTCTGTCCTGTTCATGAAATATAATTGACAAAATTAAAATTAATTCAATAAATAAGTTTTATCTACTTTTTCCAACGTTTATTGAAATGGCCGGTAATCCCGCCCTTACCACGGTCACGCACTGACTTTTCAGGGTTTAAGCCCCAGACGGCAAGCAGAGATATGAAAAAGGCCTTGGCTTGAACATTTACAATTTTTGTAGTTAAGGAAGTATCGTTCTGTTGGTACATTTTTAGGTCTCAGCTCTTCTAATTTTCAGACAATGTTAGCCAACTCTCTTTCCATTGTGAATGTTTTTGGCTAATGTGTTTTTCAGTCTGGAATTCTCACTACTATAACTCCATCGGCATGAGTAACGTAAGACTTTTTCATGTTGACTAGTTCATCATTTCGAGTCGCTCCATGAATCCCAAAAATCGCAATTACCTATAAAAACATATTTATTGTTTGTTGCTAATTTTAAATATTTTTTTGTTAATATTTATTTGTTTGCTAGAAGTTTCTCATACACTTTCTAATAAAATGTATATTAATTGTTTATGTTTGGTTATCAACAGGTTTTTATTGATTTTTCAATTATTTTGTTTCTTTTGCCATTTCTGTAATATATTGTTCATCTGATGCTTCTTCGAAGAGCTTTTTTCAGTTCTTCTGCGGAGAAAACCAAAGATTTTTTGCTCTGAAATCCGACTGATTGTTTTTTCAGGAAGGCAGTTAGTTGTGAGTACTTTGAGATGTCAAGATTTTTCCGATTTATAGAATATACCATTTAGTAATAACTCCATAAGGTCGATGGCTTGTACTTTTGTGACGACTCTTCAAAATATGTCAACAGCACATTTTCATAACAAAATTTCGCATTTTCTGAATCATGCCATTTGATGAAATTAGCGTACGTTATCTCGTACTCGTCTCTAGATTTTTCAGATAAATAAGTCCGATTGAACTTAGCTAGCTAAATCAGTGATTTCGGGTAGGGTGGCAAGCTCATTTCCACTTTCTTCCACATTAGATTCCATTTTCCCTTGCCCGGTTGCAAAAACTCACTTTTGATATTTAGGTTACGCTGTAGGCAGTAAATGTATAACACGTCAGTCATACCATCTGTTACCAGCCAAAAAGTGATGGAGAAAGAGCAGATTTGGATAAGTAAAATACTTAGAACAATTACATCGTTTTTCACAGTAGTTCACTAGTTTACTACTAATTCATATGGAGTGTGGAGTTTTCTACGTAAAATACGCAATTTACATAAGTATAAGACCATGTATTATCGTATTATACGTAAAAACATGAGGTGCCGTGTCAATGCAGAACCGTGAGAAAGAGGGAGTATAGGCCTAGCGGCCTGAGCACAATTGTAAACTAACCTATTATCTTTAATAGATTGCGTTTAGAGCTTTTAGGTTTTAGTTTGCATTGTGCATTATCATGTGTAGCAGAGTGAGGTTAGAAAACCTCGATTAATTTAAGTGGAGTTCTCCTTAGGTTTATTTTATCGAGGATTATTTACTTCATTCCACTCCCGAGGAGTGGAATAAAGGAACTTTGAACAACTCCTCGGAAATTGACTATTTTCGCGAGTCTTTGGAGACGCCAAAAATTGAAGTTTCGCGTGAAATGATGTGAAAAATTTTAAGCTCTCAATCACATCCATGTGATTCATCTGTTGTCTTTCAACAACTTCTTTGAAGGAATTTAAAAAAAAAAGTTTCAAATAATTGTGAGGGATCTCAGCAAATATAAGGATAGGGTGGATTGTGGATTTTTGAGATAAACGGGTGAAGTCAATGAGCATTGCACAACATAACATTACTGGTAGTTTATTACCAAACTTACAAGGTTGGAGACTCCTGACAGTCTCTTCTCTCCAAAGTCCGAGCCATGCAGCGAAGCAAAGAGCGGGCGTGCGATGGGGGTTGAATCCAGGCGATGAAGCCAAGATTCTGGAGAGCAGCTATTGGTGTTGCCTTGCAAGTGAAGCTGTTTAGGATGAGGTGGCGTGGTTGGGGATACACTCACGGGGTATTTGATTTCAAGGATGTATTACCGGGTTACGGTACTTTCTCCACTCCTGGTCCTAGGCCCGCAGGGCCGCACGGTGGCGGGGTGCTTGTTATTTTGTTACATAATAGGAATGAAGAAACAGAAGAATTTGGTAATTTTCGGCAAAACTAGGACAATTTTTCTTCCCCCTATGCAGGGGGAAGTTGCACACAAGAAGTCAGTACGATTTAAACTTATATCGATGTTCTCTATGAAACTAACCTAGAAAATTAGACACATCCAAATGAAATTATATCCTTAGAAGAATTGAGACATCGAAGACAACATTTTTTTGTTCAAATATTTACAAAAATTTACAATTTATACGACCATGCTATTTAAGTCCCTGCGCACCCTCGAGTGCAAACTAACACAATGGAGCTTTCTAATTACTTTCAAGATCGAGGTTTAAAAACATAATCTCTCACAAAGTCGTCTTGTGTAACGAATTACACAAAAAGACCTAACCAAAAAAACATGTTTTCAACCATAAGTGGTCTTACTCATTCTTCCATTCTTCTGTCTCTTCTTCTTTTGCTACATATATTTGTCTCTATTAAGACGAACATACTGATGACTGGAAATATAGTTTGCTTTTTAAACCTTTTTCGCATAATTAATTACACAAGATTACACAAGATTCTGCCGAATATTACTTTTGTATAAACCTAATAAATTTCAGCGTTAACAACTTTATAAAAGTTTTAGATATTACTTGCGTTAAACTGCAGAAGGTACATACGTGCCAACCTGCCAACCGTCAGAATGTGATATCAGAATATTCTTTCATGCATTTTGACAACATTAGCCTACATTTTTTTTAAATTAGTCTGATCGATTCTTTATGAATTATGGTACTTCGTATACCAAATATGGGTTTCTTATTTTCAATCTGGGTAGAAAAGCATGTTTGCCGCCAATAGCATGAGAAGAATGTGTCCTGTATGCAAGTATAAAAGTGAACCCACTTTTAATGGTCCTGTTTGTCGCAAATGTCAGTTGAAAAGTGGGATAGAGAATCAGTGCGAAATGTAAAAAGCACATTTCATTCAAATGAAACTTAGATAGGAACAGAACGCAAATATAAATTTCCAAAAAGACGATATATATCCCTTTCGATCCATTGGCTACGCGCAACATCTGTGATTGAACTCCTTCACTCTACTTAATTTTCATTATATTTGTTTCTGAAAACGAAATGAAAATAATTGAAAAAGTTTTCTTCTTTTCTGAATCTGAAGGATATTATTATTTTGCTTTAACTTTTTATTTCAATAAAACTGTTAAAAGAAGGTTTCTTTTTGTTTTTAATGCGAAAAATTTAAAGAGTCCTTAGCCTTATTTACCAAAACAAAACAAAATTCTTGTACTTTATATCGTGACCAGGCTTATGCACTGAAAAATGGCAGACTGATTTTTAGGTGCAACAATTTTCAGCTTTCTATTCCCACTTGAAAAAGTGGACGCCCAAAAGGACGTACAGAAATATGCATAAAAGGAAATACCAAACACACAAAAACAGCGGCATCATTTTTGTTGCAGCTCATTTGTTATGTTCTCGAAATAAGATTTTTTGTTCTCAAAATGCGAATACTTCAAGTGTGAAACAATAACATGACAATACCTGCAGTTTCAATCACCGTTGTCTCATTGTTGTTGCAACTCCAATCAAAACCGAATCGGCGTACTTTTGAGGATCGGCGTTTTTTTTGCGAAGTACGTTATTTTGTATCCCAATTTGGTATGATCTCTGTTACGTCTTTTTGTACGTCCTTTTACACGTACTTTTTTACGGCCTTTTGTACGTTCCCATTTTCAAGTGGGTTTTATTGTAACAGCTTTGTTTCTAATAATGAATCAACTTTGCAATGAAATTTTGTTTTACTTTAGATATAGGGACATTGATTGACAAACTTTTTTTGATTTCCGAAAGATGTTTGGAGTCGACTTCTAAAATCTAACGTATTTGGAGAACATTTTTTTTCTTTTTCGAAAATTTCATAGATTTCGACGGAAAAACTCTTAATAGTGAAACAATGACTGTGAATTAAATTCAAAATAACTCAATCATCATGGCCGCGCTTGAAGCAATAATAAATACACAATGCGACACGATTTGTTTCATACAATCATCATACATCGTACAATTCCGAACTTGACCAAAATTGGGAAAAACAATATGACAGCCCGAACCATTTTTTCGTAGATAAAGTATTTTAGAAGATATTTGGGGTGATAGATTAAAATGGGACATCCTGCATATATATATATATATATATATATATATATATATATACTTTTTTTTCTTATGTGGTTTATCTAAATATAACGAGATAGTACTCTTGTACTCAGAGGAAAACTGTATCTCTATCCTTAAACCTGACCCTGGCTTAGGCTGAAGCGTCTGATAGGATAAGTTAGACTTCCCCCACCCTTTTCCCCACTTCTATTACCCCCTCCACTCGTCAGACAGTATAAAGCTAGCAGGACAGCGCCCAGTGAGACAGAACCGGCCAGACAGCCCAGCTAGCCACACAGAATTCACCAAAGACCAGGTTACGCCACAAGCATCCCATCTGTTTAGATAACGCTGAACAGAACTGCCCGCTTCCGGCGAAACACCGACTATACCAACTCTTTACGTGAATACCGCATACCGATTACACAAAATTGTAGCAACATAAAAATTCCAACTATGCGTTAGAGCCAACCCTGACCTCTACAGTCAGAAACCCACTGACCCACCAGAGTACAAGGAGGACCTACATCGAACAAAAGACCTAGAGGAGATGCAGGAAGAGCTTAACCAAATGAGACAAGCTACGTCTTCACCCCATCATCTCGATTACAACACCACACACACACAGAACCAAACAGTTCCGCCACACCGCCCCTTCCTACTTAACAGAAGAGACTCGTGGGACGACCAAGACCTCCGCCCAACCTCAACCCGAAATCTCGATCAAATGAGGAAACAGAATTGCCACTTCGATGGCAAGAACTTTTACGGTTTCTTAGAAAAACACAAAGAAGTACAGAGGACCTCAGATTTTTCCGACAACCAACTCTTAAGAGGATTTCCAGAGCTGCTCAGGGGAGATGCGCAGCTCTGGTACCGTAACTGCGCCGCCGCAGTCACATCATCCTTGTAAATTCCGCTCTTGAAGTAGGGGGGGGGGGGATGCGATGAGCACGTACGCTCGCACATACCGGCAGAAGCCTACGACGGGTTGTCGTAGGGACTGGCTCTCCCACCACGCTCAGCCCCACTGACCGACCGCAAGCACAACTGACTGTCTTAAATACGAGACGGACAAACGCAAGAGGCCGACGTGTACGGTTCTCGTGGTCGATAGGCACTGCAATGACCACGCGAACCTAGTGCGATAGGGAATCAATGGGTACCCCCATGGTTCCCCTTCGTCACCGAAGACAGACCGTTCCTGTCCAGCCGCCCGACGTGTAAGGTTCTCGTGGTAGATAGGCACTCCTATTGCTACGCGAACCTAGTGCGATAGGGAATCGATGGGAACCCCATGGTTCCCCTTCGTCACCGAAGACCGACTATTCCTGACCGACCGGCCGACGTGTACGGTTCTCGTGGTCGATAGGCACTTCTATGGCCACGAGAACCTAGTGCGATAGGGAATCGATGGGTATCCCCATGGTTTCCCTTCGTCACCGAAGACCGACTATTCCTGACCGACTGGTCGACGTGTACGATTCTCGTGGTTGATAGGCACTCCAATGGCCACGCGAACCTAGTGCAATAGAGAATCGATGGGTACCCTCATGGTTCCCCTTCGTCACCGGAGTCCGAGCATTCCCGACCGACCGTCTGACATGTACTGTCCCCCGAGGGGACCCGATTCCTCCAGCGGTAACGCGTTCACGAGCCAGTCTCGGCTCGCTCGTTCGGCCATACACATGTTTTGTGCTTCGACGTTGATACCGTGGGTTGGTGGAATCACGCTCCGCACCTTCTTCTCGCCGATTGTTCCTCGCCAGGGATTTCGCCTGTCTGGAGAAAGATACCAAATTCGTCGAGGGTCGACTAACCCCTCAATCTGCTTAACCACCGGCTACCAGCCTTACGCCACGGACTGGCAGCTTCAGCTCTAATTGTAAGTGGCAATAAAAACCCTTTTCTTATTTAATCGAGGTGTATTCAATGTGTTCACCCTTTTCTCTCGGCACCCAGATCCCATTTTCCCTCTTAGGTAGGCATTCCCGCCATACCTGGCGCCCAACCTAAAATCCCACACTATTCCTTTCAAAAACTTGAACCTGCCGAGAAAAAGGAAACACAAAATTTAAAGTGCTCAAAGCCAAACGCTTGCAAAACTATACTTTCGACTCTTACTCTCAAATTTATTTAATCTTTGTTACATGCTAATAATACCATCGCCTTGCCAAGAATTGATCATTCATTTGAGTCTTACCGGTTAATCGAAACAGTTTTGGAAAATGATTTATATACACTAATGAATTCACCACCTATGATTTTGTCGATAATTAAAATGCCTTGATATATATATGTATATTTGCATGCTGATGATTGATATGTAAATTTATTTGTGCCCATGAATATTGATATTGCCAATGATTTATTTGTGCCTATGATTTAATATTACAAGTGTAATATATTGTGCTTTTTTCGATATTGCCATATATGTGAATATTAGGATGTCCTCGCGTATCGTAATCCAAAGTATACGAATTACGTAAACGCGGAACCGTAAACGAAAATTAAAATAATAATTTGCTTGCATTTTTTCGTGGAAGGGTGAAAACTAAGTTGAGTCAAGATAAAGGGAATAAGTCTTGAATCGGTTAATAAATTAAAACAAAAATCCGAAAAGGTTATATTTTTGTTTTGTTGTAAAAATGGAAACTTAGTGTTTTAAAAAGTAAAAAGCAGATATTTATAGTTAGGAAAAAGATGAAACCTGAAAAGAAAAGCATACATTTTTCTTCCCGTTGAATATTTCAATCGCCCGACGTGGCGAAACTTCCTAGCGCGGTAACGAGTCCCCACGCGCAACACGTACCCTCGTGAGTCAAACGCAAGGGCACGCGTCGTATCTCCAAAACAAAAGGTTCTACAAAGAAAATAAACATATTTTCGAACCCTAGAATCAATTAGAAACCAATTAAAATTTCATTTAAATATTTCGAATAAAATGGAAATTTTAAAATGAAAGGACACTTTTGACAAGGTTATACAGGGTGTCCCACAAAGGATAATTTAAATTTGATTTAAAATAAATGGAACTCAGGTCGGGTAAAACTAAAAACATAATGACTAACCCAACTACAATAGAAAGCGACCACGAAAATTTAGATTTGGAAGGTGCCGCCGCACTTCCAAACCAAAACATTAACTTGACAAACGAGACGCTCCAAATTAGAGGAGCCATACCAAAAATAATGAACAGGTCATTAGGTCGCGGTAGAGGTTTCGCTAGGAAAAATGAAAAAACCCCAATAAGAAACATATTGGACAAAAACAGAATTACCCCACCAACAACTACACACCCAACTTAAACTCAAAATAAAACCTTTGACCCCATTGACAATACACTCTTTTGGGATCATGACGATCTACCAAACTTAGACGGACCCTACCCCAGAAACCAAACAAGACCAGAAATAAATAACAAAACTTTGATTGCGACTGCTTTTTGGAAAATAATACACAATTCATTCTAGAAACTGACGAACTTTTGGAAAGTGTAGAATTCAATGAATTTATGAACAAATAAAAAGAAAGATTTTTTAAAGAAAGGGAAAGAAGGGCGAATAATTTGGGAATTAGACTGGACCCGCCAGAAAATAGTTCTTTCGAACACAGAAAGAAAATAATAGAACCAAATTTTGTAATCAAAAAAGGACACAAGACATTCACTCATATTTGACAGAAATATCAGAAAACTTTTTACTAAACTTTACCCTAGAAAAAGTCTGGAATGGGAATTGCGTAGAGCTTACGAGAATCTTAGAATAGAATATAAAATGTAGATTAAAAGGAACGATTTCGAAACTTTTGAGGAACTAGAAGACTTAGGAAAAGAATGGAAAACTGAGCTAGCCAAATCCAAAATTCGAGGGCAAAAAAGAGGATAAAAATGAACAAAAACGCAATAACGGTAACGGGGATCAAAATAATTCGCAGTATAATAACGATTTAAAGGAAAATAAAAACAACCAAAAGGATAACCAAAACGGAAACCAAAGTCAAAATAACCAGGGTAAAAAACCATACAAAAATCGATTCCCATTTTCATCATTTGGATTTCCATTATTACCTTTTCCAAACCAATACCAACAAAATTTCAGACCTAGATTCCCACCTGGTTTCCAATTAAATTCTCAACCCAGGTTTCATCCAAATTACCAACCTAGATTCCAAATCAATAGACAAAGATATCTATTCAATCCCTACAATCAAATGTTACCAATACTGAATCAAATGACGTTACACTCAAATCAAGGTCAAAGCAATCCAATGATCGAATTCCCAACAGAAAAAGCGGAAAAAAGTTCAAGAAGTAATAACAAAAATAATAAGCAAAATCGCCAAAAACTAAATTACGATAATAAAAACCAACAACGTGATAATAATTCTAATAAAGACTCACAAGAAAAAACAAGTTCTAGCTCAGACAAAAAACAGGACTCAAATATCAAAATGAACGAAAACACAAATTATTCAAATTGCTATTATTGTGGGTTAACGGGCCACTTTAAAAGAGAATGTCCTTATTACACATATAACCAGGGAAACTGGAAAGGCGGGTACTAGGGCCAAAATTACTAAAACCTAGCACCGAAACGCCGGAAATCTTAAATTCGGATAAAGATGAAATAACGGAAACACGTTTTCATCTAATGACAAAATTCGAAGATACTCTATTTCGAATTTTAGTGGATACTGGTGCCACATATTCGTACGCTGGCAAGGAGTTACTGGAAAAAATCCAGAATTCCAAAATTTCTATTCTTAAACCTGTCTCGCGAAAATTAATGGTAGCGAACGGCGAAACAGTTGATATAATTGGACAAGCAGTAATCCCAATCAGAGTCGGTAGATACACAAAACATGTAATGTTCAGGTTGGTCGCAAAATTAAACTCCGTAGGTATTTTAGGCACGGACATGCTAAAAGCCCTACGGATGACCTTAAATTATCACTCGGAAACCTGGTGGTTACCAGGGAGTCCCCCCACCGACTATCATATGGAAGCTTATCAAAAATCGCTCCCCACCCCAATAATTGAAAACAAAGCTGAAACTAAACCTAACGTTACAACAAAAGAGAACGAAGAAGGTAAAATTGTAAAAACTAGGAATGAACCATTGGGTAAAAAAGAAGAAAATATGAAAATAAATATTAAACCGAAATTTGGAGGTAAAATTAATTTGAAAAGCACAAGAGAACTTAACAAAAATAGTCAAAAGTTAGAAGATAGTGAAATCCCTATAGTACCTATCAATCCTAACCAATCCCAAAAAACCAAAAACGCCCAAATTCCAGTAAAAACCCCCACAAAGGATACTCCAGACCTAATGAGCATCCCTACGAGCAACAAATTCCAACCCCTAGAGAGCATCCCCACCCCGACACTAGTGACGATTCTTGCATAGAAGACTCATTCAATTTAGACAAACCTAGAATTAGGAAAAAGAATAAGAAAAACAATTCAGGAAAAATTTATTATAACAGTAAATACGATGATTCGTACAAGAATTGCGATAGTAACCTTTGGAAAAATAAAAAAGTTACTAATCGGGAAAAATTAGAAAAGGAATCTCAAAAAGCAAACGAGATAAGGGAAATCGAAAATAAAAACCAATGGATTAATTTCAAAAATAATGCAATACAATTTGCTTAATATTTCAGATAGGTTAGGAAAAAGCGATGAAAAAAATTATTGTTCGCGAGAAATTTGCGAAGATATTGTTGAGCTTAACGAAAGCCAACAATCTCAATTAAAAAAGCTTCTCGAAAATAAAATTAAAATACACCAGGGAAAGGAACATAGGGCGACTCATCTAACGAAACATAAAATCGACGTCCAGGGCCACGATCCCATTAAACAGCGATTTTATCACGTAAGCCCAAAAATTAAGGAAATAATTTATCAGACAGTTGATAAATTATTAGAACAAGACATAATCGAACCGTCTTGCTCTGATTGGTCAAACCCTACAGTGATGATCAAAAAACCGTATAAAGATTATAGATTCTGTTTAGATTTCAGAAAGGTTAATAATGTTACTAAAAAAGACCTCTACCCAAACCCACTCATGACAGAAATACTGGACACTTTAAGATCGGCAAAATTTATCTCCAAAATTGATTTAAAATTAGCTTATTTACAAATCCCATTAGAAGAAAATTCAAAACCAATTACAGCATTCACAGTCCCTGGAAAAGGCATGTACCAATTTAAAAGGATGCCATTTGGTTTAACCAATGCTCCAGCCACTTTCCAGAAACTGATGGACAGAATTATTACTCCAGATTTAAAGCCAAACGTTTTTTGTTATTTAGACGACATAGTAATTGTGAATCAAAATTTCGAAGACCATTTAAAATATTCAAATATCGTATTAGATAAAATCAATTATACAAATTTAACGAGCAGCCCGGACAAATGCGAGTTCGGCTGCTCGGAAATCAAATACTTAGGTTTTAAAGTTAACGACAAAGGACTCCAAATAGACGATGAAAAAATACAACCAATTCTAGAATTTCCAAAGCCTAAAAATATTAAACAATTACAACGCATAATAGGGATGGCAAGTTGGTACAGGAAATTTATCCCACACTTTGCCGAAATAATAGAACCGATGAACAGACTACTGAAAAAAGATAAAAAATGGGATTGGGGATTAGAACATGCCCAGATTTCACACAACCCTTCCTACACGTAACCGACGCGAGCAACACGGGGTTAGGAGCTGTACTTACACAAACAATCGGAGGTGTAAAGTACGTAATCGCTTACGCGAGTAGAAGCCTAAACGGCGCAGAATCTCGGTACTCGGCATCAGAAAAAGAATGCCTAGGGGTAGTTTGGGCCATACGAAAATTAAGGCCATATTTAGAAGGATATAGTTTCAAAGTAATCACGGACCACTTATCGTTAAAGTGGCTCCATAACCTAAAAAACCCCACTGGTCGATTAGCCAGATGGGCATTAGAACTCCTTGAATATGACTATGAAGTCATATACGGCAAAGGTAGTTCAAATTTCGTTCCTGACGCTCTTTCGAGATCAGGAGAACCAGCGAAAAATATGGCATTCGCATTAGCTTGTAGTTTAGAAAAACTAAAAGCAGACATTGACGACAAAACAGACGACTGGTACTCCACTAAAATCAGACAAGTGACAAAAAGACCGGAAGAACACCAAAAATGGCGAATCAGAGACTCGCAACTCTATTTTTACAGAACTGACCCACTAAAATCTACCCTTTTATCAGACTCTAACCCATGGAAACTCGTCGTACCCAAAAAATTACGAATACAGGTTCTAAAAGAGAATCACGATGACATACAAGCAGGACATTTAGGTTCAGAAAAAACACATGCGAGAATTTCTGAGTACTACTTCTGGCCAGGAATGTATTCAGAGATAATCAATTATGTAAAAAATTGTAAAGTCTCAAAGAACCAAACCGAGTAACCAACCGAAAATAGGGTTAATGGGAAAAAGAATCGTTGAAGAACCATGGACCATGTTTGCTGCAGACATCATGGGCCCATTACCGATTTCTAAAAAGAGAAAGAATCAATATATTTTACTTTTTCTAGACTTATTCACAAAATGGGTAGAAATAATACCGATTAAAAAAGCTAACGGAGCAACTATAGAGTCAGAATTCCATAAACGTGTCATTTCGCGTTGGGGAACACCGCGGATTCTTCACACCGATAATGGCACACGAAAACGCCAAAATACTACCCCCAAAAAAACCCAACCAAGCGATACAATAGGACAATTAAACAAATAATAAAAACGTATTTAGATAACGACCACTCTACCTGGGACGAACATATGGATGACCTACAATTTGCTATTAACACTAGTAAAAATTCATCAACACAATTTACCCCTGCGTTCTTAAACTTAGGTCGCGAATTAGAACCTCTCCAGTCCTTAAGAAAAAATTTTGAAACCGATAACGAGATAGTATTCCAAAGTGTGGACAAATGGACAGATAGATTAAGAAGGTTACAAATTATAAAAGAGGAAGTCCAGAACAATTTGGACAAAGCGAACGTGAGACAGGCTAATAATTATAATTTAAGGAGAAGACCGTTAGAATTTAAAGTAGGAGATAGGGTTCTAAAAAGGGTAACCAAACTATCTAACAAAGCAGATAAAAAGGCAGGTAAACTTTACGACCAGTACGAAGGTCCTTTTATTATTAAAAAGAAAATTTCCCCAACGATCTGTGAATTAAAAAACCCCAAAGGAAAAAGTATCGGGGAATGGAATATAAACGACTTAAAATCAGAAAACAACACATAGGCAAACAAAAAACTAACAAATAATAGATTAAAATAATTTAGATTTAAGTAATGGCAAAAAGGCAATGGATCAATAGCACCACACAAAACAGACAAAATAACTCAATCCACAAAAATTCAGAAAGATAAATACAAACAGACTCCAAAGACAATTCGGGCAGTATGGCTTTCGTTTTTCTTTTTCCCCTTTCAGAATAATGGAATCAGCAATTAAATGTTACCTGTGCCAACACTGGATCCAAGTGCCAAAGTACGAAAACCATTTACAGGTATGCAAAGCCTGGGATTGGCTATTAAAACGCCTCAATGGGGCCCAAGAAAGAGACATACACTACCACCCCCACAAACACGTGCGCCACGTGTTTAAAAACATAGAACCTTTGGAGGAATTGGAGGGAGCAGTGGGAGGTGTTTCGGAAAACACACCAGACCCTCTACACTTCTTGAAGAAACAAGCAGTCAACGATCTGAAGTTTAAAGCAGCCCTCGAGCACATTGAACACACGAACAGAATTACATGGGAAAAATACACGAAATTTAAAGGAGAACAAAGGGAGATAAAGATAAGAGAGGAAAGGTTAAAGAAAGAGGAAGAAGAGGCAAGGATCAAAAGAGAAAGAGAAATGCCATGGCAAAGGGTACTACAGCAAAGAGAGCGGCTACAAAGGTCAAGAAGAGAAGAGGAAGAACGAACGGAAGCCGAAGAGGAAGAAATTAGCAGGGAATGGAGGAACCATAGGGAGCAAAGTAGGAGAGAGCTCGAGGAATGGATCAAGAAACAAAAGAAAGAAAACTAGAACGAAAGTTGGCGTTCTCTTAAACACTATTAATAATATATTTAAACTAAAGACTACATTACTCATTATTTATTAGTCGACGCACTCATTTATTTAAGTTGTAAATTCTTAACACATTATAACTCGAAAATAAACCAACACCATGTCGACTCCAAAATAAAGGTTTTTGTTCCCCCACCCTTATTTATTTTTCAGAATCAGTAAAACCATGACGGAAGACTGGAGAGAAAAAATGGAGGAGCACACAAAAACCATCAGTATTAAAACTAAGGAAAGTTCAGAGGGATTCCATTGTCAATTTTGTAAAAAACTAATTCCAACACTAATTTACTGAATACACGACTCATTTTGTAACAATAGACCACACAGGTACAAAAAGAACTTCACAACCCCCGACTCTAACAATCGAACTTACGTACAGGGGGGCTGGGAAACAATAAACAAGGAAATACAGAACCTTCTAAAAATAGAAATCGAGGAATATGAAATAGAATTAGATATTGACAATAAAACAATGGAAGACTTCGAAAAGGAACTTAACAATTTAACAAAAAACTCAGTTGCACACCCGAACCTCCGCGGGGGAGGGGGGTGTAACAGAATTGTTACTCATCATTTTGGCTCGGTGCGGCCCTGCAGGAACGGGCTGCTGGGCCGCGTACGAGAAGGGACGGAATCCCCCGAGGGGACCCGATTCCTCCAGCGGTAACGCGTTCGCGAGCCAGTCTCGGCTCGCTCGTTCGGCCATCCACATGTTTTGTGCTTCGACGTTGATACCGTGGGTTGGTGGAATCGCGCTCCGCGCCTTCTTCTCGCCGATTGTTCCTCGCCAGGGATTTCGCCTATCTGGAGAAAGATGCCAAATTCGTCGAGGGTCGACTACCCCCTCAATCTGCTTAACCACCGGCTACCAGCCTTACGCCACGGACTGGCAGCTTCAGCTCTAATTGTAAGTGGCAATAAAAACCCTTTTCTTATTTAATCGAGGTGTATTCAATGTGTTCACCCTTTTCTCTCGGCACCCAGATCCCATTTTCCCACCTCGATAGGCTTTCCCGCCATGGTACGTTTCTCATAACTTCCTTCGCGTTCGCACTACACCCCGCCATCAAACCAGACCACATTATCCCCATATGTGTTCACAGGATCCACACTAACGCCGCAGACACAAGGAGGCATCGCATCCTGCACTCGCCGACGTGGTGCCCGACACAGCGCGCAAACGCGCACACATACGCTTCCATCCACGCGCCCCACACACACATAAACATTCGCACGATACCGAACGCACTTTCACGTATCCGGTACACCACACTCACACATCTTCGAACAATTGTACACAAGCGCACCGACGAACATCCTCACACACACACTTCCATGTACGCGCTACACACTCACTCACACATCCTCGAACAATTGTACCTCGGCCAAGAGCGTTAATCAGAAACTGTAATTCATGATTATTTACCTTCCGATGTTTGTATGCTTTCATGTTAAATAACATCCATCTGTTAAATTGAGTTCAACAACAACAACACCATGGTATTCAGAGAGCGGTCGTCGTATAAGAAGTCACGAGCATCTACTAACGCGCCCTGGATAAACACTTATCACTAACCGTATTCCAAGCGTCCCACGTTCCCATGGCAACCTGCTACAACCCAAGATGGCGGGCCATGAACGCTCTGTATAACTAGCACCGTATCTGGCCGTCATCCCCACCGGTCCTTGAGTGTCATGTCAGCGAGGCGTGACGTCACAAGAGCATCAAGTACAAGAAAGCCAAGGGTGGCTAGGTGAAGCAGAGGGTTCCTTGGGAGTAGTCAACGCACCATGACTCAGGGATCCTCCACCAGTCATGGTTTTACTACTCTACACCGCCATCTTCCTGATCACAACACAAGATGGCGGGTCCCGAGAATTCAGTAGTGGTCTCGTTTCTGATCGCCATCTTCCTCTATGCAGCGGTATATTCCTCGATATCCGATATGCAATCCACCATACACGATACCAGCTAACGACTGCATGACAGCCAGGGCTGAGCCGCTACGTCAGAGGATTACCAAGGTTCTGATACGCTGCAATGGTTACATAGGTAATGCCATCTGGAGGGAGATTACGACTACTGAGCGGAAATTTGACAAGAGCGGTTTCAACGGTCATTGGCTGGGCCACTGATTGGGCTCCGACTTCGAAATTCGACCATGCAGGGAAAGACTACCGACCAACAATTGTTGGAAACTGTAAATCCGGTAACTTACAAAGATTGTTAACCTAGAATTTAGTTAGGGTTATGTCTCCATGGAACCTTTCATCTAGCATAAAAGTATTTAAGTACCTATGAAAGGTTTCATCAGACAAAAAGAGTACCAAATGCGCAAAAGGTCTCATTCAAGTTTATGCGCATGCGCGCTTGCGTCTGGTCGAGGTTAGTTTATTGGCGCTTCATGACATAGTTATTATAAGTCCACAAGCTTAAGTCCGCGTAAATTTAGTTAACTGGCCTCATGCGATGTTCCGTTTTCATTTCCTATTTTTGAATTTTCCCGCCAAACTGTAGATAGACGCTTTCCAAGATTCATGAAACCTTCTCTTGTCAAAGTTTCATGAATCTTGGGGATCTATGTTTAGATTAAGAGTTGTTTATGAGAAATTGTACATTGTTACTGTTCACTTCCGGCAAATAGTTTACAATCTTCGCTAGTGACCATTTAGTTCGTAGTCCGCCTGCGAGGCGCACTGTAGTTCATAGCTTCCCCGGTAGTTGCGCGGTGGCTTAATGTATGTGAACGCGCCTTCATGCAAGCACACTTCGAGTTCACGGCCTTGGTGCGTCGCATGAATCTGTCACTTACGTTCTTGGTCTTGGAATGGCGAGTTGTGCCACGTTTTGTGTAACGTCTAGAATTGATCTGTAAAGATTGGATTTCGAACTGAAAATTTAACCGGATAATTGGATTTTGAACTGAAAATTTAACTGGATAATTGGATTTTGAACTGAAAATTTAACTGGATATTCGGATTAATTGGACGAGGATGTCTGAGGTAATTTTCTTTGTGTTTCGGCAAGCGACGCAATCGGCGGATTGTATTGTGGGATTGCACCACTCCCCGACCCGTAGCCTCGCTGGCCCTTCTTATTAAGACTGCTTGTTTTTTTTTGTTTTAAATTTAATTTCGTATGTCTATCGAGTCGAGTCAGTGTGCAATCGTGCCTCTTTTCGTATCGAGTTAGGTATACGTAATAGTTACTCGCATTAGAGTTCGGTGTTTGAATTCAAAATGGCGTCCGCGGTTTCCGTCGCCTTCGGCCACGTGGCCACGATTGTTTTCCTTCCGTTAGGCCTCCGTATTGTGGCTGGCGAATTGTAGAAGCGTTAAAAAAAACTGTCGGGAGTTGACGTTAAAACTGTAGAATCTCGTTTTCTGCTTTCGTTATTAATAAATACCGACGTAACTGAAAAATTTACGAAATCTGGCTGTTGTTGAATTAAAGAACCACCCCTGCGATTCCGTGCTCTTTTAGTTGATTTTTTTTAGGTTTCAGGTTTTTCCCTCCTTTTATTGTTGCGATAGTTAATAGCTATTATCTTTCAAGAAAATTTTGCCGGTCATGATCATCCTCCTTATCTCGCTGTAGGGGCCTGGCTGGCGCTCAGATATATTTTAGGCATCAGGTTTGCAAATAAACCATACACGTATACCCACGTATATACGTATACGGATACGTATATACGTGTGTATACGCAACTGTGTATCTGCCATTCGACGGGTGGTATAAACCATACCTTGCAATATATATATATATATAGATAGTATGAGCCCTTTGCTTTTTTGCATCACACTTCTGCCTCTATCTCTCGCACTACGAAATTCTCCTGGATACCTCTGTGGCGACACTAATCAGCGTGAGCATAAGGTCACTCATGTATTTTATATGGATGACCTGAAGATCTATGCCGCTGGTAAAAGCAAACTTCAAACTGCTATAAATATCTTCAAGAACTACACAGGAGAGATTGGGATGGATTTTGGTTTGGACAAGTGTGCCAAAATTCATTTGAAGAAAGGAAAGATTACTGTCGTTCCCAAGGACGCTGAGCTTGTGGATATAAGTGTTATTAGACATCTTAACACTGGAGAGACCTATACATACCTGGGCGTGCCTCAAAGCCGCATTCAGGACGTAACATCAGTGAAGGAGTCTCTCCGAAGCAGATA
>CAKNXH010060560.1:163117-176314 GCA_932178445.1 Andricus quercusramuli | reverse complement strand
CGCCCGCATTTTATGTCAAGAAGTTCCCAGTGATAGGTGCAGAGCGTGTCATGCACACGCTGAGTACCTAGAACACATACTATCGGGGTGTCCGACCCACGCAGGAACAACGTATATCTATAGACATAATGCGGCCCTAAGAGTACTTTATTACCACCTTTGTCGCTCTTACGGTGTTGGTCGCGACCCTGCCCTGCCGAACGCTCCAAGGGATATAGAGTCAATTGTCCGAAACGAGAAGTGCCAGATTTTCTGGAACTACGATTTTCGGGCAGCAGTCTCCGTTGCGCACTCTAGGCCTGACATTGTTCTCCAAGACTTCGAGAAACGAACGATATTCGTGATCGAATTCTTGGCTCCGTCAGAATACAACATCACTGCAAAGGAGAAAGAAAAAGAGGAGAGGTATCAAGACCTTAAAAGAGAGATGCAACGACTGTACCCAAGATATTGGGTACGAGTAATTGTCCTTGTGATAGGTGCTCTCGGAGGTGCTAAATTATCACTGGTTCGTAACCTTAAAGCCATACCCGCGTGCCAAAAATATGCCAAGGCACTTGCGAAATGGATGCAGAAAGCTGTCATCCTTGAGTCACTTCGTGTCCTCAGGACACACGAGGGTTTCGCCCTGCGGTGGTTATTTAACTTTTTTTTTAATTATATATATATTTCTTATTTGGTTTATCTAAATATAACGAGATACTTCTCTTGTACGCAGAGGAAAACTGTCTTTCTATTCTTAAATCTGACCCTGGCTTAGGCTGAAGCGTCCGATAGGATAAATTAGACCAAGGGTAGGATCGTTCACATGGCCCCTGGCGGGGGCCACGGGAAACTAGACCGTTACAAGAACATTAATAAGTCAGATTTCAATTCTCAAATTAAAAAAAAAAATTGACTTCTCATCTTTCTCATAAGGGAATGCGACGTCATCGTAGTGCGGTGACTAAAACAGCTCGAGTTTCAATGAATGGTCCAACCATACGCTTTTAAATAGTGCGAGCAATGATTGAACCTTGATCTTATCAATCCTTTATTTCTGATTCAATAGTTCAATCATTGAGACTACCACGACGACGCATTCATGCGACTGTAGAAGATCTAGTTGGAGTGCATTTAACCACAGCTACTGCTATAGAAAAATTAATTACTGAATCACTAGCTAACTCATATGCTAAACTGACATTGGACATGTTTGGTGTCGAAGTGTAACTTTTCACAAGCCTCTGATTAATCGTGGTATTAATCCCGACGCTTGGTCTCACTTGCAAGGTTTAACTATAGCAAATCCTGAAACTTTTCTTCAGGATCTAATTGATTTAATGTTAGCTGCTGATGCCTACTCAGGAATAATGAAACAAGGTCTAATAAAAGGCCTTTTTGACGCCAAAATTGCTTGAGCCACAATATTTGGCTGGATTGTTGTTGGTGCATTGGACGGTTCGACGGCTCAGTTGGATGACTGTATTAAGGTTCATCATTGCTGTCAGGACGATGAGATATCGTTCGCCCTGAATAAATTTTGGGAATTTGAAGAAATCTCTCAAGTGAATCATCTCACCGAAGCTGAGAAAAAATATGAAACTCATTTCGCTGGAACTCGCTTCCGTAATGAAGCGGTTTAGTACATTGTACGATTATCACTCAAATGAGGTCCTCTAATTTATAGGTGTATCATTTCCTATAGCGCGAAACCAATCGTTTGGCATTGAACGAAGATTAGCTGCTCAACCTGAGTATAAAACCTTGTATTCAAGCTTTATGAGTGAATATGAATCTCTTGATCACATTAGACGTGTTCCGTCAGGTGATCCGTTAACTAATAAACAACTGGTATGTATAGCTCATCATCATTTGATAAAATATATCTCAACCACAACATTCCTACGCGTAGAATTCAATGCTTCAAGCTTGACCACTAATGGTACAAGCTTAAATTCTCTCATACGGATCGATCAGCGTGACGTTGGTTATCAACTATTGTCTTTCGTGATCACCCTGAAATTTCTCTGCAGTAATTCCAGTTACTAACTATAATGCACGGAACTGCAGATGCTCCATATTTGGCCTTGACGGTCACGAAACAACTCGCTCATGAGGAAGCTAGTTCATTCCCTATAGGATCAACAATTCTATTAGAGAATATTTATGTTAACGATGTACTCTTCGGAGCACACGATCTTGAGTCAGATACATGGTCAAGTAATATTTCGTTATTACTGAAAGATCCATCTAACCATCGAAAGGATTTTAAATTTCCAGATGATTCAGAAAATATTCCAATCTGTGTTTTGGGACTCTCGTGGGATCCTAAGCTTGATCAACTTCAAATGCGTACAAACATCAAAATTCAAGATGTTTACACTAGAAGTACAGTTCTGTTCACTATCGCTTACATGTTTGATCCAGTTGGCTTCTTGTCTCCTGTAAGCGTTAGGGCAAAGATCTTTATGCACAGATGATGGTGGCTCAAGTAACACTGGGATGATATATTGACAGATGATTTGCATAAAGAGTGGCAAGCGTACTACACAAAGTGGAAACAATTAGAAATTGTATCAATACCGCGTTTAATAGGTAGTTTTTCTGATTCCAATGATGTGGAGGTAGATGGTTTCGCTAATGGATCAACACAAGTTGACGCTGCATCTGATAATCTGCGTAATAATTCTAATGATAAAATCAAGACTAATCTCGCAAACGTAAAATCTAGAATGCTCCTCTGAAATAACTAAGTATTGCTCGCTTAGAATTATGTGCAGCATTACAATTGTTCTTGCTTGGCTTGAAAACCAGACACATTGGCTGCCGCATTCAGCCGACAACTGGCCCAGTGGTGTTGCATTGTCTGAAGAATATAAGGCTAACCCAGAGTCAAATGAAGCGAAACATGTTCATCTACCCACTACAAATCATACTGTCTCAGAAAAATCAGAATCTGGTTTTTTTTTAAATTATCTATTAGATTTTCTAGCTGGACAAAATTATTAAGAGTCACTGCACTATGTTTGAAATTTATGAAAATTGAAATCCAGCGAATTTTTTTTATATGTCAATCTAAACTTTCTCCGATATTGCAAAAAAATTACAAGTTGTGTTTGAGCATGATTCAGATTTCAATGATGAAGCCCGGATTCTGTGGTACAAAGTTATTCAAAATGACGTACTCTCGAAAGAATTGTAAATGTTTAGCAAGGAGGAAGCATGTACAATATCTATTATAATCAAGCAGCTCAATCCATTCATAGATGCTGATGGCTTGATTCGAGGAGGGGGTCGTCTTTAGTATTCGCCTCTAGCTCACACTGAAAAGCACCGAATTATTTTGTTGGATCATACGTTTAGTAAACTAACTATACGTTGTGATATTCTACGAACACTTCATGGAGGTATCCAACCGACCGCAAATGTTCTGAGAGAATCACTTTGGCTAGTTCGTTCACGTTCTTTGATAAATCAATGGATTAATTGATAAATGGAATTTACCCGACAGCGCGCCTGTACAGCGACCCTAATCATGAGTTCGCTCCCATCAGCCCGCGTAACCCCATCAATTCCATTCGCACATACAGGAATTGATTATGCCGGTGCTTACAACTATAATTTGTCAAAAATTGGCAACAAAAAAGCTGACGAAGCATACGTATACAGTTTTGCTTGTCCGTCTACTGGAGAGAAAGGTTGTATCTAATTATGCATCTGAAGATTTCATAGCAGCAATTTTACGATTTGGTAGTCGTCGAGGGCTCCCTAAAGTTATCTATAGCCATAACGCAAACAATTTTTTTGGTTCTAGTAAGGAACTACTCTAAAGAGCATTGAAACAAGTAGTAACTGATCATAAGCTACAGGCCGAGCTTGATGTTGATGGTTTGAGATAGAAGCTTTCAAGTTCCAATTTACTCCATTTTGGTGGCTAATGGGAAGCCGGATTAAAAAGTATCAAGCATCATCTTAGACGCGTTATCAAGAATCGCAATTTGATCTATAAAGAGCTCACTACGCTAACAGTCAAATTGATGCATGTTTAAACTCCGGTCCTAAAGGATCTGTGTCGCATGAGACCGATTGATTTGCATCTCTGACACCAGGACATTTCTTAAATTTTGGAGCACCATTGTTATTTCCTGAGTTGTCCAAGCTGGATCTAAATGAACAGCGCCCTAAGCATTGGAAGGTAATTCAGCAGGAGGCATGAAACTGGTAACTCAAAACCCGGTAGTCATGAAAAAAAAATAAAGACTTACCACCTGGAAAGTGGAAACTAGGATTGATTTAAGAATGTTTCTCTAGTAAAGATGGTAACGTTCGCATCATTGCTGTAAAAACAGCTTAATGCAAATATAATCGCGGAATCACTAAAAGACCACTGCCAGTCATGCCATTTGCAAACTAGATTTTAACTTATAAGATTGTGAAAACTATTTCTATATCCCAAATTGTAACTTGACTAGAGGAAGATAGATAAACTTTTATTTTTTCAGCCTGCTGGCCTTGAACAATTGACTTTCTCACACTTCCATTTGTTACAGAATTTTCTTAAAACTAGCCCTCAAAAACTAACATCCATCCATTCCTCATCTCTAAGACCGCACGCTCTTATCGCCTTTGCCTTCCTCGCTTCGCCTCGCCTCGCTCGCATGTCCCTACTTTTTCGCATTGCCTCGCATTACCAACCTCTGCTTTCGCGGCTAATACCTACTATTTATCTACTATTTACAATATTTACAGCTTACTAATATCTGCTTCCTCTCCTACTTACAATCCTTCCTTCTCTATTCCTCTTCCTCCTTCCTTCTCTTCTCTCCATCTTACCCAACACTCCCTTCACCCATGCTATTGCCCTTTCTTCCCCCTTGTCATGCATCAATACCTCCATGCTTATCCCACTTCTATCCACCGCCACGCACTCCTCCAACCAGTGCTTCACTCTTGCATCCCCCTTCCCAGAATGTTTACACATCCTCTTCTCCCGAGAGAGCCAGAACCTATTAAAACCCTCCATGCGCCCACACCTCATCCTCGCTATAAGCTCCTGACTTCCTTTCTCTCCTTTCTCACATAAATATTACACACTTGCCCTTGGCATAATCCACACATAATTCCCTTTAAAACTTGACTCTCTTATTCTCTTTTCCCCATCTGTCTTCTCTCCCTCCATGCCGTTTTCCTTAACCAACTCATATACCTTCCTCCCTTCCTCGTGCATCCTTCTCACTTCATCCATCTGCATTCCATTCATTCTAAAATACCTTTCCCTCTCAACTTCCATCTTCCCGCCCCCTCTCCTGTTCTCCTTCTCTCACCAACACTTCCCAACCAGTCTACTTCCCCCATCTTCAAAAAATTTCTCCTCATATTTACACGCCCGACTCCCTGCTAGAATCCCTACTTTCGTTCCGTCTCTCTTCTCACAATATGATTAGGCGTATTCCTTGCCAACCCCACGGTCCACTTTACATACCTCTCCTGCGTTCTATTTACCTCTCCACTTTCCTTCCACCCCGCACCTCTGCTCCATACAATAGCACACTCATCACCAATGAGTAAAAAAAATTTCATTCTGCTTCCAAAATCATATGGGAATAACTACTTTCCCAACCCCCATACCTGCCTCATCACCACATTTGCCCTCCTCACTCTCTCTTTTATGTGACCATCCACTCCCCCATTCCTCCGAAACACGAAGTTAAGGTACACAAACTCTTTCACCTCCTGCACCTTCTTTTCCTTCCACTTTCACTTTTCCGCATTCAGCTCTAACCCCTTCTTATCCAGGTAATTTCTCAAACTCTTCATCATCTTCTTTAACGCCACCTCGCTACTTTCCAGCAACACTACGTCATCTGCATACGCTAGTGAACAAATGCTATCCCCTCCTATCCTGACTCCTCCTACCACCCCGGACTGCAGCTTAGTTTTATATCCGCAATTAAAATCGCGAAAAGCGTTGAGCTAAGCGGACACCCTTGCCTTAAGCCCCTATACATCCAGAATCCCTCCCCTGTCCTCCATCGCCTTCCACAACCTCCCCCTCTCGGAAGAGGAGGTGAAAGAGCTGAGGGCGAGAGTAGAAGGCTTAGAGAGGAGAAGGGAAGAAAAAGAAGTTAAAATAAAGCAGATGGAAGAGGAAATTAGGGGATGGAAGGAAAGGACGGAAAAAAGGCTTGAGAGGATAGAGGGCAGGATGGTAATGGAAGTAGGAGACGGAGGTGAAGCGAGCGAGGTTAACCCTGCATTACTATTGGTAGTCGAATCGACGAATACTTCAGCGCTCTCTCCCTCGTACGCGTGGAAGGTTGAGGGGAGGGGACTGTCCACTAGGTAGTGCTTCGAGGGAAGAGTTACCGTGGGGTCAGTGAAGTGTCATTTTTTTTAAAGTGCATAGTTTACCTGTAAAGTCCGTTTCCGTGAATCCTACTTCGTCGAATCGACTAAGGTATAGGTTTACACGTAAACTTTTATTCGTCGTTCCTACGAATGTATAGGTGTAAGGCGGCACGGCACTACCGTACACCTATACCTTCGTAGGTGACCATGCTTATTATATGTTTAGGGGTCGCTGAATCCGAATCGAGGTCCAAAAACCCCCAGCACTTCAGGGTTGTGACATAACCTCAAAAAACCTCATAAAAAATTTATTCCCGGGTCCGGAGGTCAGACAATGTGTACTATATGTTCTTGGGGTCGCTGAATCTGAATCCGACGTCCAAAAAATCCCAGCACGTCAGTGTTGTGACATAACCTTGAAAAACCTCATGAAATTTTTTTCTCGAGTCCGGGGGTTAGACCATGTTTATTATATGTTTTTGAGGTCGCTGAAAACTACGGATTCGTAATCAGCGGCCCCAAAAACACATAGGAGACATGCTCTGACCCCCGGAATTGGGGAAAGAGTTTTATGAGGTCTTTTGAGGTTATGTCAAAACCTGACTTGCTAGAACTTGTCGACCTTGGATTTGGTTTCAGCGACCCCAAAAACATACAGTAAACATGTTCTGACCTCCAGACCCGAAAAAAAATTTTATTAGGATCTTTGAGATTGTCTCAGCACCCTGGCGCGCTGGGATTTCTTGGACCTCGGATTCGGACTCAGCGACCTCAAAAACATTTAGTGAACATGGTCTGACCTCCAGACCCGGAAAAAGATTTTTGTGTGTGGCTGTGTAATATACATTTATATAATAAATTTGAAACTTGATATGTTTTCAGTGTTTTTATAACCATTTTCTAAAACCCTAATAGGTTTTTGTATTCCTGGTAGAATGCAATGTAACTATTTTTCAAATGTTATAATTTTTGCCAGTTTTGATTTCATTTTCAGTGGAATATTTGTCAATTGATATTTATAGACTAAATAAAATGCGGTAAGTGAACATTTATGGTGAAAACGACAGTTTTGATTCTCGTCACCCCTGTTTTCCTGACAAGTTAGTCGAAACGACGAAGGTATAGTAATGGAGGGTGTCAAATTACCTATAGTAATGTAGGGTTAAAGGTATTTGGGAGAGGGTAGAAAATATGATAGAAAAAAAAGTGGGAGAGCGTAGGAGTGAAAAGGAGGAGAGGACGGATAGGGAAATATTCACAGCAATGAAGTTGAGAATATAGAGAAAAGAGAAGGCAGACAGGAGGAATAATATTGTGATAAGAGGGTTGAAGCTAAAGAGCGATAAAGAATGGGAGGGCGTGGAAGCGCTGCTACAGAGCATAGGGTGGGTTAAAGGGAGGGTAGGTAAAGTTAAGTTGGAAGGTAGAGAGGACAAGGAAGTTTTCATCGATCACGATTCAACGAGAAAGAAAATGGATGTGCAGAGAATCCTGAACGATAGGGCTAGGAGGGAGAGGAGTGAAGGGAGATTGGCGAAGGTTGGATATCGAAAAATAGAAGTAGAAGAGAAAACGTGGGTGTGGGATGAGGAAAAAGAGGTGTAGAAGGAAGTACAGGGGAATTTGTTTCGTAGGAAGTAGGGAGTGGGGGTAATGCAGGACAGAGGAGTAGTGAAGGTACTGTACTGGAACGTAGCAGGGATAAATATTTCAAGATGTTGTATGGGACTCCATATGATTGAAGGGATTTTGAAAAATACAAAGGAATTTAATGAGATTTCATAGAATTTTGTAGTATTATCAAGGTACCCAATGCACCGGGGAATGACAGTGAAATTATGTTTGGACCTGGAAGTTTTGCAAATTTTTAGAAGAGAAATCTGTCTAATCATTTGAAATATCAAAAATTTGATATAAAATGATGAAATGCTATTTAAAATAAGTTGAATTTCAACTTTTTTTAGTGTTAGATTCAGTTCATATTACAAATTTAACGTGGATTTAAATTTTTGAAACCACAATCAATTAATCTCTTGAATGCATAAAAATCTAGAATGTCCACCCTGATTGTAGAAAACCGCAAGTGATCCTAAAATTTGAAAGAAATTTAAAGTAATTTAAAACACATTTTCTTAAAGTTAAACATTATTTTTTAATGGTAATCAATTATTTTATGGCCTTGGCTACGCACAACGAAATTTCGGTACGAATAGCTGGATTTTTTGGTAAGAATAGCGGGACATGGGAGGAATACTTGTACAAAAGTTTCGATACAAATAGTCGAATTTCTTCTGTACACATAGAAACTGCCTTTTTTTATTTTATATTTATATGCTATTTTGCAATTTTTATTTAATTAAGGCCATGTTATACATGAGTCACGTGACCTAAATTATCGATATTTTTTTTGCAACAACTCACGTCCACACCGAATCAGATATCGACTTAAAATTTTGGGGAAAGCCCGCGGAAGCAATAATCTACGTTTGTATACAGCAATTGGCTCGAAATTTAGAAAAGAAACTTTTTGAGACATTAAAAGAGCAGCAATATCAGCATTTTTTGTGGAACAACTCATGTCCACACAGAATGAGATGTAGAGTTGGAACTTTGGGGAAAGCATCAGGAAACAGTAATCTGCGTTTGTATACAACATTTGGCTTGAAATGCTGAAGAAAAAAATGTAATGAATAAAGAAATTCACAAAAATACCGACCGTGCTATAGAACTCTGTAACCAATTTTCAATTTTCCCAATGGAGCAGTTTTAAAGTTCTGGCTCACATGTCTTGAGGAGAATGATGAAAACATCGGTTACAAAAATTGCACTTGATATTATTTGATGGTTTTTTTTCAAATAAACAAATTGATATTTGATATATCCACGGTTTCAACGAAGTGCAAAACTTCAACCCCAAGCGAGGCCTGTCGCCCTGTCATAGTCTCATTTTCGGGAACTTTAATTACACAGACTGTTGATAATGCAGATCGTTTGATATCAACATTTTTCTCTGCTAAGCCAGTCGATATTTGTTATTCCAATAATAACATTTTTCTTCCCCAACTCTATGCTTTACCACACACCGTCCTTTTATATTTATTAATATTTTTCCAAATTTTTTCCGCTTTATTTTAACTTTTATTTTTAAATATGGGACAAAAAATATCAATCTCAGAACTGGCTGGGTTACGTCACTAATTATAACATGGCCTTGAGGTAGATATCCTTGATGAATACCTTAAAGCTTTTGCAATCTATGCACAAAATGAAACGGTTTATTATGAATATTTGATATAGCTTTAGGTGTGTACTTCAATATGCTTGTGAAAATATTTTAAAAAAGGGGAATCACTATCTCGTAAACAAGATTAGAGATTACCGTAGGGTTTGCAAATTTTTAAAATACAAGTATTACTCTTATAGCAAATTCTGTTATCACGCACTGGTGCACTACAGAGCACTCTGACTTGTTCCAAAGCAGGTCGAAGGAAGATGGAAAAAGTGAGAAGAAGTAAGAAGGAGCAGGTCGGAGTGATCTGGAGAGCACCAGTGCAGGATAACCAAATTATCTATTAGACTGATCACCATACACTTTTCGAATCACAGCACTGGGTTTCGCACATTGATCACAAAGTATGTGCCAAAATTGAATGCACGCTCTTCGTTTGTTGCGGTCCGTCGTCCTGAAATGCGACGCGTATGTGCTTAGCGTTTACTCATCCGCGTACGCTAATTGACTCAAGAATTGTAGGTTCGTGTCATTAGAGTCCTTAGAGCGGTACTCTTTGAATTGCAAATACCTGTTTTTGACAATAGTACAACTAGGTGCAAATTTAGAAAACAAGACCGGATACTTCACGGACAAGGCTCGTATAGGCAATTTTTAAATATACGGCAATTTCAAATTCCTGGAAGTTTTTGCAATGATCCAACCGCTTTTTAAAAAATCTATTGATAACGGCCATACCACGCTGGAAACACCAGTTCCCGTTAGATCAGTGAAGTTAAGCAGTGTTGGGCACGGTTAATACTTGGATGGGTGACCGTTCGAGAATAATACTACTGCGTTTCTGTTGGCGGTCGTGGGTGTGGTGAGCCCACACTTGTAGCTATTTACTACAAGAAACTATCCACCTAGAAACACTACCCGAATCGGGTAGTGTCACGCTTACCCCTAGAGGCTCGCCGGAAGGGAAATGGCCTAATGGTATAATGGTATTCACGCTGAAATCTTTATCCTATGCATTTGTTAAGTCTAAGCTCGAATATGGCTCCGTAATTTGGAACCCGAACATTAAATATTTTTCCAAAGCAATCCACAAATGCCATCAGAAATTGTACCAGGTTTGAATTATATAGGAGCAGATCGGAATTGTCATTTTATATAGGAGATTCTATTTAAGCTCTATTTAAACTCTATCTAACCTTTCTTTGAGTTATATCTAAACTCTAGTTGAACTCTTTTTGAATTTGATTTGAGTTTTATTTTAACTCTGTTTGAACTCCATTTGAACTATATCAAAACTCTATTTGAACAATACTTGGAGTATAAAATTGATTATTTTTTATTAAAACCTTAAATGGTCGGTGCTTAATCGCTCGTCATGGGGGTTTTGCAAAGAAACACACATTAAATTGTAAAATTTTAGTGTACTTCAATTACACATATATTAATTCTGTTCGTTAAGAACTGCAAAGTTAAAAAGTATTAAAATATATTCTGAAAGTTAAATTTTAAAGGGCTTCAATAAAAAAAATATAAGCTACGGCCTGAAAGCCCTACCGTCTAAAGCCGGATATTTATTAGAAGCGCTCACATTTGTATGGTCTTTTGACCAACGGAGAGGAAAACTGTAGAAAAGCGAAACTCCTGAGCGCAGCTGGTTACCGTCAGAAGAGTTTAGACCTAGACATTCAATAGTATCGAGTGGGAAAAATCATATTCAAGTATAGAAGGCAATGTTCCATTTTCACAAGAATAAACATCAGCAATATCCTTTTTGTGATCGCTACCTCAATTCTTTATGTGTGAATAACCTTTTAAGTGGGGATATTTGGGTTTGACTTCTGCATGAATATTCTTACTCCAGTCGTCGACGCTAAAAAGGAATAGGACTGTTGTTAAGAAAGAAATCAAAAAAATAAATGGTTAACTTTTTGAATAAGATACCCAAAGTTTTATTCTTATAGATATAAATAAAATTTTCAGGAAACTTACAGTAGGTGCACCACGTCACAAGTCTTTTTACTAATATCTCTTATAATTTCTTGTTTTTTCGCATCCGGTTTGCAGAGACTTGTCACAACATTTTGCGATAATGTTTTGAGTTTAGCATCTTCTCGGCACATCGATTGTACAAGACCATCTAATGGTGCTTTATGTTGATAGTTCGCAGACCAAACCTTGGTAGATATACCATCGTCATGCGCTAAATAATAGTGAATTATTACATCCATCACTTTATTGGGACCTGTTAGGTGGCAATCTGATCCATACTGGTTTGAAAGAACTTCGTTAACAGGTTCCTCTATCAATACTGGAGAAGGCGGAACTGTACCAGAGAAACCTGTAATTACAAAATAGGGCACAACGATAAAATAACCAACATGAATTTTCAAAATGATTGCAGGTAACTTATCCTAAACCATCTAACATCATTTGCACAATTTTTTCAAAAACAACTTTTTCTTTATCCTATCAGTCAAATTTTAATTTAACAACTTCTCTTATCAAAAACAAAAACAAAATTCCTCTTACTACTTTTCTTACTCGAAACATACCTTTATCGTCTCTAAGTACGTTCATATCTGCTAGCCCTAGCACACTTTTCCAGCATACATTCATATCACGCTGATACTTTCTCTTTCGCTTTGTTTTTCACTTCTTTACACTTGTCAATGCCCCCCCCCCCCCCCCCCAAACACTCTTCTCCACCGCATAGCATAGACCCTGTAACAGCTTAAGACATACCAACTGAAACCTCATACAGGCGGTCCGTCAGGCGGCACGTCCACGGTATCGTAACAATTTTACATTCTGTTTTAATTTGTTGAAAGAATTGAAAATGGAAGATCTCACACACTAACAAACTTGAGCTTCACGCGAATACCCCAGAGTACGGAACCCAGCCGTCCCAGAATCATTTTACGTCAAGATCATCCCCCATTTGAACCGTCACATCGCAGAACGGGGTATAGAATATTTCTCGAAGAGTACGGGGTCAGCCACTTGGGTTTGAGCGACGTTTGCCCCCCCCCCCCTTTCCCCTCACTCATCGATAGTATCGATAGAGTCGATACAACTTGGTTGTTCTTCTTTTCCTCATAATATTAATGATAATTAGAAGAACTACTGTGTGTCTTAAACCCTATGTACGCAAGAGAGCTGGTTCGTGGTACGCGTCCCGGAGGACGGTGAAGGGTTGCGGACCGGAGTGGAGGACCAGGGCATCATCCACACGGTCGGTTCAGGTCAGGTGCGGAAGGAGAGGGTGCCCCGGCCTTGTTGTCGTAGGCGCGGGCCTTTGGTCAGATGTTTGAACGGCAGGTGGGGATGTTTGCCGCGGGCAGGCCGGTCAGGATCACCTGACGCCGACGTACCCTGGCCCCGATGGGTGGCCACAGGAGCGCCTGTCGACCACCAACCGAGTCGGTCTCTGGGAACAGGAGTTACAGGTGAGTTACCGCGGGTAGGCCGGTGAGGGGCACCGGACGCCGACGTAACCTGGCCTCGATGGGTGGCCACAGGAGCACCTGTCGACCACCGAGCAAGTCGGTCTCTGGAAACGGGAGGTGCAGGTGGGTTACCGCGGGAAGGCCGATCAGGGGCACCTGATGCCGATGTATCCTGGCCTCGATGGGTGGCCA
>CAKNXH010060560.1:62741-163107 GCA_932178445.1 Andricus quercusramuli | reverse complement strand
CCTCGATGGATAGCCACAGAAGTGCCTGTCGACTACCGAGGGAGTCGGTCCCGAGCAACAGAAGGGTTGGCACTAGGAGGCGGGGAAGGTGGTCTGGTCACCTGCTGGGAGAGTATGGCGACCAGAGGAGTTGCACCGGATGAGAGCTCCCCGATGGTGCTCGGTTCACCACACCCAGCTCCAGAAAATTGGCAGGTTCACCCGCGCGATGTCCGTGATGCGTGGCTTGAATGTGCTTGCTACGCATACTGTCCGTCCAGCTCCAATATCCTCCTCTCCAGCTCTGTCAGTTCCTGTTTTTAAGACATGGTTGCGACGCTGCTGGAACGATACTTATCCGTCTGTCCCTTTGCCTTGCCGGTCTTGGTGCGGTGGCGGGGTGGGGATGCCGGTTGCGTTTGGTGTCGCTGTGGAGTGAGCTTCCGGGTGTGGTGGTGGTTGCTGGTCCTTGACGTGGTTGTGTCGGTTCAACTGGCCCTTTTCGTTTCTTAGGTCGAATATCGCGCTGGAGATTCGTTTCACGACTGTAGTGGCCCGTCGAATTTGTCTGCTAAGTTGGCGTTGAGGCTGTTGACTTTGCTGGATAAATAGTGTGTTCTTTTTAATACTCTGTCTCCGATTTCGGGTGCCCCTTTCCAGAGTCTTATATTATAGTCTCCTTTCTATTTTTGGAAGCTACTTCCTGTTAAGTACGGTGCTGGTGTTTCTAGTTGCTTGGCAACGCGGTTTCATGCGCAAGACTTCCTGGTGATTTGAATTCACGGCCGTGCTTCAGGTATGCGAGGGTGAATCCTGTTTTGGTGCTCGGTGCCGTATTGTAAGTGAATTGCAGTTCTGGAAGGTAGAGGTCCCACGTTTTTTGTGATTTTTCGATGTTCTGGGCTACCTTTTTTTTAGGACTCTGTTTGCCCGTTCTACGGGGTTGTACTGGGGTGCGTAGGGTGGTGTGAGGCGGTGTTTAGTGTGCATGTCCCTTAGCAGTTCGGTGACTTTTTCCCCTATAAATTGACGACCGTTGTCCGATGTGATGGTGTTCGGGCAGCCGTGTCGGAGGCAGATTTGGTATTTGATGGTGGTTGCTACGGCGTGGCTAGTCGCCTTTCTTAATGGTTTGATTTTCATTCATTTTGTGCAACGGTCTTGCATCACGAGCAGCCAAGTGTTTCCTGCCCTTGATCGTGGCAAGGGTCCAATCAGGTCGACGGATACCATGTCCCAAGGTTGTTCGACGTTTGTGGCGTGCATGGTTCCTGCTGGGGCTTGTTGCTGGGCCTTGAATATGTGGCAGCTTCGGCAGTTCCGTACGTGTTGAGTCACCATCCTTAGCATCCCCGGCCAATAATGGTGTCGGGCTAGGCGAGCCAGAGTTCTTGCCACTCCGAGGTGTCCGGCCTTTGGGTCGTCGTGTACTTTTTTTAGTATCCTTTCTTGTTCTTGTTTTGGTACACAGATCTTCCATTGTTCGTCGAAGGCGTAGTCGTTGAAGTCCAGAGCATGTAAGATGTGCCGGTAAAGTCGTCCGTCACGGATGCAGTACTCTGGGTTGTCAGCGGGGTTGTCTTTCACTGATTGAAGTCGGTTTTGGTAACAGTCTCTATCGTCTTTTTTTCTATGGAGCAGGTTTCGTGTGGTTGTCTGGACAGGGTGTCTGCTATCAAGTTGTCGGTTCCGCGGCGGTACTTCACCTCGAAGTCCCATTGGCTTAGTTCCATGGCCCAGCGGGCTAGACGGTCTGAGGAGTTGTCGATTCTGTCGAGCCAGTTCAAGGATAGGTGATCGGTCAGGACGGTGAAATGCTAGTTCTCTAAGTAGTCCCGGATCTTGCATATTCTCCATTTCACGGAAAGGTATTCGTGTTCGGCCTTACTTATTGAGCGGCTGGCGTACGCGACGATTCGTTCCGTCTCTCCGTCTTGCCTTGTGAGCACGGCTCTGAATCCTTCTCTGCTGGCGTTAGTTTGAAGGGTAAACTCTTAGATCGAGTCAGGTCAAGAGAGAATAGGAGCAGATGTGAGTCTATCTTTCAGCTCCTCGAAAGCTTGCTGGTGATCATCTGTCCACTGCCAAACAGCCTTTTTCTTGAGTAGCTGGTGTAGAGGTGATGTCACACGTTCCACATCCTTGATGAACCTTCGGTACCACGATATGAGTCCCAGAAATCGGCGGGCTTCTTTCAGGTTTCTCGGCGGTGTTAGCTCCTTAATAGCGGCTACTTTGTCTGGATCCGTGTGGAGGCCCTCTTCGTCTATCACGTGTCCCAGGTATTTTAGCTTGGAGCGGAAGAAATGGCATTTTTCTGGGTTTGGTCTTAGTTTTGCTTCGCAGAGTCTGTCGAAAACTTGTTGTAGGACCTGGATATGTTTCCTGGTACGTTAAAAGCTGTGAGAGGTTTCCTCTCTTCGGTAAGGGGGACTTGCCAATAGCCGTTTCTCAGGTCGATGAAAGACAAGTATTTGGCTCCTCGCAACTTATCCAGGATGAAGTTAGTATTGGGATTGTATATGCGTCTTTTTTGATACCTGGTTAAGGCTTCTGAAATCGACTCAAAATCAAGGTTTTCCGCCTTTACGGCGGGTGATGACGATTGAGGAGCTCCACGGACTGCTGGATGGTTGGATAAATCCTTCTTTCAGCATGAGTGATACTCCTTTGTCGATTATCTCCTGGATGCCAGAGATCCTTGGCCGATATCGTTGTTTGAGCGGTATTGGGTTCTCTAGCCGGATCTCGTGTTTTGCGAGTGGTGTTATGCCTTTTGACTGTTGTCAGGCCTGTCATTTGCTTGTTGATGAACTTTTCGGCGATTCTCCTATACCTCCGTCTCAGGTCGGATATGTTTTTTAGTCCTTCAATGAATCAGGCTTCCCTTTTCTGGTTTCTGGTCGAGGGGAAGACTTTCACTCCGTTGATGTGGACGTTAAAACCCAGATGTGCTAGGATGTCGATCCCCAGGAGTAGGTCGTGGCTGAGAGTATCCATCATGAAGACATCGGCTTGTATCCGTTTCCCTATGACGTGTCATTGTCCGGAAAGAACTGCGCCAAGGTGCGTCTCAGCACCGTCTGCCATGACAGCTATGGTATGATTTTCTTTTTTCTTCCAGCCCTGGTTCATGCATCGTTACGATGCTTCGGCGTTTACATATGAGCAGACTGATCCAGGGTCCACTAGCACGTTTACGGCGTATATCACGATCTTTCCTGGAGTAAAAATCCTTGGCTCTTCGAGAGAGGTGGTGTCCAGGGCCGGGTGTGAGCCTAGTTCAGCCCGGCCCGTTTCTCGTTTCCCTGTGTTTTTCACGTGCAGTCTTTGGGGAGGACATCCTCGTTCTCCAAGGGTGTCTCTCTACTGGTGTTTTTGGGCTTCTTCTATCTCCTCCACTCTTTGAATAAGGGCGTCGGGGGTGTTCGCCTCCGAGGGCCGGATGTATAGCCGTAGTCCTGGTTTCATATTGTGATACAATGTCTCCATTGTCTTTTCGGGGGTGAAACAAAGCGAATGTTTCCTACCAAACCTCTACGAGCTGTGTCCATCATCCTCTGGAAGGTTGCTGGCGAATTCTTAAGATCGAATGGCAATCTCTCAAATTCGGAATGACCTTGCTGTGTACTGAAGCCTGTATATTTTTTTGATTCTGGATCCATAGGTATCTGATGGAATCCGGAGCTTAAATAAAATGCTGAGAAGAACTTCGCCTTTCCTAAGTGGTCGAGTATATTAGCAATTATTGATATCGGGTATGCGTCTAGGTCAGTTCTTTCGTTTAGCTTCCTGAAATCAATGACAATGCGCCATTTTTTCTTTCCCGAAGCATCGGCTTTCTTCGGAAAGACCCACAATGGTGAGTTAAAAGGTGATTTGGATATAGAGATTACTCGCTTGTTCAGCATCTCTTTCACTTGACGATTGATTTCAGCTTTATGACACTCTGGTTGGCGATAAGAAGGAATATTAATCGGTCTCTGATCTTTTAAGATAATTTCATGTTTTCCTAAATTTGTGCATGGAAGAGGATCTCCTTCTAAGGTGAAAATATGGTGATAACTTTGGACAATCTTATTTATTCCTTCTCGGCGTTTTTCTTCTATATGCGAGATTCTTGTGTTTACTCTAAGAAGTTCTAATCTCTTGGCTAATTCCTTCGTCGTGATAAAATGTACCCTCTCTTCGCGTTCGGGTTGAACAGTTATGGACTTGGGTTGAATTTCCGTGGTTGAAATCGTTATCATTTGTTCTGTCTGATTAGAAATCGGAATTCGTCATTCACAGTTATGAATTCTGTAAATTGATTTTGAAATATGTGGATGATCTATAATGAGAATGTGCCCCTGTTTCTTTTCTACTTGTATGGTAATTATTTCAATCGAGCTTTTTGGTACAAATATCCCGTCATCGTGCAATTCATGTTTAAAATTGTCCAATTGTAGATGAGTGTTTGAAAGGCTAAATTTATAACTGTACATGAATGGAACCCCGATGATTCCATCTTCTTGTAGTGGAAAATCGTTTGGTACAATGACGAACACATGCTCTTCTCCCTGAAATTTTTATTTTGTTAGTTCGTTTTTCTGGTGTTGGACGTTTGCCATAAAGAATACTTCGCTAAATTTTCCACGTGAATGATCTGAATCAACAAGCTCATCCTTGATTAGGTTGAGTGGGGATCCACTGTCCACTAAAAGTCTTCCTGTTCTTTTTGTACCATGTAGGTTCACTCTAATTGAGAATAGTCTTCCTGATTTTGCGGACACTCTGTCTCTGTTATCAGTTGGTCCTCTTGATAGTCCAGAACGTTTTCTGGGAGTTCTTCCTTCACCTGTAAATTGTAAACGTGATTCGGTGGGCGGGACCTTGAGTGTCCTGTCGGAAAATTTCGGTCTTTGCTATAGCATTAGGATTCCTTGTGTCCCGATCTTTTGCAGATTTTACAAAACATGTGAAGTCTCTGTTGTAAAGGCAGAGAGTGATTTTAAGGGCTGTCAATGTCTGCGTACTTTGAAGCAGATGGGGCATGTTAGAATGCTGACCTAGGTTAAGCAAAGGCCGTTTTTATCAGGGGTTTGTTACCGGGTGGTCTGACATTCCGGTATCTACTGTGATGCTTTTCCCTATACCAAACTTCGGATTTTAAAGCCTACTGCTGTGCTTCGTTCGAAGTATTCGGTCGCAGAGGGCAAACTTGTGTGCCGATTTCATCCTTCAAGTTCATTATGTACTATTTTTGTTGCCAATTTTTTTTCTATTTGAATTGCTAAGCGTCGCGAGGTTGTGCTCGATTGTTCGTTTTGGACCGCGTAAATGAGTTCATTATAATGTTGTTGACACCGCATATTATAATTTCGAACGGTTTCCATGCCTGTTTGCTTGACGGATTCAAGTTTCGACCGACTCGACTCAACTGAACTGATTATACCTACATTTTGTCTCAAAGCGGAGAACAACTGATTGTAACCATCTATTGAGCTGAATCGGATAGCGCGTTTTGCATGATCTTTAATTTTTTCGGCTATGATGAAATCCAAAAGTAAATCCGGTTGCGAAAATCTCAATTTCGCACGTTTAGCTGACTTGATAAAGTCCTCGACACCGACATCATCACGTCCTCTCAATTCTTCGACGGTTCTGATGATATTCTTCGCGGAAATAGACGTGGTCGCTGGAATGGATGTTGCCTGTAGATGAGCCGCTTGAGTATTCGCGAAATTTCTTTGCCGACTCGGGGATGGAGAGCTGCTACTAGACTCTCGTTGTGGAAAACGATTCATCCGCACCGTTTCTTGAGGACGTTGGGTTACCGCTGGTGCGTTTTTTCTGTGATTTTCACCCTGTTCCGTTCGATTATTTTATTTTTATTTTATTTTTCAGCATCGATATTTTCGCAAGAGGATCTTTTGGTGAATTACTTCCTTGCGGAGGAAGAGATGAAGTTCTGGGTTTTGATGAATCCCCATTTTCGCATGAGGCAAGCCGTGATTGAAAGATTAGAATCGGGATTAGGGTTGCCTAAAAATCCTTCGCTTGTTTCCGATTCTTCCGTCGAATACTCTACTAAATTTTTTGTATATGCTGAAAACGCCAGTGTGAGGTAGTGTTTCTATCGCAAAATTATAATCTTGTCCGTTCGAATCACGACGCAAAGAATAATAAAATATATTTTATCGACTTTATAAGCTAAACGTAAGGGTTTGTTGAAGGAAGAAGCCACATATTGCTTCTTACTATTTTCAAATCATTACAATTTTCATCTAACTTACGCAACAGGAGTTTGAGAGACGCAGGCGTAGTTGAGAAAACTGGTCAACATTTGATAAAGAATTATCACCGGACTTAATTGGGGTATACTAGTGTTTTGGGGTCGCTGATTTTGAATCCGAGGTAGGCTAACCTCCACCACGTCTGGTTCAAGGTCATTTCAATCTCAAGTTGAGAAAAACTGGCTAAATAAATCTGAAAAATATGTATATACGTTTTTGAGGTCACTGAGTCAGAATCTGGGGTTTGCTCAACCCTGTGAGGTCCTTTTGAGGTCATATAAAGGTCATACTGAGACGAAACAGTTTGAAAAATGTGAGAAAAATCCTATATAGGTTTCGGGGGTTGCCAAGTTCGAATCTGGGTTCGCTTTACCCTGTGAGGTCACCAAGAGATGATTTCAAAGTCAGGTCAAGGTCATACTGAGATGAATCGGTCAGAAAAATGTGAGGAAAATCCTATATGGTGTTTTGAAGTCGCTGACTCCGAATCTGGGGTTTGCTCAGCCCTGTGAGGCCACCCAGAGGTCATTTCAAGGTCATGTCTTGGTCATACTGAGACGAAATGGTTAGGAAAATTCAAAAAAAAATTGTGAGTCTATTGCTGGAATCTAAAGAAAGACACATGTGAAACACATGAAAGAAAAGCAATGAGAAGATCATTCAATACTAGACTTTAACGTTTTCACGCCGAACACTATTGGTGAAAACGAAAACATTTAAGGTAGAAAGCATAGATGCCTTTCATATGCACGCCTTGCTGTTCTCTTCGTACCTAAAACGTGAACTACAGGTGGGCAATTCACCATCTCACTATACACATAGAGTAATGTAGCTGAACGGTTTCATGCTAAAAGATCGATTTGTGATGTCTTTTGACCCAAGGTTTCACTGAGCTCCTCTTGAGTTTGGCATGAATCCAAAATCACTATAATTTTTCTCACATTTTTCTGACCGTTTCATCTCAGTATGACCTTGAGGTGACCTTGCATTGACCTCTGGGTGACCTCACAGGAGTGAGCAAACCCCACATTCGGACTTGGTGCCCCCCGAAACCTATATAGGATTTTTCTCAAATTTTTCCAACATTTTCGTCTCAGTATGACCTTGCCGTGACCTTGAAATCACCTCTGTTTGACCTCGCAGGGTTAAGCGAACCCCAGATTCAAACTTGGCAATCCCCAAAACCTATATAGGATTTTTCTCACATTTTTCTAACTGTTTCGTCTCAGTATGACCTTGATTTGACCTCGAAATTACTTCACAGGGTTAAGCAAACCCCAGATTCTGACTCAGTGACCCCAAAAACGTATACACATATTTTTTTAGATTTATTTAGCTAGTTTTTCTTACTTTGACATTCAAATGACCTTGAATCAAACGTGGTAGAGGTTAACCGACCTCGGATTCAAAATCAGCGACCCCAAGAACCCTAGTATACCCCAATGAAGTCCGGTGATAATTCTTGTATCAAATGTTGACCAGTGGAATCGATGGTAGGCTGCTGACGTTCGCAGGATCAGGCGGGATGCTGCAGCTCCCTAGGCAGACAGCTGGTCGGAAACTCAGGAAATGTTTTGCCTCCCGCGGCTTCTCCTTTGGAGAGTGACGTCGCATCTTTCTTAAGAGTCACTAGTACTTCCAATAATTTGCACTATTATTGTGATCTCTTTTGGCTAAAGATTAATCGTTTAATGAGAATCTTTATTTGCCCTGGTAGTTCACGTGCGCTATCTTTAAAAACCTCGTAGGTTTTCACAAATATGGGACACTCTTTAAACTTGAATAAAAGATAGTTATGTTTATTCAACCGAAAGATATACAGTGACCTGTTCGTAGACAGGGCGCAGGGACTACTGAGGTCCCGAGGGCCTTGTGTAGGCGTCGTAGGTAGACTACCCTCAGCTAGAATTTATGAGAGGGGAGAGTGGTGAAGTACAAGTATTACAAACCTGAAGTTATATCAATATTGATAAGTTCTTCAAATTAGGCTTAGGTTTTGATTGCATCGAAGGAAAAATTCTAGAAATATCTTATCAAGTCACTAAAATAATTAAGAAAATCATCCTTAAAACTAGTGCAAAGAGATTAAAAACTATTAATTGCTTTATGATTAATTAACATTTTTCGGAAACATTGAAATTTGTATTTTTTTTAATACTTTCTAATGAAATTAATATTTTGCTCTCAATTTAAGACCATTAGGCGTATAATTTTATCAGGTTTCGTGTAGCAATTGAAAGTACATTTAGAGTTGAATATTTTTAAAACTAGAGTGCTTTTATAAAGTATTGAAAAAGATAGGTCTAGAAACTTTTGCATAGTAGTGTATTACATTCTCTTATAAACTATCCAATGAAGGTATATTCTATTTCTGTAAAATTAAAATCTATCACTTATATCCCGAAAACAATAATTTTCCACGATTTTATGAAAAATATAATTCTTAAACAAATAATAATTGTTTGAGTAATTAAAAATTATTTACAAAATACTTGGAAACTCGTCCCTTAACCGTTAAAAATAATACTTGTTGCAAAAGTCCAAAGAATACCGTTTTCAGTATCAATTTTAGAAAACTGTTATTTTGCTGTTTTTGGGTCACTTTCTAAGCACAACAACAATGGCTTGAAAGAGGGGTGGGGAGTCAAAATTAAAACTTACTGGGTGGAAATTATTCTTTGAACATTTGTTAAGAGGTTTTAATACTTTGGTTCACAAGAAGTTTATAACAAGTAGCTCTTTTTTCCATTTTTTTTTGAAAATCAAGGTTTTTCCATTTAAAACCCCATGGGAATTTCAAAGACTCGGGGGCGCGGGTTAACTGTGATAAAAAAGAAAACAGGAAAAATGTTGAGTTGATAAACTGTAAATATAAATTAAGTATTTATTTTTAAAATTGAACTATAGTTCGACTCTTAACAGTACAATAATCATAAAATTTATTTCACCAGACGATTATGAATCTGTTCATAATTGGATAATTTATAGATTTTTACGTTAAAAATTGAGCAACTTCAATTCGAAAGCCTCAGTAATCAATTAAACGTTTGCATCCAATTGAAACTTCAAAATCATTTCCAATTTTCAAAAACATTTTGATTAATATATTCATAATTAAATTCAGTTTGAACACATTTAACTAAAAAAATTTTGTTTCAATATTGAACAATATTTGACTTAATTTAAAATAAGAAATCATGAATTAAACATTCAAAAATAAACCAAATAAAATTGAATTATTTAAAACAAAATAAATCTCAAATCGTTCGAATTTCAGGGTGCTGAATGTGAACTTTAAAATTTGCATTGTTTCATTTTTTTATTTTTTATTTGTAAATTACATTTTTCAATTTAGATTTTTCAAGAAACAACTTATAATTACTAAATTGTACTGCTTTTAAGTTAAAATAATTTGAAAATGATATAATTTTGAACACTTACGAATTCCTCCGAAAGAACTCTGGACTCGCTTTGAGGTTCGCTATATCTGTTATAATAAATTAAAAATAAGAAAGTAAAAATTAAATCTTCAAAAATAAACAAATTAAAATTGAATTATTTAAAATAAAATAAGCCTCGAATCATTAAAATTTCAGCGTGCTGAATGCAAACTTAAAAATTTTCATTGTTTCTGTTTTTTTAATTTTTAATTTATCAGTGACATTTTTTAATTTGAATGTTTCAATAACAATGTAAAATCGTTTAATTGTAGTGTTTCAACCTAAAATTGTTTAAAAATGATATAATTTTGAACATTAAAAAAATTTATTGATTCATTCTTCAAACTATTTAATTTCCTAAAACGCATTCTCTCCTTTGTTTGCTCAGTCAAGCTGTTTTATAAAATACCGATGCGAACCGATATCAGTTCTCTGAAAATACACATTGTGTCCCACTTATGTTACGCGTCTACATTTAGAATTAGGCTTATTATATTTCATGAAGAAGAATATTAAAAATTGAAATTTCTTTATGAAAAATACATTATTATGACACTTATCATTATTATTACACATCTAAGTACTCAAAACTGATAAGAAAAATATTACAAATTGTTTCTTTTTTTCAAATTAGACACAGCATATTTTTTTCTGTTTGTAAATAATTTACAATTGTTCAAACAATTATTATTCGTTTGAGAGAGGGGCGAAAGGGGAAGAGAAAGAGAGAGAGAGAGAGAAAGAGAAGCAGGCCACCGTTCTGTGACATGAGACACAGCGCGTGTGTCAGAGGCCTGCGTTACACTTTCTAATCGTGGTTTCATTTGAATCAGGCGCGACTCCCCACATCGAGGTCTAAGATGTTTACACATTGAAAAAAACGCGACTTTCCATCTCTATTCTAAGAGATCGTCCTCGTCTTTCCTCAACATGCGCTTCGAAGAAAGACGAGGATGATCCCATAAAAAAAGGCACCCCGCTGGTTTCTTACACTTGCTTTCTAGTATAAAAACTTTCTTCAAATGTCGCAATTCGCGCAAAGAGAAAAGAAAGCACATACTTTTTCCAAATTGTGAATAATTACAAATAGTTCAAATAACTACCTCTAATTAAAATGAATTCATTATCTTCATTAGAACTGAAGATAGTACAGTTGTATATTTATGTACAAAAAACGAACAATTTATTATATTCTGCAATTTGTTTGGAAAATATTTATGGTACCACCATGAATTTTTTTACATTTTTCCTATTATTTTTTCAATGAAAAACTATATTCCGAAGTTCACTGTCTTTGAAAGACTACTTTGAATTCCCTACTTTTTAATAATTTTCAGGTCTGTAAACCATACAATTTTTTGGCATATTCGTTTCAGGCTCATTAACGTACAACATTTTGACCTCTGAAAAGATCCTTTATTCATTGAGCTATCATTTTTTCTTCACTTAATTTTTTAACGTCCAAGCCAGCGAACTCAAATTAAAAATGTAACACCTTTGCGCCGTTTTACTAAAGTCTTCTATTGTTCACATTTTCCAGGTTAAAAAATGTTTCATCATTACACAGCCACACACAAAAAATCGTTTTCCGGGCCTGGAGGTCAGACCATGTTGACTATATGTTTTTTGGGTCGCTGAATCCGAATCCGAGGTCCAAAAAACTCCAGCACGTCAGGGTTCTGATATAACCTCATACAACCTCATAAAATTTCACTTTCTCAAGTCCGGGGGTCAGACCACGTTTATTATATGTATTTGGGTTCGCTGAATCTGAGTCCGAGGTCCAAAAAAGACCAGCAAATCAGGGTTCTGACATAACCTCGAAAAACCTCATGAAATTTCATTTTCTCAAGTCCGGGTGTCAGACCATGCTTATTATATGTTTTTTGGGTCGCTGAATCCGAATCCGAGGTCCAAAAAACCCAGCACGTCAGGGTTCTGACATAAACTCATAAAACCTCATGAAATTATTTTCTCAAGTCCGGGGGTCAGACCATGTTTATTATATGTTTTTGGGGTCGCTGAATCCGAATCCGAGGTCCAAAAAAACCAGCACGTCAGAGTTCTGACATAACCTCAAAAAACCTCATACAAATTTGTTTTCTAGTCCGGGGTTCAGACCATGTTTATTATATGTTTTGGGGTCGTTGAATCCGAATCGCAAAAGGACATTTTTTGTTGCAAAAGGATTCCTGTTGAGACAAATGAAAATCCTCTCAACCTTAAATTCAAAAGGAAATCCCATTTAGGTCTAGATACGTCCTTTTGTTACAAGAGGACGCTTCTCTGAGTGGCTGACACACGTAAGTCGGATGAATAAATTTCACGAGTTTCTTTGAAAATCAAAACCCGGACGTGCTGGAGATTTGTATACTGGGGGTTTTTGGACCTCAGATTCTGATTCAGCGACCCCAAAAACATATAGTAAACATGGTTTGACCCCCGGACTCGGAAAAAAAGTTGTAATGAGGTTTTTTGAGGTTGTGTCAAAACTCTGACTTGCTGGGGGTTTTTGGACCTCAGATTCGGATTCAGCGAGCCCAAAAACATATGATGAACATGGTTTGACCCCCAGACTTGAAGAAAAATGTATGAGGTCTAATGAGGTTATGTAAGAACCCTGACGTGCTGGGGTTTTTTAAACCTCGCATTCGGATTTAGCGACAACAAAAACATATAATAAACATGGTCTGACCCCCGAGTTTGAGAAAACAAAATTTTATGAGGTTTTATGAGGTTATGTCGGAACCCTGACGTGTTGGGGTTTTTCGGACCTCGGATTCAGATTCAGCGACCCAAAAAACATATAGTCAACATGGTCTAACCTCCAGGCCCGAAAAACGTTTTTTTTTGTGTGGCTGTGTTATCATATACAATTCTAAATAATTTCCTTCTTACTAAGCGATTATTTTTCCACTATTCATCATAAAAAAAAAAAAAATTGATTAGCATTTCGAACTCGAAAGTTCATTGCCTCACTACCCGATTCGGGTAGTGTTTCTAGGTGGATAAATACTACCAGTGTGGGTCCACCACACCCACGACGGGTCAACAACACGCAGTATTCCCCGAACAGTCACCCACCCAAGTACGAACCGCGCCCAACACTGCTTAACTTCAGTGATCTAACGGGAACTGGTGTTTTCAGCGTGGTATCGCCGTTGACACTATTCATCATAATAGAATTTAATTCTACTATTTAAACTTGATGAGAATTTTCTATAATTTTGCTTTTTTATATCAAAAACGTCAGCCCTTCTTCACATCTTGTTCCTTTAATGTGAAAAACTTCACTTCGAAACTCGATATTTTAGACATTTTCCACAATTTTCAAAATAAATATCTCCTAAGAAGAAAACCGGAAAAATCCGGTATTTACAGGGTATTTAAATCAGTTCTTGCTCAAATCATCGAGTGAAAAACCTTTTTTGGTACTTAGTTCAAACTACGTTTTTTTTGGTTGATGATTCACCATTTTAGGCTAGAAACGTTTTGTTTCTGTTCAAAATTTAACAATTCCATTTTAATTTTGTTGTAAATACTTTTTGTAACTGTACTTTTAAGTATTCCATGTTTGGGTGAAAATTTATCTTCTTAAGTTGAAAATTCAGTTCTGGTTGAAAATTCATGTATTTTTTTGCAACTCTGTCTTTTGGGGAAGAATATAAATCTTCTTGGTGACTCACTCATCTCTTTGATTAAAAATTAAACTGACAGTTTGGAAATTCCTTTCAAAATTCAAATATTTTCTTATTTTGTTACAAATTTATCTTTATTGGTAGAAAATTAATCTCCTTGGTTAAAAATTCAGCTTTTTGGTTGAAAATTGATTTCTTTGGTTTAATAGTATTATTTTTGTTTGAAAATCAGTGTTTTTCGCTGAAAATTTAAGTATGGTGGAAAACTTTTGTTTCTAATTGAGAATCGAAATATTCCATTTTTGCTAGAAAATTTGTCCCTTTTGGTGCTCAATTTTTGAAAAAATTGCGAGATGCAAAATTATGTCACAATTATTCTTTATTTTTTTTAGTCGCTTTGGCTGAATTCAACATTTTTTGATTAAAAATTGAAACCTTTTTTGGTTGCAATATCAGATACTCCATTTTTTGTTTAGAATTTCTGTTTCTTGGAATAAAGATTGAATTACTTGGTTGAAAGTTAAACTCTTTCGTTGAAAATTAATTTTTTCGGTCAAAGATTCATAATTTCAATCGAAGATTCATCTGGTTGACATATTAGCTATTTTGTTAAAAATTCGTTGTTTTATTACATGAAAATTAATTTTCATTACTAAAAATTGAACTACTCCAGTTGGAACTTCAACTACTTTTTGACTTTTTTAAAAATAATTTTTTTAACTGAAAGTGTAGCTATTCCAGTTGAATATTCCATCATTTTAATGAAAAATTTGGTTGAACATGAATTTCTATGACTGAAAATTTAACTTATTATATTTTGTATTTTTGATGTTGTGATTTTGACCAGATAAATTGTATTAATAATTTTTATCTTGATTGTTTTTTGTCTACTGGTCTAAATCAATATTTTTCAATATTGACTTTCTAAATTGTGAAAAAATTACTTTCTAGCTCAGCTGGGAACCGAACCCAGGTCTACAGATTGTCGGTCTGGTGCTCTACCCACTAAGCTACTGAGAGACGAGAGAAACTTTTTCACAATCCCTACAAGTTGAATTCCGACGTTATTCCTTAACTTGTAAGATTTTATTTTCCAACATTCGAATGTTTTATATTTTTGATGTTATGGTTTTGACCAGATAAATTGTATCAATAATTTTTATGTTGATTGTTTTTTTGTCTACTGGTCTAAATCAATATTTTTCAATATTGACTTTCTAAATTGTGAACAAATTTCTCTCTAGCTCAGCTGGGAACCGAACCCAGGTCTACAGATTGCCGGTCTGGTGCTCTACCCAGTAAGCTATTGAGAGACCAGAGAAACTTTTTCAGAATCCCTACAAGTTGAATTCCGACGTCATTCCTTAACTTGTAAGATTTTATTTTCCAACATTCGAATGTTTTATATTTTTGATGTTATGGTTTTGACCAGATAAATTGTATCAATAATTTTGATGTTGATTGTTTTTTTGTCTACTGGTATAAATCAATATTTTTCAATATTGACTTTCTAAATTGTGAAAAAATTGCTCTCTAGCTCAGCTGGCAACCGAACCCAGGTCTACAGATTGCCGGTCTGGTGCTCTACCCGCTAAGCTACTGAGAGACGAGAGAAACTTTTTCACAATCTTTTTGGTTGAAAGTTATCTTTTTCAGTTGAAAATTTGTTTTCTCTAGTCTAAAATTCGAATATTGCAATTGAAGATTTATCATTTCAGTTGAAAATTCATCACTGTGTTTGGCAATGTAACTATTTTTGGAAAATTACTTCTTCTTTGGTTGGAAATTATTTTCTTTAAACTGAAAATGTAATCATTCCAGTCGAATATTCCATCATTTTAGTTGAAATCCATTTCTTAGGTTCAACATTAACTCTATCAACTAAAATTTGAAATCATAAATTTTTTGTTGACAATTTACCCTTTTTAGTTGAAAATATATAATTTTGTTGAAAATTCCCCTTCTTTGGTAGAACTTCTTTGGTAGAACTTGGGTATCAGAACTATAAAATCAGGACAAAAATAAATAGCTAATTCGTCATAAGGTTGTGTCTCCAGCAACAATTCTATAACCCAAATTTTATAAAAATCTCCCAAGAATTTACGGCTTCGAATAAAACTTCTTAAACTCAAACTTCACAAGTTACACTACAAAATTTGAACTTCCAGCAAAACCAGTAAAACCCTGAGGTAGTTTTGAGAGGGGAATTTTAAGCCTTTTAACAGAATAGAATATGTGGCGGCCCTGCGGAATTAATCACAAAAATCATCAGTGAATATAATGGTGTCTGACAAGGAACATTTGAGATACTGCACTCTTTTTGAATTCAAATAGAAAAAATGCTGCTAAGGCGACCGAAATGAATTGTTTAGCCTTATGAGAAGGTGCGATGACACACAAAATGAGTAAAAAGTAGTTCCAGAAGTTTCACAATGGTGATTTTTGAAATGGAATGCAAAAAGAATGCAGTATCTCAAATGCTCGTTGTCGGACGCGATTGTAGTCACTAATGATTTTTTAGGTCAAGTCCGCAGGGCCACCAACTAACAGTTTGTGTTTCGATGTTTAAGGTTTGCCCTTCAAAACTACCTTAATGCGGGATAAAATACAAGTTTGGCCAAGAGTTACAAGATATGAAAATACAGGGTTACAGGCACCGAATTCATTTGTAGACATACATAATACTTAGTAATCATCGAAAATCGGAAACATATGGTTTGAACAAGTAATTATTGAGAATGTATAAGATTCATGTACTCACAAATAGTAAATAGCGACAACAGAGGAATTACGAACTTCATTTTCTATTGTTTTCTTCGTTACCAAAGACAAGAAGTACTTCGTAGACAGAGCGATATGATTTTTTCCTAATAACTCACTTTCAATTTTTCAGAAACATTCATATGCTGAAGAAACATGCGCAAAGGAACAAATACACAAATAATGAAAAACCGAAAAAAGTTGTACCTTCACTTCTACTGATATTTGAAAACTGTAGACAACTTTGGAATAAAGATTAAACATGCTGACATGTTAAAAATATTTTTTTCAATTTTCAATTCCAGACATTCTGGCTGTGTCAATATTACACAAACTTTTCTAACAGTAGACATAAAGAACAATGCTAACCTCTAAATTTCCATATGGACTTCAGATAAGATGAAGTGTACATTTTTAGAGCCACTTGGTCGTCAATCGGCACGTGATCTTGGGGAGTCCAGATGTTCCTTTATTTAGGCGCAGGGCCATTTCTAGACCAGCGTTTCCCAAACTTTTTTCGCACTTTCTGGGGAGCGGTAGGGTCGCCACCCTCAAATTTTTTCACAATACTGGAACCCAAGAGAGACACTGGACGCCTGTCACTCGGACGCGGATGCTTGCTTAGCGCGACCTTCCCATTGTTAGAGAATTAGAGCTGGCTGAGGAAAATGAAAATTTGGTAAAATAATAATAAATTAAATTTTAATAGGCTGCGTTAGATTAGTTTGATTATTACAAAAACATTAAAAAAAGATAAACAAAAATCGGACAATAACTTCGAGAGTTATCGCACTTTTGTTACATTGAGAGGTCCCATTTATATATTCACAAGATTTGTAAATGTTTCCTTCGTTAGTGCAGATATCAACCGATTTTCAAGAACTTTTTTTTTCATTTCTCTCAAATTAATTCACGGATTTCATTCCGCTTATTAGAATTAAATCCAGTCATGTCGTCATAATTTCAGTTATTCTAACTGGTCATTATCTCGTAACAATGAAAGGGTTATTCGTGGCAGGTATACGAAATCAGCCGTCTGCTCGCAGCGGGGAGCCTGCCTCGAAGACTAGCGAGCTACCGGGCCCGGGGTGGCATCCCCCTACCGAGCGGTAGGATATCCTAACCGAGGGGCTATTCACTGGGAAATCAAGGGTACTAATCTCTTTTATCTTTATTAAAATATTCGAAATCAGTATGAACTCGATGAAGTCAGCGACTACGACTTTTAATATGAGCAGAATCTTCTAATATTATTTAAGCTTGGAGATCACTGGAGATCACCGGGAAATCATATGAAATCATTTTGTCATAACTGAATTCAAGACTGAATTCAGTGGAACACTGAATTCACTGAGTTCGAAATCAGCGAAATCAGTTGAACACTACGTATAGCGTTTGCATGCGCCGAGAGAGTGCGTATTGGTCTCGTTGTTTACCGTGAAAGCCCGTTGAAGGCGGTTGAAGGGTGGGTTGTGTATTCAAATTTATTTGGCTTAGATTTGATCAAATTAATTAAAAATCAATATTTTCATGTAAAATTTATTGTGGAATTTGAATTTTAGGGCCTCAAGCACTTCTAAAACCGCATTCAACGTTCATTTTGATATTTTTACGAATTTTTCTAAAATTGCTTGTTTCCAGTTTCGTCCATATATTTCTTTTACTGTTAATAACAAGACTCCGAAACAAGTTTTCAAAACTAACAGACTTCAGCGTAATTTCGGAAATCATTTATTTGAGAATTTAGAAAAAAAGATGTTTGTCATTTCTATAGTACAAATATAAACTTTCTAAATTGGTTATAGATTATAATTATTTTTTTGAGGAGAAAAAAAGTTTCCAAAATGAATAAGGGTTAAAAAAAACATTATAAAGCCAATTATTGCTTTTTAAATTTATTAGTGGGCTGTCTATTAGAGAAATTGAAAAATAAATAAATTTCTTTAACAATTTGTTTTAAATCTTATTCATTTTAGAAAACTTTGATCTCGTCAGAACAAATATTGATACTTATCAAAAGTAAAATAAGTTGATATTTTTACTGTACACGCGTGGTTTACTTCTTATTATAAAGGAAGTATATCAATATAAAGAAATTGAATTTTGAAAATTTTCGTGATAAACATAACAAAGAATAATCAAGGTATTATTGAAGGTTATTAAGAACTCAAAATTGCGAACCCTCACCAAATTCTACAAAAAACGATCAGATAATACTTTGCTATATAACTTGCTATATCAATGTGTTGTTTAAATGTGAAAATCATTTGATCTGCTTAAATATTGCTAAATATGTATAACTATCAAAATATAATATTATATATATTATATATTATTAATTCATCTCATTCGGTAACAATGTCATCCACGTAGTTTGGTGAAAAACTCAACAATAAATTGTATGGAAATTCTTTTCTGCCTTCAATGAAAAATATTTCTTGGTTGAGAATTCAACTCTTTGGTTGAAAATTGAAGTATTTACTTTTTAATTTAACTACTTGATAAATAGGAATATTTTTTTAATTTGGAGTTTAGTTACTTTTGAACGGCTCAATGAATTGCTAAGGCCATAACATATTTTTATAGAGAATTCGACGCTCTGCAAAAAAGGTCTGTTATGATTTTTTCATAAATTCATTCCTTCAAAAGTTATTTAAGGTCGGAATTGAACAAATAATAAACTTATCTTTTTTTTCCTAATTTTTGGCAAAAATTTTCAATTTATCACTAATTATCGTGATAGTTTTTTCCGGAAATTGTATAGTTCAAAATTTTCTCTAAAAAAATGATATCTATCTCGAATCATCACATTATCAAGTTTAATGATTTAAATGTTGTTTACTATTAAAAGTAGAACAATAAAAGATGAATTTTCAAGCAACGTTAAACTTGATAATGTGATGATTTGAGTTAGATCATTGTCTTTTTATAGAAAATTTTGAACTATAAAATTTCCAAAAAAACTACTAAGATATTAAGATGTATGCTCGATGATCTTTACTATTAAGATGCTTACACTTACATTTTTTACAGAATTTTCTTAAAAGTAACCCTTAAAAACTAACATGCATCCATTCCTTATCTCTAAGATCGCACGCTCTTATCGCCTTGCATTCCTCGCTTCGCCTCGCCTCGCTCACATATCCCTACTTTCTCGCATTGCCTCGCTTCCCGAGTAAAAATCATGGGTATGGGAGTGATCAATAATTGACTTTCCAAAGTATAAGAAATGTATGGTAAATGAGACGATCCCATGCTTCAAGTATATTGAAATAGTATAGATAAAGTATATCTGAAGTATAGCTGAAGCATGGCTGAAGTATAGCTGAATTATGGGATATATTTCATCAATACTTAAGTATAGTTGAAGTACATATTATACACTGAGAAACCCTTGTTTGTATTTCTTGTTAAAAATCACACTAGATTTCACTATCTGAACTTTGCAATGAGAGGCAAAAAGCAAATTTTAATAATATTTACTAACCTCAACAGTAACATTTGAAGTATTTATTAACCTCTGTAGTAAAACTGCAAGTCTGCACTATTTACTAATTTTGGTAGGAGAAAATAGTAAATTTGTTGGATTAATATCTGTAGAAGATAACAGTATTTACAAAGTGCTGTAGTAAAATGATGCGCAGGGACCGTGCGCACCGAATTACTAACTGGTTAGCAAAATATGCTACAGTGGGAATAGTAAAATAAATAAATACGTGTTGCTAACTTTCACACAAGCCTACCTACACACATGTTCTACATTTAACGCATAATTCACATTTATTTAAATTAAGAATTGACAACATTAGAAATTACATATATGTATATATTCTTAAAAGATAGTATTATATTATAAAGCTGAAACAGAAAAATCGGGTTAGAAGAAAACGAAGGCTGGCGGGAATCGAATATTCATGATATTTTTATAATTTTAAACAACAAAATTTCTAATGTAATTAAAATAAGTAAATATATTTTTTTAAATTACGTTTTTTTGCGGATTTTGCATTGAAACATAAATTAGATGTCATTTTCGCAACTTAAAAATATGATCGGCGATCGACACACGTCGGATGCACTCGGCCGCGCTCGGTCCAAGGCTCGATACTTTCTGCTAAATCAGTTAGCAATATTTGGGATCAAATTTAATAATTGGTATTAACCTTTGTTACAAAAAGTAGGAAATGTCCATAATACACATCGTGTTCCTACAGATAATAGTAATTTCTTCTACATATTTAGTATATTATGTAATTTAAAATACTTATTACTTTTATTTTTTTTGTACAATTTATTAATTTCTCTACTAATTTTTCCTACATCGGATTTTACTACAGAAAATAGTAAGGATTGCTATCACCAAAGAGGAAATCTTCTTATAAAAATAGTATAACTCATTAATTATGTATTAAAATGTCGAAATTTAAGCATTTTGCCCCCATTTGCTATCCGTTTTAGTAATTTTTCTAACCTAAAGTTTCTCAGTGTACTTCATTTATACTTAAGTATGGCAAAAGTCTCGGTCATAGAATTGTACTCATTTGTTCTTCAAATACCCTAGCAACGTGATAAAATATAATAAATCATAAATGACAGCTCGTCCAAAAATTTAAAAAGTTCGCGATTCAAGTGATTTCGTGAGTCAACTATATTTTGAATATTTTCGTGAGGATATACAATATGCAACAGATATACAATGGACTACTTATATGACTCTTATGTCATATATATTGGTGAGAGATCCAGAATCTTTGATTCCTAAACATAATATCAATAGCATAAAAAGGTTTAATAAAATTGTTACTTAGGTGAAATGTTTAGTGTTAAATTTCATAAAGTTAAACAATTTATGTTACAGCTAACATTTTACTTATTTGAATTTTACTTCTTTAAGAATTTACAAACAATATTCTTTGACATTATGAAAACCATGATTCTGGATCTCTATTTTCATGTATTTTAGATAACTGATTATCGCTCATCAGCCACGACACGGCTATACCTACTACACCCATACTTTTCCTATGCATCAGACATAATCTACATACTTCAGCTACACTCAAAAGATATACTTCAGCCACACTTTGACTGAACATCAGCTATACTTTATCTAAACTGCAGCTAGACTTTTCAGATATACTTCGAAATTACTTCCTCTATACTTCAACTATACATTGTTATACTTTAGCTATATTTGAGCTATACATCCACTATACTTCATTCAAACATACATGAAGTACGGGATCGTCTCATTTTCCATATTTTTACTATACTATCTGACAGATCACTGCCATACCATTTCACAGATGTTTTCCTAGATCAATCCCACACAAAAAATTTTTATTCGGGTTGCCAACCTCTGTTTGTGATATATATCTGAAAATTTTGCCAAAAACGAGAGGCTATTCACTCGGAAATCAGACAGTACGATTCCAGAACTTATCCTACGATCTCATCGATTTGCTATGATTTTCTTGCTAAATAAAATTAATACCAAGTTCTCGCTAGGTTTGATGAATTCAGTTTATGCCCGCAGTGAGTCAACGTTACGCCAGAGGAGTCCACCTCATCTCTGGTTGAGTTCACTTCTCGCCTGCTGAGTTCAGAGGAGTTCAGTGATCATACGCTGAATTCATTACTCGGCGGTTGAATTCAGTTCTTATCCACTGAATTCACTTTTGTCCTATGAGTTTCTGCTTAATTCATCCAATGTTGAGGACATTTAATTCAATGTATAAGACGTTAATTAATAATAATTCAAAGTTGATGCAAGAATATAAAAGACTCCTGGGTTCGGAAAAAATCGATTGACCTATAATATTAATACATTTTATTAAAGAGTAAATAGTACAACTTTTTCCTCTAACATAATTCAAAATTCATGTCACAATGGAAAAGATTCCTTGATTCGAGGATAATCGATTGATCCATAATATTAGTACACTTTATTGAAGATTAAGGAAGTTATGCTCATTTATAATATTTGAGTCATCTGTTTTCAACAGAAAACCTGTTTTCATCGACATAATTTAATATTGACGTATGAATAGAAAAGACTTTTTGATCATACATTTTCAAATAGAGTAATTCTGACCATTTTTGTAAAGAAATCATGAAGCTGGGAAAGGGATAGGGTGTGACAGAACTTTTCCTTTCCCTTTTCCATCCCGAAAAATTATAATTTCGAATACAAAATTTGTTTGTCTGATTTGGCTTTGTGTTATAAATTTTGTAGTCTTGCATTTTTTTTAATTCCTATTTTAAATTCATCAAAATGAAGGCTTTGCTTTGTCTGTTATTCAGAAAAATTACTAATGCTTCCTCTATGAGGAAGCAAATACAATTGCTAACGGAAAGCAAAGTGCTCGTGAAATGAGCACCATATAATTATAAATGCAAACAAAGTGGAAACACTCGAGATCGAATTCACAGATATTTATCAAGTAGTTAAATTAAGAAGTAAATACTTTAATTTTCAACCAAAGAGTTGCATTTTCAACCAAGACATATTTTTCATTGAGGACAGAAAAAAATTTCCAACAAATTTCTGAGTTTTTCACCAAACTACGTAGATGACATTGTTACCAAATGAGATATACGTTATACGTGTTTAGCAATATTTAAGCAGATCAATTGATTCTCATATTTAAATAAACATTGATATAGCACGTTATATAGCAATATAAGTATTATCTGATAGTTTTTTGTAGAATTTGCTGAGGATTCGCAATTTTGAGTTCCTAATAACCTTCAATAATACCTTGATTATTCTTTGTTATGTTTTTCACGAAAATTTTCAAAATTAAATTTCTTTATATTGATATACTTCCTTTTTAATAAGAAGTAAATCACGTGTGTACAGTAAAAATATCAACTTATTTTACTTTTTATAATTATTAATATTTGTTCTGACGAGATCAAAGTTTTCTAAAATGATTAAGATTTGAAACAAATTGTTAAAGAAATGTATTTATTTTTCAATAATTTCTCTAATTGATGGCCCAATAATAAATTTGAAAAGCAATAATTGGTTTTATAATGTTTTTTAACCCTTATTCATTTTGGAAAAATTCTTTCTCTCCAAAAAAACAATTATAATCTATAAACCAATTTAGAAAGTTTATATTTGTACTAGAAAAATGACAAACATCTTTTTTTCGAAATTCTCAAATAAGTGATTTCCGAAATTATGCAAAAGTCTGCTAGATTTGAAAACTTGTTTCAGAGTCTTGTTATTAACAGTAAAAGAAATATATGTGGACGAAACGGGAAGCAAGCCTTTTTAGAAAAATTCGTGAAAACATCAAAATGAACGTTGAAGGCGGTTTTAGAAGTGCTTGAGGCCCTAAAATTCAGATTCGAAAATAAATTGTACATGAAAATACTGATTTTTAATTAATTTGATCAAATCTAAGCCAAATACATTTGAATACACAACACACCCTTCAACCGCCTTCAACGCGCTTTCACGGTAAACAACGAGACCAATACGTACACTCTCGGCGCATGCAAATGCTATACGTGTAGTGTCCGTGCTATAGTTTTGACACAGTCACCAGTACGTAGAGTTCAACTGATTTCGCTGATTTTGAACTCAGTGAGTTCAGTGTTCCACTGAATGCAGTATTGAATTCAGTTATGTCAAAATGATTTCGGATGATTTACCAGTGATTTCCAGTGATCTCCAGTGATCTCCAAGCTTAACTAATATTAGAAGATTCTGTTCATATTAAAAGTCGTAGTCGCTGACTTCCTCGAGTTCATACTGATTTCGAAGATTTTTATGAAGTTAAATGAGCATTAGTACCCTCGATTTCCCAGTGAATAGCCCCTCGGCCAAAAATTAGGAAAAAAAACGATGAATTTATTATGTGTTCAACTTTGACCTTGAATAACTTTTGAAGAAGTAAATGTATGAGAAAATCATAGTAGACCTTTCTTGTAGAGCGTCAAATTCCCTACAAGAATATGTAATGGTCTCAGCAAGTCATTAGCCTGTTTAGGACTTACAAAACTCCAAATTAAGATAAAAAGAATTTCACATGCTATTTAAATGGGGAATAGAAATTTGCGATGAGCGACCTCTAAATATTAGTATTAAGAGCTCTGCTTTTCACAGGTGTCTTTTTACACCTTTCCGGAAGTTTTTATGTGGGTGTTTCGAAGAAAAGAATAGTCGACTTTTTTAACCACCCTATTGGCTCACATTGCGTCATTTCACTCCTCTCATTGTTCCCACGGCCCTCACGTTCACGTTTGTAGTCCCTAGATTCGAGTCCAAGGCCAGAACCGAATTCATACTCAAATCCAGGCTCGAGTGTATTTGATAAAGAAATCGTTTTACTGTATCTGTTCAACTTGGCCAACATGTATCAGATAGCTGTTTTATTGTAAATCTCAAAAGATAATTACAAAAAATTTGCCATTTTTCAGTTCACGCCGACAACAAATTATATACCTCTTGCATAGTTCCAGATAAGTCAACAGTGTCAATATTATATTCTGCGGAATGATTAACAGCAAGATTTAAACTTGAGGAGAACAAGGAACATAAAATGCTCTAGGGTACATACGTTAAAGTCGAGTATTCTCTTCTAAACACCTTTTTGTTTGCTTTCACGTTAGTACCATTGACGTAGCTTTGACCCCAAATATCCTAAACGCTTAAGTCATATTACAATAATTTATTTAAAACAACATGCGCAAGTGCTTCACCTCTTTGTTAAATGACTTGATGAAAGCCAAGAAAACTCTCACGTATCTCGCATATTTAATTCAACAAATCGGATGATAAATGTTTATATAGATAGATAAACGTTTATTTTTCAGCCGGCTGGCCCTAAAAAATTGACTTGCTTAAACTTTCATTTTTTACAGAATTTTTTAAAACCTAACCCTTAAAAACTAACATTCATCCATTCCTTATCTCTAAGACCGCACGCTCTTATCGCCTTGCATTCCTCGCTTCGCCTCACCTCGCTCGCATATCCCTACTTTCTCGCATTGCCTCGCTTGCCAACCTCTGTTTTCGCAGCTAATACCTACTACTTATCTGCTATTTACAATATTTACAGCTTACTTATATCTACTTCCTCTCCTATTTACAATCATTCCATCTATATTCCTCTTCATCCTTCTTTCTCTTTTTCTCCATCTTACCCAACACTCCCTTTACCCATGCTACTGCCCTTTTTCCCCCTTTTCATGCATCAATACCTCCATGCTTATTTCACTCCTTTCCACCTCTACGCACTCCTCCAACCAGTGATCCACTCTTACATCCCCCTTCCCACACAATGTACACATCCTCTTCTCCCGAGAGAGTCAGAACCTATTGAAACCCTCCATGCACCCACACCTCATCCTTGCTATAAGCTCCTGACTTCCTTTCTCCCCTTTCTCACATAAATATTGCGCTTTTGCCCTTGGCATGATCCACACATAGTTCACGTTAAACCTTGACTCTCTTATTCTCTCTTCCCCTCCTGTTTTCTCTCTCTCCATGCCGTTTTCCTTAACCAACTCATATACCTCCCTCCCTTCCTCGTGCATCCTTCTCACTTCATCCATTCGCAGTCCATTCGTTCTAAAGTACCTTTCCCTCTTAACCTTCATCTTTCCACCCCCTCTTCTGTTCTCCTTCTCCCACCAACACTCCCTAACCAGCCTACTCCCCCCCTCTTCCAAAAATTTCTCCTCATATTTATACGCCCGCCTCCCCACTACAATCCCTACACTCATTTTCCCCATCTCCCTCCTGACAATATAATTAGGCGTGTTCCTTGCGAACCCCAGGGTCCAGCTGCCTCATCACCACATTTGTCCTCCTAACTCTCTCTTTTATGTGACCATCCACTCCCCCGTTCCTCCGAAACACGAAGTCCAGGTACACAAACTCTTTCACCTCCTGCACCTCCTTTCCCTTGCAGTTCCACTCCAATCCCTCAACCCTTCCCCCTCATTTTCTGAACACCATAACCTTGGACTTTTCCTCATTTAGCTCTAACCCCTTCTTATCCAGGTATCTTCTCAACCTGTTCATCATCTCCTTTAAGGCCCATTCGCTACTTGCCAGCAACATTATATCGTCTGCATACGCTAGTGACCAAATCCTAGTCTTATTATCTTCCAGACGTGCGGCTCTGTCTTAACATTCCCTAACTCATCTTCCAGATCTTTCTCCTTTTCCTGTTTTTTCTTCTTACACATCAATCTAAACCCCTTCCTCATTTCTACGTATGCCTCTCTTTTCGCATTACCCTGTTTCCAACTTTTGTACTTCCTCTTCACCTTCCTTTTCATCTTTTTACATTCCCTGTCCCACCACGCCTTCACCATTCTTTTCTTCTTTCTAAATACCTTCTTTTGCAAACACCGTTTCACATTCTCTTTCAGATCCTCCCATATCTCTTCCACCGATTCCCCTTCAAAATCGTACCTTTCCCAGCTGCTCCTGATACTTCTCTATCGCCTCCCTCGTCCAGGTCACCCTCTCCCCTATCGAGACTCAAATGTTTATATATGTTTTCATATGTATTAAACAAATGTTTATATGTATTTTTACATATGTTTTAAATATCCGCAAAATTTCCAGAAGCATCGATATTGGAGATAGTCTCTAACGGCTTTACAGAAAAGATTAATCGATATTCTCAACTTCTACCTAGATTGGCACATACTTTGAATTTAACGTCTCGAGCCTTCCAGAAATTACTTTGTAGACGTGGTGATCTCTTCACGATTTTATATACGAGTAAATTTCTGAGTCTCACGTATAACGTGTTGTCACGATAATTCTAGTTCTACACACTTCTAGTTCTAGCACTGACGCTGATAATCATGATGAATACTCACTCGAATTCTAATGCGCGAAATTTGAATCCAATTATTCATAAATTAAATCTATATTAAATCCAAGTAATACTCAAGTGTCCTCCCAAAGCAAGCAAGCAGCTACTTCTTCGAACTTCTCGAACGTCTCCGCAAACGTAGCATTCTCAAAAATTTTCATGATCCTGCCTGGCAAGAAGACTGCATACTGGTTTTCCAACACAGCAACAATTTTTGTACCATATTTCGTGTGTACTTTACGAATTTTCGAAACAACGTATCTCTTCTTCAGGTTAAGAGCTAGAAGCGGTCTTGTAGACAAAACTCCATCCATGTGGCCAACTGCGTTAATACCTTTGAGGTCCATCTCCTCCAAAGGCATTTTTCACTTTTACTATATGACTAGCTCTGCACTGTGCTCAACGATAGACTGAAGCCACTGAAACCTGATGCTCTTCTTATACCCTATTACCCCTACTCTAATTACGTTCAAGAAAGATCGATCAAAGTTTCTATAATGTTCGTTACACGCGGAGCTGTTGCCTGCATTAAATTTCTAGAACCATCGATATTGAATGTAATATCTAACGGTTTTGCGGAAAATATCAATCGAAAGTTTCTACTCCCACCTATTATGATACATATATAAAATGCATTGTATCGAACCTTCCAGAAATTTTGACGTAATCTCTGACGATTTTCTATCAATCGAAGTTTCTAGAAGGTCTGACGTATGACGCGTTTTCTCGATACTTCTTGTTCTAGAGGAATTGACGCAGTTAGTTAAAACGATCGCTCGCTCTAATACCTAACGCGAGAAGAAACGAGATCGTATAAAATTTGAAAATGACAGGAAGTAAGCGATATTTGCATTTGGAGTTGTACCCAAGGATGTTTGTGATATTCAACGCCGGAAGGAAAGATATTTTAGTCATATCTTCATCATTATTATTGTAGTCGGTTTTACTATCAGCGTAATGCCTGATAGTTGGTCGATCACGAGGAGTCAAGAAGCAGGCCTTGGGAGCTAGGGCATTTCGAACTGCACAATTTGCATTCCAGCATTGAAAGTGGTGATTTCATCTTGTTAAAACTGTATTGCACAATTTTTTCAACAGAGGACAGCTCAGATCTTCGATACTATTCATATTGTGCACGTACTGGTCCTTGTATTTAGCAAGCAGCGAGTCCCAATAGTAGGGTGGCTTAAACAGGTAGACCATAGATTAAGCATCTTCCTGAATAGGAATTATAGCAAACTCCTTGTAGACGAACTGGTTTATGGGCTTCTTGGAGCCTTGTACATCCACGATGAACTTCATATCAATGAAAACTGAACTCTACTGCTGAAATTATCTCCATTTTATACCTTTCCTCCCCAACACCACTGACATTACTCCCACTTCTGTCATAACCCCGCCACTATCTTCCTAAACCAACTTCTTCACACTACTACTCAGTGGCTGCGTGTTTTATTTAACTAAGTTGTCGTTTTAACAGTCCATATATGTCTTGAGGTTGTGGGAAACGGGGGGTATTCATACAATTCTCATGAGCAAAAACTCATAGTTGTGAAAATATCTTTTCCAATAATGTTCAGCAACTGTATCTTTTGCTGATCTGAAACCATTACATATGGTATCATCCACTCTACTTTATGAATCGAGACCTTAAATTGCTCTTTGTTTCCTGGCACTTGTTCTAGGATCATACAGAGTGGTATAGTTACATCAAAGTATCCCTCATCGTGGGTAAGACGTTTTGTTCCTTCCGGGATGTCATGCCATTCTGCATTCTCCATAAAATAACTTTGTCCAGAAGCAAGTGAGATGTTGCCCTTTATGGTGCTAGTGAGACCGATATTCTTGCAGCGATCAATCTCAATACCATTGACTTCATAGCATACTTCATCAAACATATAGCAGATGGCATTGCTTACAGGTTCTGTACTAGCAACAGCTGTAACTCCATCAGGCCTTGTTAGTCTTCCATACACATGCAGTGAACTCTTGCTGGGTAGTATACACAAATCTTGATGTTAGACAGCAATTGGAATTTCATCACCGTTGTTGAATGATGATGATGCATAAGGCTGATGTGCACAAATGAATCGTCTAGTTGTCAAACCGGCCATCTCCAAAAAAAAAATTGTTGGGGAAAGCTGATTTTCTGTCACACTGCGCCTGAATAAGATGGGATTAAAAACTCTTTGGTTGTTAAAGACATTAGGGCATAATGTTTCAAAACACTTTTTCTATTTCTTGCTTGATTGAAAGGAACCTCTTCGACAAACTTCTTTATCCTCAAGTATGTAGGTGAACACTAAACGAAACGAGCGGCCATTTTCAGCATGGAGATTCGACCGTTTTCGCAGCAAATCGTGATTTTCGAACGCATATAAAACAGGGGTTGCAGTAGCTTTTTCATGGTTTTTTGTTTCCAGTTGATTGAAAAATTCACTTAGGACTCAAAAAGCTGAAAAAACGCATTTACCAAAATCAAGGAGTTGGCCGGTTTTTGCAACTAGACGATTCAAATCTGATAGTGAGCTATAGAGTCATCAAATCTCACTCCTCTTTGAATTTTTAGTATTTCTTCCATTTTTATTACAAAAAAATGACATGGTAAATATTTTGAATGGACGTTTCAGTTTCTTTTTTCAAGAGGTTGGATCTTTGGACCAAGCTGTATCAGAAATAATACGTTCTGAGGTGTTAGCTCCTTGCGTGCTGCTTGAGAACTGGCTTGCATTCGACATGTTGACGCTCTTATATAGACTCCTTTGCGATTGTACACGATACCCATTATGATGATGATTTGACGTGAAGTCGCATTGTTATCACCTCTCCTCGAAAATTGACCAAGCCACCGTTCTGATCAAATTATGCGGAGCTGAATTTGACGTATTGTCTTCACGGCGATTGAAAGGTAAATGACGTGTGAGGGCACTTCAAAGATCTAATGTCTTGGTGGTATGACAGGAAAGAATTCATCAATCGAGTGCACTTTGCGATTATTTATGTGAGCTCCAGTAGTAGCTCCACGTAAAGCGAGTCCCAAGAATCGTCCAATAGAATCATGATGTTGAAAGTTCACTTCGCGATTACATTTCATGTCGCTGTGCAATGTGTTATCATTTCGCCTAATGCTTATTGTAATTCCATCAATTGCTACAGCTTTTTGGACATAACTCTCAATATCTTCAATCTCACAGCTACCAGTAGGTATGGTCACAACTCAATCATCAACATAGATTTTATTCTTTCCAGTGTCAACATTAGGAATTGCATTAAATATGATCATTTCAACGAGTCCAAGTACATATTTCATATGAGGAGAGAGTTCTCTCGGGGGGAAATTTTCTGAGTGTAGCACAGAAGAGTTTCCTGTCATCATGAGAGTAAATGATTCGTCCATGATGATGTTCTTCTCTGTACCGTCTCGAATCCGTTCATTACATGCTATTATATAGAGAGTATTTTTTTTACATGCAGTTTTCCAGATGGAAATTTTGAGCACAAGTGGCAACATTCAACACTGTCATAGTCCTGATTTCTGCCATGATTGTAATCATCACGCTAACAGCATCTAGGTAATCTACAAAATAGAATGGTGGACAAAGATTACCGAAACTGTCAAAGTATAGAACATTATCTCCGATCTTTTTATAACTTACCCAGTGGGTACCAGGGCCGTGACTTTTATAAAGATTTACAATAGCTGACTCGAATTGGCGAGGTCCCTTTACTGGCAGTTGAGTGCACATAAATACTCCACAAAAATGTGGAATCTTTAGAGCTTTAGCATACTCGAACAGATCGGTATCAGACTTGTTATGTCATTGAGCCTCTGCCAGTTGTTGCTTGGCTGCGCTAGCATCGTTTACAGCTTTAGCTACACCAGCTGCTCCACCAGTGAGAGCTTCAAGTGTCACCAGGCCTTACTAGATAGTATACGATCTGTAGCGTTTCTCGCTACAACCTTTTCACGATTTCGTGACTATTTAATGTCGTGTTCTTTACACGCAGCATCTAGAGGATTGATACTGGGATTACTTCTAGCAAGTCGTTTGGCTAGCTGAATACCTGGACCACAGTATTGGTAGCCAGGTAACTTCAATAGAAGCGACCAATTGTTGATGACTTTGTTGACCAATCCTTTACCTCGATGCTGACGGCGTGATACTTTGTTCACTTTATGGTGCATAATCATTCTTCACCGAACGGAGGTTAGCACGCGACTGACCTGCAAGCTATATAAGTGCTGTATTTATAGCTTTCACAACAGTTGTGATCAAGGTGCTGTTCAAGACATAACCAATTAAGCTTCCGGTATTCAACATTGATACTCTAATCCAATCAAAAACGGATAGGGTGAAACGTCATGGTAGCCTTCTACCAGACAGCATTGGCGCAGTGTTTTGTTGGCCATCTAATTGCGGCAAGACAAATACATTACTTGCCCTAATCTTAAACTCGAACGGATTGATATTTAGAAGTTTCTACGTCCACGCGAAATCCCTCAAACAACCGAAGTACAAATTTTTGGAACGGATGTTGAATGATGTAGATGGAGTTGAGTATTTTTTCTTCAGTGAGCATGAACAAGTAATACCACCAAGTGCAGCTCAACCAAATTCAATAATTGTATTTGATGATGTTGCCTGTGAAAAACAATACAATATTCGAGCCTTCTTTTGTATATAGCAGGCACGCTCATGTTGACAGTTTTTACTGATGTCAAACTTACGCTCGAATACCTAAACATCTGGTTCGAGATAACGTCAATCAGTTGATACTTTTCGAGCAGGAAGAACAGAATTTAAGACATTTGTATGACGATCATGTAAAAACTGAGATGAGTTATTTAAAATTTAGAGACTTATGGTCAACATGTTGGAATACTGACAAGTATGGATTTGTTGTCATTGATAAGGACAGCGATCTCAATAAGGGAAGATAAGGAAAAGTTTTTGACTGTTTTATCTCTCTATAAATATATGTCATGTAGTGGAAATTATGTCATTATAAGTTGAGACATGGCTCATCAACATGTCAAAGTTTCACGAATAGAAGGAGGTGCTCCGTCAAATTGCTCAAGCTAGTGAGGCAATTCGGCGTATACATCGAATGCTCAAAGTGGGTAAAGGAGCCACTAAAAATGCAATGAGTGAAATTTTTAAGCCAATCGTCATTCCACTGCAGAAACTGGATGACATATCAGACTCTTCAGTGAAGAAGGAAGTTAAACAAATTGAGTTTGTAAAGAAAAAAGATGAGGAGGATGAGCAGGACGAGGACGACGATAATTCTTCCTTTATAACTGCTCATGCTGAAGGAGAGCAAGATACAACTATGCTTCAAGAAGATGTCGCGACTGAGCTTGCTGATAATTACGAGTATTTAACAAATTTCTCAGGATGCTGCAACAAAATAGGAAGCAGTATTTGGATATGGTTTATGGTATGCGTAAACTCAATGATGACAGCCTTATGATTGGTGACAAACCCATTAGTTTTGAGGGACAATATATCAATTTTGGTGGTAAACAGTATATGAAAAGCATTGGTCTGCTTGAACTTTTGTTTGAACGAAATCTATAAGAATCCCACATAAGCACTGAAGATCAGAACAATTACAAGGAAATTTTCATTGCTACAGATGCACACAAGGAGCGATACAGTTCCAGTGAATCCATTCGCACTAGCATCAATAATAAGTACAATAATTTTATTTTAAAATTGTTCAACGTATAACGCAGACGATCGTCCAAAGGTGGATGTTCCCTGCCACAGTATATGGTACAAAGAAAAAATGTTAGGACTGGCTATGCCCACTGGGACGACTTTAACGAACTATTCAATTCTCTTGGTCTACTCCTAGCGTCTCAGGCAGCAGGAACCCCAAGTCACAACAATGAAATTGTAGCAATCATTCAGGAACTGCTGAAAGCTGAAATCATATATGAGGAGGGTACTCATAACGGTTTCGTCAGTATTACGATGATTATCAACGTGCTTGGACGTTACCTGGATCGAACAGCTGCAGGAAGCCGTGGGCCGCCTGGTCTTGGATTCTCTGACGGCTATCACGACGTAGATGGCAAGAGAGTTTGTAACGTTAGTGAGGCCAAAGAACAATACGACGCTGTCAATTTGGGACTTGTACAGCGTATTGTACAAAACGAGATACGTACTGTGTCTCAACTCACATCATCTATGCGAACAGAGATTGACAATAATAGTTCGATGATACGTTCACTCGAAGAATCAATCAACGAAAAACTTGAAAATCTGGAGATTGAAACCCAACAAGATTTGTCAGCCCGTAACACTGAACTCATTGCCCAGTTGGACGCTCGATTGAACGCACTCGAGAATGAACAGCGAGAAATTGGCAGTAGTCACAGAACTGCATAAACCCGCTAGAAAGAATTATCCACGTCGTCGTGTGCAAACGCATGGTATAGACGAGACGAGACGTGGCAGGCAGATTTAGTTGAAATGCTACCCTATGCCTGTGAGAATACGGGCTACAAATATTTACTTACCGTTATAGATATTTCCTCCAAGTACGCCTGGGCGGTTCCTGTTAAAAGCAAGAGTGGACCAGATGTCACTTCAGCAATGCAATCTATGCATAAGCAGGATCGTGTGCCAAAAAACGTACAAACCGATGAAGGCAAAGAATATTATAATTCACATTTTGAGGAACTTATGCAACGATATGGCACCAATCTCTACTCAACGCACAGTATTCTAAAGGCATCGATCTGTGAAAGACTTAATCGCACGCTCAAGAATAAGATTTGGCCACAATTTAGCTTAAGAGGCAACTATAAGTGGATAGACATTTTGCCTCCTCTCATCTCCAAGTACAACAATATCAAACATCGATCAATCGGTATGAAGCCAAAAGATGTCACTACCGAGCATGAAGAGGAGCTGATGCAACGCTTAAAAAGCTGCGAGATATACCGAGGAGAAGGCCAAAGTTCAAAGTTGGTGACAAAGTTCGAATCAGCAAGCACAAGCATGTTTTTGAGAAATGATAGACTCCCAACTGAACAACAGAGATATTCACTGTGGATCGAGTTATGCTTATAAATCCATTGACGTACAGGCTCGAAGACTATTAAAAACAACCCATTGCTGGTGAATTTTACGAGAAAGAACTTCTCATAGTTAAACATCCAGACGTATACCTTGTGGAAAAAGTAATCAAGAAACGTGGTAACAAAATATTTGTGAAGTGGTTAGGTTTTGATAGTTCATACAACAGCTGGATAGATAAATCAGATATGTAATCAACTTTGTGCAATGTTGAATCAACTTTTGTGCAATATTGAATTAAGGTTTAAGCAATGTTGAATCAACGTTGAATCCATGTTGAATCATCGTTAAATCGATGTCAAACCAACGATGAACGAATGTTGAACCAATCATGAACCAATGTTGAACCAACGATGAACCAACGATGAATCGATGTGAAACCAACGATGAAGAAATGAGTGCTAAACTAACCATTAACTCATGTGTTCAATTTATGTTAATTCTACGCTTATACTAACTAGATGTAAGATTTTGATGAATAAAAGCAATTTATACACATATATATTGTCTTTTTATTCAGTTGAATCATAATAATAACTATTTACAAAACGATTACAATAAGAAAACCTTTAAAGCACTATTTGCAACTAATCTTTCACAACAAGATCCAAAATTTCGATATCACTATCGCCAAGGACGTCATCGTCATCATCATCATCATTATCGATATCCATAACTTTGTAATGACCCAACGCAAAAGTATCAATATTATTTTTCAATAATAATCACTTATCGTCAAAAGGACTAACCGCAATTTTTATTTGATTAATAGTTTCAGCGTTGTGAAGTCTAAATCTGATTGCATATTGTGTTCTAGATTGTACAATCGAGTTTCTTATGCATTCAGTATAGTGATTGAAGGTGATTGATTTCTTGACAACGGCAGCTTCTACCCCCTTTTGCTTTCTTAACGAAGTCTTTACCGTTTACGTGAATACTGAACATCTTGCTCCGCAAGCCAACAACTTCTGTAATAATTTGACCTAGACATTCGTCTCGAGGATAGTCTGATGTATCGAATAGGCATACATTGTTTTTCATATCCTCTTCCATATCAGCGTGAATGTCATCACACTGGACTTCGTATATCAAACTCTCCGTATCGGTGTATAATAGTTTACAATTGTTACCATATTTTTCGCACATGTAGCCATAGTGGAAGTTATAGATCAGAATTTCAGATACATCAAGCACCGAAAGCCCAACATAGATCGGTTTATTGAATAGGACTTGAGTTTTCCTCAATTCAATAGCCACTAGACTTTCACTGAATATAGCTCGACTGTGGAAATGCGGTTTGGCTATGAGGGCTTCAGCTCCATATCTGCCCTCCCACTTTGTCACGAGTTTCACATTGACATGAATTTTGACAAGTTTGAGACCATTCGCTAAGGCATGTTTGAGAGCCCATCAATGGAGAATGTACTTTCGTTTCGGTAAGAGAGTAGTTAGGAGCTACTTCTGTCTTGGCTTTGGTGGTTTCGAGTGTTCTGGACAGAACGGCAATTCATTGTGTGCATCATGAAGTTTCGATGAATAATCCAAATCTGCTTCCAGTATATAGCCAATGGGCGAATTGTCAGGAACATTGAAATCAAAATTTTCCAAATTCTTAACCCACTCGAAACCACCATAAGGGAGTGGTTGTCCCATTGCCCAATCATACAGGTTGTTTGCATCAATATATATAATATAGATTATCTCCCCATTTTCGTTAAAAACTGCCCTATACTTATTGTTGGCAGTGGCATATCGGTTTGAGCATTAGCTCACTCCACGCTTTTTGCCATTCTCAATCATTAGCAACGTATAAACATCTGTGAGAAGTTCTAATCTTATTCCTGTATATTTGAGCATGGCATAGAAATTTGAGCCAGGAGTGGTGTAGTAGTGTGCGGGATCAAGATCATAAGCCTTGAGACATTGTTCTCGAAAACTTCCGAAGATATCGGCCAAAAGCAGTACATCTGTCTTCATGTACAGTTTTACCTATTCGCCGCGATTTCTCAAATTGATCGCAGACCATACCTGTTGTGCATGTGCAAAATCCTCATAAAAGATCGATGTGTCATTCAAAGTGCTATAGAATTTATCTTTTGGTGGTAGCTGACGTTCTTTTAGTTTCTCTCTCGAGTCAAGGTATTCGTAAGGAAGAACACCCTTTCTCGTGAGAAGCTCAATTTTTTCTTTTTCGATACCAGAAAATACTGTATTTACAATTTTATAGCTAGTGACGTATGACTGTAACATTTCCAGGGACGATACCATGAATCGAAATGAGTCTATGAACCTGAATTTCATTCGAGTTTCCAGAACATACTTTGTTAATGAAATATACTTTTCTTTATTTAATGCTGATACTTTAATGTTGCCATCAAATTGCGCAACAACGTCCCGAATGATAAAATGAGCATCGTACCCACTTAAGTTGTGAAACACAACAGGTATGGTCCGCGAATCTTGATATTCTAAGTTGCGATGTTCATGTGCCGGACCGCGGTACCAACCTGTCAGATGACAATGGTCACGCACTTTTTTTATTGATGGATGTAGAGCCTTTCCGCAGATGTGACGGATTGTGGATTCAATGAAGACTTCCTCTTGCTCTCGAGTCAGTTTCTGCATAGGAACAGGTGATGCATGTATCTTGTCACATTCTTTTGCATTTTCCAGTAACTCCAGAGCGAACCATTTCGCTGGTTCCACATCATCGGGGCAGGACTCGTAGAAAGATAGTGAATCATTGTAGCTACACTTGAAGTAATATCCGATATCACAAACCTCATGTTTTTGGAAGAACGCAGTGTTAGATCTTTTTTCCTGCTTCTCCGCGGGTTTTAACAGGGACTCGCAGTCGGCATAAATGATGAAAGGAACTTTCTCTCGATGCTTGATGTTTTTGAATTCGATAATATTTTTTCCAGGTTTCGGTAGTACGATTTTTCAGTCATTTAATTTTTTACAATCTACAGTATGAGCCATCAACTTTTCTTCGAATGAAAATTAGTGTAGACATCGATTACAAATATATTTTCGGGTTTTCTTTGCAGATAATTGTCTGCTCACTAATCTCGAAAGATCTTTTATCTATACGTAATGGAAAAATAAATGACTGAGTCTTGCTATCCACGTTCACTGAGATATCATTCTTTCCTTCAAGTCTTTTCACGTCCTTTAATGCGACTGGGAAGTTGATACCAGAAAAATCTAATACATCTTTGTGTTCGGTATAGCTGGACACACGTTTGGCGATATCTATCCTCTCAGGTGGATACATGGCTGATAATATAGCTCATTTGAAAGACTCGTTGTCATCCTTATTTTGCACATCGATACATGCTTCCCTCTTCTTGATGAATGAAGGAAGTTCACTGAAAGATTTATGATTGAGTGTAAGGTCCATCCTGAGTCTTTTTCCTCAAAATCCTCCATTTTTTGCAAGATCGGGTATCTCACATAGTTTTTGAATCAGAGTTTCAAATCTGTAGTATAGTATATTTCTTCATTTTTGGATTTGAGAGTCTTATCATCTGGTGTCTCCTTACCGAACTTCAGATAGTATGTAAGGAGTACAGCGTTCACTTTCAAAGCCCTGTGTTTGCGCAAGGCCTTGCCCACCTCAGTAATAAATAGTCTTTCAGCATCATCCAGGGAAGCAAGAACATCTTTGTGAATTAAGTTAGCTACAACACATGTCTTTATCCTGCTATCAAACGCCTTGTCAATATCAATCCATGTGACTCGATAATTGATGTCATCACGCTTTAGTGTCTTATTCTGCACACCGCTTCCTTTTTCACCGAGCAAATCAAAACGAGCCTTAAGACATGCTAATTTTTGGATTATATTTGGGCACTTCCGGATTTGATTTATTGTTGGTGATGAGGTTTTTCTATGAAGCTCCTTTCGTACTGTCTCGAGGCACATCATGCACTCGTTTTTCCATTTGTTTACTTTATCCAGCTGTATTATATAGGAGCAGATCGGAATTACCATTTTATGTAGAAGATTCTATTTGAGCTCTATTTAAACTCTGTTTTACCTTTGAGTTATAACTAAACTATAGTTGACCTCTATTTGAACTTTATTTGAGCTTTACTTTAATTCTGTTTGAACTCCATTTGAACTATACTATGTAGAACTATATTTGAACAATATTTGGAGTATAAAATTGATTATTTTTTATTAAAATCTTGTCCGGTCTTAATCGCTCATTATGGGGGGTTTGACAAAGAAAGACACATTAAACTGTAAAGTTTTATTGTACTTACATTACACATATTTTGATTCTTTTCGTTAAATACTTCAAAGTTAAAAATCATTTCAAATATATTTTGGAATGTTATATTTTAAAGGGCTTCAATTCAAAAAATATAAATTATGTTCTGAAAGCCCTACCGTTTACAGCCGGATATTTATTCGAAGCGCTCACATTTGCATGGACTCTCGACCAAGGGAGAGGAAAACTGTAGAAAACCGAAACTCCTGAGCGCAGCCGGTTACCGACAGAAGGGTTTAGACCTAGTCATTCAATAGTATCGAGTGGAGAAAATCGTGTTTAAGTATAGAAGGGATTGCTTCATTCCCGCAAAAATAAACATCAGCAATATCCTTTTTGTGATCGCTACCTCAACCTTTTAAGTGAGGATATTTGGGTTTGACAGTTGCGTTAATATTCTTACTCCAGCACTCGACGCTAAAAAAGAATAGGATTGTTGTTTAAAAAACCGTCAGAAGAATAAATTGTGAACTTCTTAAATAAGATAAGCAAAGTTTTAATCTTATAGATGCAAATAAGATTCTCAGGGAACTTACAGTTCGTAGACTGTGTCACAAGTCCTGCCAATAATATCTCCTACAATTTGAGATTGGTTTTCTGCCGATTTGCAGACACTTGTCACAACATTTTTCGATAATAATCTGAGTTTACCATTATCTCGGCACTTCGATTTTACAAGATCTTTTAATGGTGCTTCTTGTTTGTAGTTCGCAGACCAAACCTTGCTAGATATACCATCATCATGCCCTAAATAATAGTGAATTATATCATCCATCGCTTGATTGGGACCTGTTAGGTGGCAATCTGATCCGTGCTGGCTTGAAAGAACAATGTAAACAGGTTCCTCCATTATTTGTGAAGAAAGCGGAATCGAAACAGAAAAACCTGTAATTACAAAATAGGGCAGAGCGATAAAATAACCAATATGAATTTTTTAAATGATTGCAGGTAATCAAATTTATTGCTTTCTACAAACAAAAATTCTAAGCCCAACTTGTCCTACGTCAGACCATACATCATTATTCACAATAAGCGTAAGCGAAAGCCCTAGCAATAAACCCACGCAAATTAAACTTTTTTTTGGCCAAATATTTAGTGTAGAATTTGTTAAAATTTTTTCAAGCAAAATTAGAATCTGTGCAACACCGGAAGTACCTTATAACTCAAAAAAATATTGGCGGGACCCGCCATTAACCCGAAATTATTCAAATTCAGCTTTACATGAGCGTATTATTTTCGTTTCAATTTGTTCGAATGTGTGCAACCAACTTCAACCCCTAAAAACTACCCCCTATGCGGTAAACACTATGGCGGGACCAGTGAAACGTTTCGCTGGCCCCGACATTATCCAAAATCAACTTTATATGAGCGTATTATTTTCGCCGCAATTCGTTCAAATTTGAGCAGCCAACTCCAATCCCTAAAAATTACCCTCTATGCGGGAAACACTATGGAGGGGCCAGCGAAACGTTTCGCTGATCCCGACATTAACCAAAATCAACTTTATGTGAGCGTATTATTTTCTTCGCAATTCGTTCAAATTTGTGCAACCAACTCCAACCCTTAAAAACTGCCACCTATGCGGAAAACGCTATGGCGGGGCCAGCGAAACGTTTCGCTGGCCTCACAGTTGATTTTGGACAGTGTCGGTGCAGGAGGAATATTTTGCTGGCTCTGCCATGATGTTTGCTGCACAGAGGCTATTTTTTGGGGGCTGAAGTTTGTTGCACAAATTTGAACAAAATAAGACGAAAATAATACGATCAAATGAAGTTGATTTTGGATAATGTAGGGGCCAGCGAAACGATTCGCTGGCCCTGCCATAGTGTTTTACGCATAGGGAGTAGTTTCTAGGTGTTGGAGTTGGGTGCACAAATTTGAACAAATTCAGGCAAGAATAATGCGCCCATATAATGTTAATTGTGGACAGTGTCGCGGCTGGCGAAATATTTTTCTGGCTCTGCCATGATGCTCGTTGCATAGGGAGTAGTTTTTGGGGGTTGAATTTGGTTGCACAAATTTCAACAAATTGAGACAAAAATAATACGCTCATATAAAGTTGATTTTGGATGATGTCGGGGCCAGCGAAACGTTTCGCTGGCCTCGCCATAGTTTTTCCCGCATAGGGGGTAGCTTTTAGTGGCTGCAGTTTGTTGCACAAATTTAAACAAATCAAAACAAAAATAATACGCTCATATAAAGTTGATTTTGGATAATGTCAGCGCCAGCGAAACGTATCGTTGGCCCCGCCATAGTGTTTTCCGCATAGGGGGTAGTTTCTAGGGGTTGGAGTTGGTTGCACAAATTTGAACAAATTAAAACGAAAATAATACACTCATATGAAGTTGATTTTGGATAATGTCGGGGCCAGCGAAACGTTTTGCTCGCCAAGCCAGTGTTATTTTGAGTTATCAGGTACTTCCGGTGTTGCACAAATTCTGATTTTGGTTGAACAAATTTGAACAAATTCTGCACTAAATATTTGGCCCAAAAAAAGTTTAATCTGCGTGAGTGGTGGGGCCAGCGGTATGGTCCTCTAAAAGAGTATACCGAAGGCCAATCCAACCGGTCGATTCTTTCAAAAGTTATTTTGCTCACAGGCATGAATGAGAATGTTGAAATAACGGTACATAGGAATTTGTATTTGTTTCTTTACACATTAAGTAATACGACTGCGTATTCTTCAATGGCATGAAAGAAACTGATTTTCAGGGGTAATACTTGACAAGCGTCAGCTATTACTTTTTTGTCTGTTATAAGAGCCGACTGTTACGGATATTTGAAAATTTTTCGAATTCCTTTCAACCTATTGAAATAAATTAAAAATGCGTTAGAATCATTTTAAACACCCCAAAACCCCGAAAATTCTTTTAGATTTTGGAAATACATTTATATATTTGAAAGTTTTCGAAATACTGTGAAATTCTGAAATTCTGGTGGAGAAATTCCCTGATAAGCACTAAATATTATGAAATTCCGTGAAATTCTATGAAATCTGAAATTTTCTAAAATTGTGAAATCCTTTAAACTAAACGCTGAAGAGGATAAAAGGATTGAGTAACAAGGTGTTTTACTTAATATATCTACTTAACTTTTATGGCAGGAACTTTTTTTTCTTAAGTAAATAAACAAACATAAGCTTCTGACTAAATTTTAAATCAGATACACATCGCACTTTACGTACAGCACATGCGAAATGTTGATCTTCTAACAAGAAGCGTGCTCGACCACTTTTGCCAGACAAAAGATCCGCAAAGTGCTTTACGTATATTATTCACTTGTATTTTGTGACGTATTTGATTTCTCTACAAATTTCAGTCACCGCAAAGTACTTTCCATATATGTTTCCATTGCATTTAGTCAATTTGCTCAATATTCGAAATTTTGAACATTCAATCTTTATTACAAATAATTAAAAATTATATAATAACTTAAACTATGATAGTCAGACGCAGTTCACACTTACGATTCCACTGATAAAAAAACTCATTGTTCGAAAAAATGTCGCTTAACTACGTTTTTCCGTTTCAGGGCAGTATAATTTTCTGAAAATTTGGACCATTGGGATCGAAAATTTGAAATTATTCAATTGTAACCTGCAATCCGCGGCTACGTTATTATTTGCATTATTTATTATTCAACGTCAACATGCAACTACCAACTTCATGCGAGAAATGTATTATCAAAACTATAAAATCAGGTCCAAAACAAATAGCTGTTTCGCCATAAGGTGCTGTCTACAGAAACGATTCTCTACCCTAAAATTTATAAAAATCTCGCCAGAATTTACGGCTTCGAATGAAACTTTCTAAACTCAAACTTCACAAGTTACTCTACAAAATTGGAACTTCCAGTAAAACTTCTTCGATATACGTACATAATGTGGTTTAGAAATTAATTCGGTACCTTTAATTTGATGTCTTGTAACTCTTATTCAAACCTGAATTCCCCCCCCCCCCCAACCTGCAGTAGTTTTGAGAGGCGAACCTTTAGCCTTTGAACAGAATATAATATGTGGCGGCCCTACGAAATTAATCTAAAAAATCATTAGTGAATACAATGCCGTCTGACAAGCAACATTTAAGATACTGCATTCTTTTTGCATTCCAATTGAAAAAATGCAGCTGATGCGACCGAAATGAATGGGTCAGCCTCAGAAGAAGGTGCGATGACAGATAAAATGAGTAGAAAGTAGTTCCATAGGTTTCACAATGGTGATTCTTGAAATAGAATGCAAAAAGGATGCAGTATCTTAAATGCTCGTTGTCGAACGCTGATTGTATTCACTGACGATTTTTGAGGTCCACAGAACTGCTACATAGAACATGAAACATCAGAATACCAAATTGAGAAAGTCCGTGTCACTGAAGTTAGAGGTATAATTAAGAACTTAAAAAACGGTAAGGCTGCTGGTGTTGACAGTATCAGCGTTGAAATGCCTAAATACGGTGGCGAGTACATACATCACAGGTTGTGCCAATTGATGAATTTATGTATCGAAATGGGAGAAGTCCCGGACGAATGGAGAAAAGCGATTATCGTACCAATATACGAAAGGAAGGGAGATGCAACCAGCTTCAATAATCACAGAGGTATCAGCTTATTAAGAAAAGTCAGTAAAATATACTCAAAATTACTCATCCGCAGTGTAATGAAAATAACAGAAGAAAATATATGGGAAGTCCAAAGTGGATTTATGCCAGGAAGATCATGTACGGATCAAATATTCAGCTCAAGACAGATCACAGAAAAAAGTTTGAAAGAAGGAAAGAAAGTTTTTTGTGCGTTTGTTGACCTAGAAAAAGCATCTGACAAGGTGGAAAGAAGTAAACTTTGGGAAGTCCTTAAAGAGTGCGAATTCCATTGAGTGGTTTCTACGAACAATATAAACAATATACGCAGGTAACAAGCCGAGTGTAAGGGATAATGGGAAGCTGAGTAACTGGTTCGATATTATGCAAGGTGTCAAACAAGAATGCGTTATGTCCTCATTGCTATTCATCATATTTATGCGCAAGTTTCTAAGAATGGCCTTCTGCGACAAAAAAGGCAGGGTGACTCGGTTTTCCGTCACTAACATATCTAGTGCCTCAAGGCATTCCCAAACTAATAGCGGCGTGGTCGTTTTTCCATTGAAGGCCAATATAGCAGCCCTGCTGTCTGAGCAGATACAAATGTTCCCCTTATTGTCATACTCTTTTGCCTTGTAAGCGCACTGGAATATGGCCATAATCTCAGATTGTAGAACTTTGGCGTAGGACCCCATTCCTATCGTGAAGCCCATTCCATTCCTTCTACGATATACGCTGGCTCCTGCATTTTCCTCGTTCCTGGAGCCATCTATAAACCAGTTGTCTCCATCGCTGAGCAGATGTGCAACGCCGTTAAGCCATTCTTCTTTCGTGGACGGGCTATTTCGATACTTCTTGTCGAAGAGGTAGCGAGGGACCGTTTTGTCCCTGGGCATATTCAGGGTCGGCCTTCTCGCGATGTCGTCTGGGATCTTCACTGCTATCCAGATCCTTCTGCCATTTACCAAATTTAGCCTCCAAGCCGCCTTCGCACATACGGCCTTGATGCTAAGATGGAGAGGCTCTAAATCTATTAGTGCCTCCAGAGCCATCGTGGGTGTCGACTTTGAGGCTTCAGTGATGCCTCTCAGAATCAGTCCCCTGATCCTTTCTAGTCGAGACTTTACATTGGACAGCTCGAGCAAGCTCCACCAGACCACTGCCGCATAGGTTAGCCTGGGTCGCAAGATCGCTGTGTAGATCCACATAAGTATCTCCGTTTTCAAGCCCTAGCTTTTCCCTATGACTCTCCTACAGAGCCATAGAGTCGCTACTAGCTTCTTGCACTTGTTTTCCAGGTGCTTGTTCCATAACAGCTTCTTATCCAGAATAACTCCTAGATATTCAGCTCGTTCTTTGATTTCCAGTTGTTGTCCTCCAAGTTGCAATGCACTCGTGGTTCCCCACGTGTACCTTTTGATGAAAACAGCCGCGTCTGTCTTACTCAGATTAACCGATAATCCAGTTTTCTTGCACCATGAATCCACTATCATCAGTGCTTGCTGCATTACTCCGAAGAGCGCATTCAGATGCTGACCGCGCACGATAACCATTATATCGTCCGCATAGCCTATGACGTGGTAGCCCTGACTCAAGAGTAGATGGAGCAGCTCATCCACTACTAGGCACCACAGCAAAGGCGATGAAACTCCTCTCTGCGGACATTCTGAGTCAATAGTTCCACATAGAGTGGCATCACCCTTAGTCGTAGTTAGATTCCTATTGTCCAGCATGTGGCACGTCCATTCTACAACTGCAATAAGCACACCATGTGCAATCATGGCCACCCTAATCACCTCTCCAGATGTGTTATTGAAGGCTCTTTCAATGTCCATAAAGGTTCCAATCGCGAGGCCTTTTTCCTTCAGTTGACCTTCAATGAGGTTTAATGCTCCACTTAGGGCCTTCTTTATCGTGTGACCAGCCCTGTAGGCGTGTTGCTCCTTGTGGAGTGGCCTACTTGACAAGACCTTATCGCGAATATATCTATCCACAAGTCTTTCCACTGTTTTCAGTAGGAAAGATGCTAGGCTAATGGGCCGGAAATCCTTGGGTGAGGTATAACCGATCCTACCTGCTTCCGGAATAAAGACTACTCTCGTACCCCTCCATGCCGTCGGGACATATCCCAACGTCAGAATAGCCCTAGCCAGTGTGTCTCCACAGCCTTTCGGACTCTTGTAGTTCGACAATTACTTTCATAAGTAGCTTCGATAGCTTCCGTGAAAGTTTTCGTTGCCATCTCTAGGGTATCCACGTCTCGAATCGACCTGGGAACCTCTGAAAGTGCACATCTTGGTTCCGTAGAAAACTGACGCCAGTCCGTTCTTCTTGGATTTCTGACCCATTCAGGGCCAGCGGGTAGAACGGATTCCAACACGAACTCTATCTATGAGTGATCCGCGAGAGTGGGTTCATCTGAAACCATCCACTTCCTGATATTATCCCTAAAACTACTGGTGCAGAGAGTGATGTCAATGACTTCCTCCCTGACCGAATGACGGAACGTCGGGGTGTTCCCCGTGTTAGAATACCCAAATCAGTGGTGATTAGATTTTGCAGTAAGTCATGCCACTTGAGTTGATGTCCGTGCTGCCCCACAAAGTATGGTGGGAATTAGCTTCGCATCCCAGCAGAAGAGCAATACCCCTTACCTTGCAATTTTCCACCAGTGTACGTACCGCCACTGGTGGGTTGGTATCGCTATAGTAAGGAAAATATGCTGATGCAAAAACTAGCCTCCCTATTCCTTTGAGATTCGTGGCTATCAACATCAGGTCTCTCGAATATAGTTCAACCAGCGGGACAGCTTTAACTCCCTTCGCCAGTATGCAAGCTCTATTTTGGCCGCCTTTGGCTCCCTGTAACAAAAAAGACCAGCCCCCCCTGATCCCCTTATGGTATCTCGAACCAACCATAGTTCTTGGATTAGCGAGATACCTGTGTCCATCGCATCCATGCCCCTCCGCAACACTGCTGAGGTGCCTTTGCTCCTCCTGCCCCTGGCCGGCAACCTCAAAGTTCACCTGACCGAATTGATAGAAGGGCCTGTTGTTGAGAGTCTCCTACTGTGTCCTCTTCCTGAGGCCTATCGTGCCTGACGATACGCCAGGACGCTATCTTAAGTGAGGATTTGAATCTCTCCAATCGACGGAGCACCTCAGACGGGTCTTCTAGTTTGCCCGGAAACCACGCCGTAGCCCTCACCATCTTCTGGAGCAACTCGACCCCACACACCTTGAGAGATGCACCTTCCCACGACTCCGTCACGACCATTTCTTTGAGTAGCCAAGCTTTAGCCGCTAGGTCGGCTGCTACAAATACCCCTGCAGAAGAAGGTCACGAATCTTGGCAATTGATCTGAGGACACTCCTTCGAGCGCCCTTCAGGTAGCCTTCCTAAAGATCTCGTACTTCTCCGTAGTGAGCAAAGATTTCGGGTAGTTTGTGTCGGCCACCACCATCGTCAGGGGGTTGGTCCTCTGAGAGGACATCAATCCAGCTCCCGACGACTTTCTGTTTGTCGGCTGCTGGACCGCCTTATGCCTCTTCAAAGGCATATTCACCTCCGGTGGGGTGCCCTCTGAGGCCATACCTCTCTTCTGGACCTCAATGCTGGGTGGTGACCCTGTAGCTGTCGGCGTTTCAGTTTCCGCAGCTGCTCTGATACCCTGCTGTCCTTGCCTCCTCAGTCTCCTTTTCTAGGAACCGCTGAAGCGTCTTTTCTTATTGGGAGACTTATTGGCCTCTCCCAATACCATAGCCTTGTTCACGGGGACTGTCAATCCCTCAGCTCCCGAGGGAGCTGAGGGCACAGCCGTCACCTGAATTTGGCTTGCCGGAGAGACAGATGGGGAGGAAAGGGTAATGTTAGACCCGTTCAGGCCCAACCCTTCTCCCCCCTCCGCCACCTCCATTCCTCCTCCTTTTCCATTTTCTGTATTTTGCGTGTTCACTTTGATTCCACGAGAAGCTAGGGAAATAAAGGTCCGCTCCTGCAGAGCGAGCATGCAGGGGTAAGACTGCTTACCCGGTGAGGGCGTCCAGTGTGCGTGAGATGCCGTTAGGACACCTTCGTAACCTCTAGGTGCCAAAGTGCCATGAGCACGATCGCTCTACACCCACAGCTGGGGGGGGGGGGGAGTCACATTGAGTGAGACACTCAATGTCCAAATATCCGCGTGCAGACCATCATAACAAATCAAAAAGACGAATTTTCAACAAATGAAGGTTTTTCTGTGATGAAAGGAAGAAAAGTTCACCTACATTATTGAACCCCGAAGCCAAAAGACGAATTTTCGGTACAAAAATTGAATTTACGGTCAGAAAAATAGGAATTTTCAGCAACAAAATTATTTTTAAAAAATGGTTAAATTTTCCACCAAAGAGGTAAAGCTTCGGAAAAAAAAGATTTTAACAGAATAGTCCAACTTCTACCCACGCAGTTAAATTTTTAATTAAAAAGGATCAGTTTTCAATAGTGTCAGTTGAATTCTCATACAAAAAGGATGACTTAAAAAAAATTATTCAATTTTCAATCAAGCATTTGTATTTTCATCCAAGAAAGATTAATTTTCTACTAAAACAGTAAAACGATAAACATAGTTGAACTTTCATCCAAAAAATAATTGAATTGATTTTTCAAAACAAAAGTAAATTTTTGGACCAAAAAGGATGACTATTTAACAAATTTATTGAATTTTAAACCAAATAGTTGCATTCTTATCAAGGAAAGATGAATTTTCTAATCAGACAGATGCATTTCTTAATAAAAAAGATCAATATCAACGGCCATACCACGCTGGAAACACCAGTTCCCGTTAGATCACTGAAGTTAAGCAGTGTTGGGCGCGGTTAGTACTTGGATGGGTGACCGTTCAGGAATAATACTACTGCGTTGCTGTTGGCGGTCGTGGGTGTGGTGAGCCCACACTTGTAGTTATTTACTACAAGAAACTATCTACCTAGAAACACTACCCGAATCGGGTAGTGTCACGCCTACCTCTAAAGGCTCGCCGAAAGGGAAATGGCTTAATGGTATAAAAAAAGTAAAATTAAAATTTAAGAAACAGTCGAATTTTCATCCAAAAATGATTTCAGTTGACCAAATCTATTTCAAATTAGGCAGGTTCTACACTTGAAGCTGCAGAATCTCCCGGCGACAAAATATGTTGTTTTTCAGAGGAAATTAGGCGATGCATATTTTTGCGATTTGTGAAAAAAAATGTTTACAGAGTTATGCAAAACGTGTTTGGTGACAGGTGGTGAAAGGATTTTACTGAATTTGTGTGGAAGGTGTGAGTGGAGTGTGAGGGTGGAAGCCGAGGAGGTGAGTAGAGTTGTGTGGGGTGGATTAGGGAGATAAAAAGTGGTTTTTAGCGATGGAGTGAGGTGGGATTCAGGTAGATAGAGAAAGTGAGGTTAGGTTGGCAAGCAGTCGGAGGAGTTTGCGGTCGGGAGTCTTGGGCATTTGAGGGCTCAAGGGTGGTTATAGCAGAGTTAGGGGATGTTGAGGGAGAGAAAGGGGTGTCTGCAGGGGCCGTGAGTTATAGAAAAGGGAAATAAAGGGAAAATTTGGCGGCGAACCTGCAGAGACATCTGTCGGCCGCGGTGGGTATTGAGAAGTCCCAGTTACCGGCAGCAGAGCGGGAGGTAAGCAGTGAGAGTGCTGTCAGTGCTGCTAGTGAAGTGGACGAGGAGGAAATTTTCCACGTGCCACGACGGACAACAACGCGTGGCTCGGGGTCGAGTAGCGCGTCTGGGAGAGGGGGAAGGTGGAAGGAAGGAAGCGAGAAGGTAAGGGAGAGAGAGTGGAGCACAAGCGACGGGGAGGATCTCTTGAAGAAGAAGAGAGACAGCCGAAAGAGTCCGGACGAAAGAGAATTGGAGAGTCCTTTCAAAAAAAGCGTGAGAGCACGTAGGTCACCCCCCTCCCCCCCCCCCAAATGGAGGGACTGTCAGAGAAGGAGGCTATCGGGATGCTGGTAGGCGAGATCAGGGGGCTAAGGAAGGACGTGAAGGGGACTAAAGAGCAGGCGGAAGGTATGAGGGAAGAATTGAGAATTAGAGATGAGAAATGGGAAAAGGAGATGAAAGAGATGAGGGAGAGAGTAGAGGGGTTAGAGAGGGAAAGGAAAGAGAAGGAAGTTAAAATAAAGCAGATGGAAGAGGAGATCAGGCTGTGACAGGAAAGGACGGAAAAGAGACCTGAGAAGGTGGAGGGCAGGACGGAAATGGAAGTAGATGACGAAGGTGGGGGAAATGAGATTAAAGGTATTTGGGAGAGGCTAGAGAATATGATAAAAGATAAAGTAGGAGAGCGTAGGAATGAAAAGGAGAAGACGGCGGATAGGGAACGTATAAGGGCAATGGAGTGGAGAATGGAGAGAAAAGAGAAGGCAGACAGGAGAAATAATATTGTGATAAGAGGGTTGAAGCTATAGAGTGAAGAAGAAAGGGAGGGAGTGGAAGAGCTGCTACAGAGCATAGGGTGGGTTAAAGGCAGGGTAGGGAAAATTAAGTTGGAGGGGAGGAAAGAGAAGGAAGTGGCGGTTGTGGAGTTGGAGAGCTGGGAAGAAAATTTGGGGGTAATGCGGAATAAGAGTAGGATACAGGATGAGGGAGTTTCCATAGATCACGATTTGACGAGAAAGGAAAGGGATGTACAAAGAATGCTTTATGACAGGGCGAGAAGGGAGAGGAGAGAAGGGAGATCGGCGAAGGTAGGATATCGGAAAATAAGAGTAGACGGGAAGATGTGCGTGTGGGGTGAGGAGAGAGAGGTGTTGAAGGAAGTGCAGGGGGATTTGTTTCGTAGGAACTGGGGGGTGGGGGTAACGCACGGTAGTGGAGTAGTGAATGTGCTGTACTGGAACGTAGCAGGGGTAAAGAAGAAGGACGAGGAGTTCTGGCGGTATATCCAGGAATTTGATGTTGTTGGACTGGTAGAGACGTGGGTAGAAAGAAAGGTATGGGATAGAATAGAGCCAAAGCTACCAAGGGGGTATAGGTGAAGACTTCAGGAGGCGGTCAGAGTGAAGAAGAAAGGAAGGGCCAGTGGGGGAATCGTAACCGGGGTTAGAGATGAATTAGAGGAAAAAGTTCATGGAGAGGAAGAGGGGGAGGGAGTGCAAATGAGGGAAATAAAAATAGGAGGGATAAAGTGTAAGTTTGTGACAATAATGAAGTCAATTCATAGAAGAATGTGTTATTTTGGTCATACGGTCCATTTAAAAATAATAGTGGATTCAGTTGTCAAGAATCAAGCTTTATTCGTTAATTTCATTAAAAACCAACGTACGTTTTCGACCTTGTTGCTGGCCTTCTTCAAGGTAATATATAACCTAAGTTAACATAATATACGTAGATGTAATAAACTAAAAACATTTATGATGGACAAAAAAATATTTAAAAAAATTTTTTATGTTTCTAATTAAATTATTAATTTCATAACTTAAAAATTTTTTCTGAAAAATTAGCTTAGTTTTTTCAAATTTCGTAATTAATTTATAATTTAAATTATGTATATTACATTTGTTTGTCTGATGTTGAATATGTGCTGGAATCAGAGTTTCTTTTCTGCACCTGATTAAGAAAGTGCGTTGCTCCTTCAGATTTACTAAAGTTCTATTGGTGCGTATCCAATTTCCTATAAGTTGTCTCGGAGCGTTTCCATACTTCCTTTGTATGTAGTTTAAATAGTCCATGATATCGCAGAACGTGATTGACCTTGATTAAATTATCTGTGTTCAGTGATTGGAATATTATCCACACTGTAAAATTTCCTTCGACCGTTGTTATCAACAGTATTGTGACAGTATACAAGAAGGATGGGATGGAAAGAATAAAAGAATGAGTGGAAGACCTGCTGGGCGAAAGAGAAGAGGGTATGGTGGTACCGGGTGGGGACTTTAATGCGAGAATGGGGAGCGAAGGGGGACTGTACAGGGAAGGGGAAAAATTTGAAAGGAAATCGAAAGATAATGTAATAAATAAGGAGGGGGAGATTCTAAAGGACTAGATGGAGGATAGAGGGTGGGCAGTGGCGAATGGTATGACAAATGGGGATGAAGAGGGAGAATGCACATACGTAAGTAAGGTGCGGGTATCGGTGATAGATTATGTGGTCATGAATATGCAAAGATGGGAGGAGACGGAAAAATTCACAGTAGAGGGGAGGGTGGAATCAGACCATCAGCCATTGAGTCTGTGGATAAGAGGTGAGGGTGGCGGAAGGCAAGTCAGGGAAGAAGTCTCGATAAGGGAGAGGGTGACCTAGACGAGGGAGGCGATAGAGAAGTATCAGGAGCAGCTAGGAAAGGTACGCTTTGACGGGGAGTCGGTGGAAGAGATATGGGAGGATCTGAAAGAGAAGGTGAAAGGTTGTGTGCAAAAGAAGGTATCTAGAAAGAAGAAGAAAGGAATGGTGAAGCCGTGGTGGGATAGGGAATGTAAGAAGATGAAGAGAAAGGTGAAGAAGAAGTACAAGAAGTGGAAAGAGGGTAATGCGAGAAGGGAGGAGTACGTAGAAATGAGGAAGGGGTTTAGATTGGTGTGTAAGAAGAAAGAACAGGAAAAGGAGAAAGATCTGGCAGAGGAGTTAGCAAATGTTAAGACAGAGGGGGACGTCTGGAAGATAATAAATAGGTTTGGGAAGCGTAGGGTGGGGGTTAGCGAGAAGATAGGGAGTGAGGAGTGGAGAGAGTTTTTCAAAGAATCATTCCAGGGCTCGGATTCAAGGAAGACGGATGGTGGATGTAGAAGAACGGGGGAGGCAGAGATGGAGGAGTTGAATGACGAGGAGATAGAGAAGCAGATAAGGAAGTTGAAAAGGTCAGAAGCAGCAGGGCTGGATGGGGTAGAGATCAAAGCATGGCTGTTTAGTACACAAGAGGTTAGGGAGAGGCTGAAGGAGGTAGTGAAGAAAGTATGGAAGGACGAAGGATTCCCAGGAGGGTGAAGAGAAGGGTTAATAGTGCCACTGTATAAGGAAGGGGATAGAGATAGGCAGGAAAATTATAGAAGGATTACGCTAATGAATACGGCGTATAAGGTATACACGATGGTGGTGGCAGAGAGGCTGCGGAAGGATGTCGAGGGGAAAGGAATATTGCCGGAGACGCAGGCGGGATTTAGGGCGGGTAGGAGTACTATCGACAATATCTACGTGCTGCAGCATGTGGTGGATAGAGAATTAGCGAAGAAGGGGACGAGAGTGTACGCGTTTTTTGTGGATCTCAAAGGCGCGTTTCCATCGGTGGATAGGGGGAGGTTGTGGGAGGCAATGGAGGATGGGGGAGTAGAGATAGGCCTAATTGAAAGGGTAAGGGAGATATATGAAGAGAACAAAGACAAGGTAACAGGAGGGGAGGGGATTTCGGAGGGATTCTGGATGGATAGGGGTCGAAGGCAAGGGTGTCCACTTAGCCCAATGCTTTTTGCGATTTTAATTGCGGATATGGAAAGTAAGCTGGAGGCCGGAGTGGTAGGAGGAGTCAGGATAGGAGGGGTTAGAATTTGGTCACTAGCATATGCAGATGACATAGTGTTGCTGGCAACCAGCGAGGAGGCCTTAAAGGAGATGATGAAGAGGTTGAGAAGATACCTGGATGAAAAGGGGTTAGAGCTGAATGCGGAAAAGTCCAAGGTTATGGTGTTCAGAAAAGGAGGGGGAAGGGATAAGGGAAGGGAGTGGAAGTGGAAGGAAAAGGAGCTACAGGAGGTGAAAGAGTTTGTGTACCTGGGCTTCATGTTTCGAAGGAATGGGGGAGTGGATGGTCACATGAAAGAGAGAGTGAGGAGGGCAAATGTGGTGATGAGGCAGTTGTGGGGGTTGGGAAAGAAGTTATTCGCAGATGATTTTGGAAGGAGAATGAAATTGTTTGATTCACTAGTGATGAGTGTGCTATTGTATGGGGTAGAGGTGTGGGGGTGGAAGGAAAAGGAAGAGGTAAATAGAACGAAGAAGAGGTATGTAAAGTGGACCCTGGGGTTGGCAAGGAACACGCCTAATTATATTGTCAGGAGGGAGACGGGGAGAACGAGTGTAGGAATTCTAGCAGGGAGCCGGGCGTGTAAATATGAGGAGAAATTTTTGGAAGAGGGGGGAAGTAGGCTGGTTAGGGAGTGTTGGTAGGAGAAGGAGAACAGAGGAGGGGGTGGGAAGATGGTTGCGGAGAGGGAACGGTATTTTAGAATAAATGGACTGCAGATGGATGAAGTGAGAAGGAGGCACGAGGAAGGAAGGAAGGTTAATGACTTGTTTAAGCAAAACAGCATGGAGAGAGAGAAGGCAGAAGGGGAAGAGAGAATAAGAGAGTCAAGATTTAACGGGAACTATGTGTGGATTATACCAAGGGCAAGAGCGCAATACTTGTGTGTGAAAGGAGAGAAAGGAAGTCAGGAACTTATAGCGAGGATGAGGTGTGGGTGTATGGAGGGTTTCAATAGGTTCTGGCTCTCTCGTGAGAAGAGGATGTGTGAACTGTGCGGAAAGGGGGATGCAAGAGTGGAGCACTGGTTGGAGGAGCGCGGGGAGGTGGAAAGAAGTGAGATAAGCATGGAGGCATTGTTGCATGAAAAGGGGGAAAAAAGGGCAGTAGCATGGGTGAAGGGAGTGTTGGGTAAGATGGAGATGAAGAGAAGGAAAGAGGAAGAGGAATGAAGACGGAAAGATTGTAAATAGGAGAGAAAGTAGATATAAGTAACATGTAAATATTGTAAATAGTAGATAAGTAGTAGGTATTAGAGCGAAAACAGAGGTTGGCAAGCGAGGCAATGCGAAACAGTAGGGACATGCGAGCGAGGCGAAGCGAGGAAGGCAAGGCGATACGAATGTGCGGCTTAGAGATAAGGAATGGATGGATGTTAGTTTTTAAGGGTTAGTTTTAAGAAAATTCTGTAAAAATGGATGTGTAAGCAAGTCCATTTTTTAAGGCCAGCAGGCTGAAAAATAAACGTTTATCTATCTATACTATCATAAGGAAAATACCTTGTGAGTTCAATGCGGGCTAAATGACTTTTGTGGGCAGGAGAATTTTTTTTCATAAAATCGAATTCTCGCATTTTTCTTGAAAACATTCACAGATAGAAAAAAATGTTAAGAAAAAATTTTGCATATTTAAACAAGTTCTACAAAAAGTTCTGTTACGCATTTATGATATCTTGTAACATTTTCGAGAAAAATGAAAAAATTCTATTTTCATAAACAAAAAATGTTCTTCATTCCTAGCTTATGGAAATACCCACCATTTTTGTAACTATTATTATTATAGATTAGCAGTTCGAACTCGGAAGTTCATTGCCTCATCTACCCGAGACCGCCACACATCTCTGTCCTGTGCATCCTCCATCCAGTTTAAGTAATCATTTCCTAGTTCTATTAGATCATCCCTTACATTTTTCTCCCATCTGTTTCTCGGTCTGCCTAGGGGTCTCTTACCAGTCGGTCTCCCTCTTAAAACTTGCGCCACTGTTCTTCCAATGCCCATTCTTGCTACATGCCCTGCCCATCTTAATTTACGCGCTTTCATTACTCTATTAATATTTGCTGACCCGTAGAGGGCATGCAGTTCATCATTATGCAATTTTCTCCATTCGCCAGTCTCTTCGTCCCTCTTTGGACCATAGATTTTCCTAAGTACTTTATTTTCAGAAACTCTAAACCTATTCTCCTCTCCTTTCGTCAGCGCCCACGTTTCACACCCGTACATGACAACCGGCATTATTATTGTTTTGTGGATTCTTACTTTGATGTTTCTAGATAGCAATCGCGATTTTAGACGTGTGTTTGCTGCATAATAGCACCCATTGCCAGCGTGTAGCCGCGCGTTGATTTCCGTTTTGATATTATTCAACATTACTTTGTTCGGATCTGACGACGCTCATATATTTTGTCTTCGATTCGCTAACTTCCAAGCCAATATCTTTGGCTTTTGAGATCAGGATTTCTGCATTTTTCGCTACGGTTTCTTTATCATCCCCCAGTAAGTCGAGATCATCCGCATACCCAAGAATTTGTATTATCCCATTGAGGGTAGCACCGGTCGGATTCACTTGTACTTGTCTGACCACGTACTCTAAAACTAAGTTAAAAAGGACGCACGAAAGTGCATCGCACTGTTTTAGGCCATCGCGGATCGAAAACTCTCCAGATAAACTTCCGTTTGCCCGTATTCTACCCCTACTGCCGCTTAAACAGATTTCGATAAGTCTAACTAGTTGTTTTGGTACACACAAGAACTCTAGGATCCAGTACATTCGTGCGCGGAGAATAGAGTCGTAAGCTTTTTTGAAATCGATAAATAGCTGATGCACTACTTCATTAAATTCCCATTTTTTTTCTAGCAGTTGTATAATTATAAACATTTGATCGCTTGTAGATCGGTTTCGGCGGAATCCACACTGGTAATCCCCAATGATTTTCTCAGCGAAAGGAGTTAGTCTACCTAAGATTACGTTGGACAGGATCTTATAACACGAAGGCACAAGTGAAATCCCCCGATAATTGTTACAGTTCGTTTTATCGCCTTTTCTAAAGATAGGAATAATAATAGAGATATTCCATTCCTGCGGCATGTGTTCTGTTTCCCAAACTGCGCGTATTAATTTACAAATTTGCCTGATGAGGCAAGGGTCTCCATTTTTTATCAGTGCTGACGGAAGGTCGTCGATGCCCGCGGCATTGTTATTTTTCAACTTCTTTATAAATATTAAAAATATATATACGTTCATATGAGGAAAACTCCATGTTAGTTTTATGTAGGCTGAACAATTTTTATCATCAGAAAATTATTTTTCATATATTCGAATTTTTCAAATTTTTTGCAGAAACAATTTAAGTTACAAAATGAATGTCAAGACAAGAAATTTTTTGACTGAAAAGTTTTCATATTCAATATATTTGAATATATATCGCATTTATCCAGGTATTTTTTAACAATGTATAAAAACTTCATCTGAATCTCAGTTTAAAAAATAAATAAATAATATTTGGACCCGCGTGTTCAGATTTTTATTATCTACTTATTCAGATTCTCCATTAGTTTTTAGGTTCCTTGCTGTTAAACTAATTTTTCTATCTACAAAAGATTTAAACAGTTTTATTTGTTTTTCAAACTGAGATTCAAATCAAGTTTTTATACTTTGTTGAAAAATACCTTGATAAATGTAACATATATTTAAATATATTGAATATGAAAACATTTCAGTCAACAAATTTATTGTTTTGATACTTATTTTGTAACTTAAATTGTTTCAGCAAAAAATTGCAAAATTCGAATTTATGAAAAATAATTTTCTGATGATGACAATTGTTCCGCCCACGTAAAACTAACATGGAGTTTTCTTCATACTAACGTATATATATGTTTAGTATTTAACAAAAATGGTGGGTATTCCCATAAGCCTGGAATGAAGACAATTTTTTCTTTATGAAAATTGAACTTTTTCATTTTTCTCGGAAATGGTACAAGATATCATAAATACGTAAGAGGACTTTTTGTAAAACTTTTTTAAATGTGCAAACTATTTTGTCAACATTTTTTTGTATCTGTTGTTGTTTTCAAGAAAAATGTGAAAATTCGATTTTATGAAAAAAAGTTATTTAGCCTGCATTAAACTCACAAGGTATATGATAGTAAAAATTCAACAAAAAAATTCCTCTAAAAAACAACACATTTTTTCGCCGGGAGATTCCGCAACTTCAAGTGTAGAACCTGCCTGATTTGAAAAGGATTCGGTCAACTGAAATCTTTTTTTGGATGAAAATTAGACTGTTTTTTTATTTATCTTTTTTATTACAAAATTCATCTGTCTGATTAGAAAATTCATCTTTCTTTAATAAGAATGCAACTATTTGGTTGAAATTTTAATAAATTTGTTAAAAAGTAATTCTTTTTGGTCCATTTTGTGTGGAAAAATCAATTCAATTATTTTTTGGATGAACGTTCAACTATGTTTTTCGTTTTACTGTTTCAGTCGATAATTAATCTTTCCTGGATGAAAATGCAACAGCTTAATTGAAATTCCATTTTTTCTGGCCGTAAATTCAATTTTTGTACCGAAAATTCGTCTTTTGGCTTTGAGGTTCAAAAATTTAGGTGAAGGTGAACTTTTCTTCCTTTCATCACTGAAAAATCTTCATTTGTTGAAAATTCGTCTTCTTGATTTTAAAATACATTTTTTAAAATGAAACTTCATGCTTCTTGGTTGAAATATTAAATATTACACTTTTTGTTGCGAATTCATCTTTTAAGGTTAAAAGTTCAACTATTTCGTTGAAAATTTAACTGTTTTGTAGAGAATTGAATTATTTTGTAGAAAATTCAAGTATTTTCTTAAGGAGTCATCTTTTATCGAAGAAAAGTCTCCTTTTTGTTCGAAATGGATAAATTAAAAAAATTTTAATTTGTGTATGAATGTTAATGTTAATACCTTTTTCCCCAGATTTTGGAACCCCCATTACCACCCCCATAGTCATGGTGGCTAAAAATGTGTTCTATGGTTTTTATTTTTTTTTGACATATTCGTTCAATAGAAAAATCTGAATAAAATTAGTACAAAACAAATAATAACAATACACACACAAAAAATTGTTCATTGTTTTGGCATGAAATTCGAATTTTTTGAAGAAATTCAAATTATCTATGTACAGAATTTTTTCAGATTTTTAATTGATGTGGAAGGTACCTTTTTTAAATAAAAACTTTCACAGATGGCAGATAAGGTAAGTGTTCACGGTGGTCAGGAAGGATGAATAGGCATAACAAAAATGGCAATAAAATCCGTTTGCGGGATGATATTCGGGCACGAATATACATCAATAATCTGTTTGAATTGAAATCCTAGCTGATCCTGTTCTCGAGATATCGTAAAATTGCGCATTCTAGCTATTTCATCATTAGAATTTCCTCTTAAATTTAAGGTTGAGAGGATTTTCAGTTGTCTTAACCAAATAATTCTGTTTGTGTAAAAAATATATTCACGTCATTCAAAACAAAACAGGCAAGAGGACGATGCTTTTGTTTCAAGATAACCTTTTCCCTGAGTGCATAAAAGGCTAGGATCAGTCAGAAGATTTTGGGTGATTCTTATCTTGTTTTTGTCTTGGAAATTTTTTATATTTTCCGTGTTAGAGATCAAGTTTGAGTGGCATGCTAACGGATAAATATGGCTTCTTCTCCACTAAAGAAGAATATAGATCATAAATGTGATCATGAAGAGAATAAGATGAAGGTATGTGCACCTTGTGGTAGAAAAATAATTTTCGGATGATAAAGATCACAAGATTTTCTTATATCTGAGACCAACGAAGAATTGATCAGGAAATACATTAATATATGTTTCGATACATCTAGTTCGAAATTTCCGTTAAGTATTTGTAGCTCTTGTCGTCATGCACTTGCTAATCGGGGAAAAAATATTTTCACAAGACCTTTACAAACTATGCCAAATTATGACGAGATAATTTTACTGAAAGAAACTAGAACGACTTTCAATTGTAACTGTTACGTGTGTCGAGTAGCATGATTTAAAGGTCATTCAAAACCTATAAAAGGTAGAAGGCATATGCTCAATGTTTCGAATCAAATTGATGCATCTAATGGTCTCAATGGCACAAAAAATGTTCATGTTCATGAATCCGAACCGAGTAAAAAAGAATCAAGGGATTCGTTTGGAATGTGTAGAAGGTGCTTTCAATAAGTAGGTAAAGGCACTTATCATCCTTGTGTTTCTACTTCTAAGTCAGAAAACAATGCCCGTGACAATGTATTGAAAATAGTAGGAAAGTTACCTGAAAAGCAACAAAATCAAATTTTTTCTTCAATTTTGAAAGCAAGAAGATCTAGTGTTGAACAACAAGGTGAAGAAATAACTTTAAATACTCTGGGTTCCAAAATAAGAGTAGCTGTGAATCCAAAACCAAATAAGCAAGTTGTTTTTCATGCCGAAAAATTAGACAATTTTCATGTAAACTCTGGTGTTTCATGCAACCACATGAAAAAAATGAAGAGTTTTTTGAGAAGCAACGCAGGCAGGAAATCTGTTCGTGTATCATACGAGCAAAACATATCGCAAAAATTAAGAACTTTAGAAGATGTTTACAAGGATAAGGTTTTCCAGTTTGATACTGAAAACGACCAAGAAGAAAATAGGCCTGTGATTTGGGCAGCTGCTGAAGAATTGCTGGACGCAGTTGTAGAAAAGCGGGGTCAAATTGGTATACCTAAAATAAAATTAATGGCGGATGGAGTATAGGGGTTTTTCAAAATTTCGATGACAATTTTGACTGAAGATTATTCTGCAATTACTGAAAGCGCCAAGGGAAGTAACGGTACAAAAGCTAAACTAACAAGTGTTCAGGAATTGATACTATTGTGCGTAGTGCCTCAAATAAAAGAAACCTATGAAAACCTCAATTTATTAGTCAAATTGACTATAGTTAACGATATTCCCTTCAAATATGTATCAGATTTCAAAGTTTTGCTGCTGGTGAATGGACAACAAACTGTATCAGCAAAGTAACCTTGTCCCTATTGTTTTTTTACTTTAATAGAACTACGTCACACACAAGACACGTCAAATAAAAATTCTGAAGATATTCATGATGAAAGTACTCAGTTGAAGACTTACGGAGATTTAAAAAAAGATTGTAATAAATTTGAATCTCTAGGCAAAAATAAAATAAAAGCTAAAGATTGTCGCAATACAGTCAACCCTCCTCTCTTTGAAGAAGATGATGAACTGTACTTCATGAAAAAATGTGTGATTTCCGAACTACACATTCTGCAAGGATTCGTGAATCATCTCTTCTGAAATGGTTTAGTTCCTATTTTGTTCGAAGAGATAGCTTCACTTTGGCCGAAAAAATTACATCTGATTTAAAAAAATTATCCGAGGACGCGCTGCTTAGTGGTGATAGGCACCCACCGAGCAGAAATATATATATATATATATATATATATATATATATAAACACGGGTGTTAAACTAGCATATATTCATCTATTCTATACATACCTTGTATAAAAGTCATAACTAGCTGAAATACGTAATTTGACGATATCTCGTGAACAGGATCAGCTAGGATTTCAATTCGAACGGATTTTTGATGCATATTTGTGCCCGAATATCATCCTGCAAACGGATTTTATTGCCATTTTTGTCATACCTATTCATCCTTCCTGACCACCGTGTGTTCTACATACCGGGCACCCTAGATTCCTTAGTGTCCCTCTTACCGGCCTAGATCGGTAAGAAGAGGAATCTGTATTTTTCAAATTACGACTTTCGAGATATATCTATTCATTAATCGATTGCTTCGACTCATGGCTATCTTCATGTCATCTTCGTCTGCTTCGAAATCACTGCTATTTGTATTTACTAAATGTTTGCGATTTGTTGCATTTTTACGTTGATCTTTCACGCCATTATTCTAATAACGTCTAGCGATTCGAGGTTTTTCCGTTTTTGGTTGGAAAATAGTCGTAAAAACTGTAAGTATGATATATAAGTGAGATACAATTATCATCTTGTCAAGTAGACGCTGATCGCACTATAGAAAATCTTTCACGTAATAAACGAAAAAATTAGTCGAATTGTGTTCGAAAAAGGGTATTTATCTTGATACAATGATAATTTTATTTAAGCCCAATGATAATTGAAATTAAGCTCCAAATATTTTAATAGAATGCGTGAAAACTGTAAGGTTATTGATACTTCATCGATAATTTTTCAGTTTTTATACTTTTTATAAAATATCGATACTATTTATACGGTATTTTATTTTAGCTGATATCAATACTTGATACTTTTTTCGGGGTAATTGAAATATTTTCGGGAAATTTTTTTTCAGGTAAAATAACCGAATACATTTTTCACTGGATTATACTTAAAAATGATTAGGCTTTTTCACGACGGATGTGATAACATTTTTCAATCTAATATATTGCGATCTAAAATTTACACATAACGATTATTTGAAAACTTTTAATAGTATTAACAACCCAACAAATTATCAGACTGATCAGCAAGTAAATGCAAAAATGTGAAAACTGAAAAAAAAAAAACAATTTTTAGTAAATGTAAAAATAGTTCCAATATCATCATTTAATTGGTTCGTTGTTTATGCAAATTATTGGTTATAGGTGTAAATGGCTGATTCAAACGTGAAGCATGAACGATGTGCAAAATGCTATGTTGTATCCTGGCGATCTTCCGGCCAATTAAAGGTGTTAACTAATGAATCTGAAGCAGAAGAAATTGAAGGAATATTGCAGAAAAATGTTAATGTGGGTGACATTTTGTGTAATAAGTGTCGCAAAATTGTTTACCCGTTCACAGACTCAAAAGTTGGAAAGGTTTCAGGCTATGTTTTTCACAAAAACGATACAACTGAAAGTACGGACCATTTCGTAGAAATGCCATTTTACAGAGTTATATCGATTCACGGATATTGTTTTATTTACGGATCCTTCCGGCACGTCAACACTCGCGATAAATATTTAAAAATTAATAAAATAAAACTTTTTTCAAAGGTCGAAAAAAAGTAAACAGAAACAGTACAATCAGCGCCGCGTGGTATCCCGATCGATCACTAAATCGATTTGAAATGACTTCTGGCGCCATATTCAAAATAGAAAAAGCATTGAAACATATGTACGAGTAAGAATTCTTAAAAAGTTATAATATATTATTGAGAAAACATAACAAATAAATATTACCTTACAAAAATATAAGAAAAAAAAGAAGGAAAAATATATTCAACGCAAAATACTGACTGATAAAATAGATAAATAAAACTTTCCACATTTTCTTCTTATTCTGAGTTGATCTTATAACATTCCCTTCATACCACCCACACAGAAGAAATAATTTACATATAGCTAAAGAAGATTTGGTAAAGATTTTCCAAATTTGTAATTAGCAAAAATGAGCATTTTCCACAAAATGCAATGTTATTGTGTTTATGATTTTTTCAGAGGAACCTTAGGCTATACAATGTACACCTAACAACCCATAAAGCCCACCCACGCAATAGAACTCAACTCTAGAAAGCTGGAAAGACCCGGTGAATAGTTTCCGATCTTAGTCCATGGGAATATAATCATTTCTCGAAAAAAATCAAAGTTATAGCGACTTTGATTTTTTTAAAAGGTCCTTGGGTTCTGGATTATTATCATAACATCCCCAAATGTCCATTCACCCACAAGAAATAAATTACATATGGCTGTTAAGATTTGGTAAAGATTTTCCAAACTTGTAATTAGCAGAAAAAAGTTTATTTTCATAAAATGCAAAGTTATTGTGTTAATGATTTTTTCATAGAAACCTCAGGCTATACAATGTACCCCTAACATTCCATCAAACCCAAACACGTATTAGAAATCAATTCTAGGAGGCTGCAAAGACTTGGTAAACATATTGCTGTATTATTCTTTGACGAAAAAATAACATTTTTGGAAAAAGTCGAAGTCGTTGTTTCTATGATTTTTTTATGTGATCCTCAATCAATAGATTGTTATCAGAACACCCATACAAACCCACTCTCGCATTAGAAATCAATTCTAGAAAGTTTTCGAGACAAGTTTTTTATTATATATTCCAAAGACATTCTGACTCTTATTGGCTTCATTCCAAACCTGAATTCGAGTTGGAATTCACAGGTTCAAGTCGATCAGACTCCATAGTGGCCTCTGGGCGTTATGAAAACGATTTCAAAACTGGTCTTTTTCACATTATTATCGAGATCCAGTTTTCAGGACAAGTTTTTTATTATTTATTCCAAAGAAATTCTGACTCTTACTGGCTTCATTCCAAACCTGAATTCGAGTTGGAATTCACAGGCTCAAGTCGATTATACTCCATAGTGGCCGCTGGGCATTATAAAAACGATTTCAAACTAGTCTTTACCAAATCTTAACAGCCATATGTAATTTATTTCTTATGTTTGGATGGACTTTTGGGGATGTTATAATAATAATCCAGAACCCAAGGACCTTTCAAAAAAATTAAAGTCGCTATAACTTTGATTTTTTAGAGAAATGATTATATTCCCATGGACTAAGATCAGAAACTATTCACCGGCTCTTTCCAACTTTCTAGTGTTGAGTTATATTGCGTCGGTGGGTTTTATGGGTTGTTAGGTGTACATCATATAGCCTAAGGTTCCTCTGAAAAAATCATAAACACAATAACATTGCATTTTGTGGAAAATGCTTATTTTCGCTGATTACAGATTTGGACAATCTCTACCAAATCTTCTTTAGCTATATGTAAATTATTTCTTCTGTGTGGGTGGTGTGGAGGGAATGTTATAAGATCAACTCAGAATTAGAAGAAAATGTGGAAAGTTTTATTTATCTATTTTATCGGTCAGTATTTTGCGTTGAATATATTTTTCCTTCTTTTTTTTCTTATATTTTTGTAAGATAATATTTATTTGTTATGTTTTCTAAATGATATATATTATAACTTTTTAAGAATTCTTCCTCGTACGTATGTTTCAATGCTTTTTCTATTTTGAATATGGCGCCAGAAGTCCTTTTAAATCGATTTAGTGATCGAACGGGATACCACGCGGCGCTTATTGTACTGTTTCTGTTTCCTTTTTTTCGACCTTTGAATAAAGTTTTATTTTATTAATTTTTAAATATTTATCGCGATATGTGCTTCCTGTGGGGGAAAAAATTGCCCCCCCCCCCCCGACATCCTTTCGGTGCGGCAGCATTCGAAACCAATTTTTTGAGGTGAGTTTTGTAGGTTGGATTACCCCTTTCATGAGCCTTAATAAGAAATCTATTTTTTGAAGACGAGCTGCCCCGAATGCGTATACATTCGACTACCAGCAATGTGGAAGTTAAAGATTTACATCAATTTTTAGTTAACTTATCCATTCAAAGTGATAGAACGATTACAGGTAAAGTAGGTGATTTTAGTCTTTCTGAAGAACGGCTCAAAGTATTCACTGGTCTAAATTGGGACTCTCTAATTGAACTTCGTAGTATGATAACGTCAATGAGGAATTCTCTGACTCGAGATGTAAAACAAGCTATTGTGGTGTTCTTATTTAAATTGCGTACTGGAAACTCGAATGCTGTAACAGCTTCTGTGCTTGGATTATAATACGAACAGCAAGTTTCTAGATTCAATGAATCAGTTATAAAATCGTTCGAAAACAATATTTTGCCTTTCCATTTCGGTTTCGAAGCTCTTTCTCGTCAGGACCTCATGGATAATGAAGCATCTTTTGTTGCAAAAAAGTTGTATGACATAACTGACCGGTTAGTCCTGATTTTCGATGGTACGTCTTCCATCACGAAAAGAGTACCAATAACGAGTATAAGAGAGGTCTTATTCGGGACAAAAAAAAACCTTTGTGCAAACCATTTGCAATTGTGACCACGAACGGATACGTCGTTGAATCTTTAGGAGCTTTTTCTGCAAACGAAAATGATGCCCAGACTTTAAAACATGTACTCGAAGACTCCAGTGGACTTAAGAAACTCATGAAAGGGGGAGACATGTTCGTCGTGGACCGTGGATTGCGAGATGTTGAACGATCTCACCGACAAGGTTCTTATATTATCTTTTTTTTAGTTCAGACACTGATCATAACACTTTCAAATCCTTATCGACCATGCATGCTCTTAGATAAAAAATTGTTTTTGCCGCAAATAAGTGCATCTTGAGAGAAACCATACATCCATTTTTTGTAGCAGATAGATTAAAACCTGCTTTATTAAGTGTTTTCTACATTATAATTTATATTAGGCTTTAATAATATATGTGATTGGGAATTTTTCTTGATGTGCTTTTGTATTAAGTGGAAATGGTTCTTCGCAGGGTACAAATTTATCATGCCAGCACTTAAAGGAAAACGCAACCAGCTAACTGCAGCTGAATCTAATGACTCTCGCCGAGTGACGAAAATTCGTTGGGTTGTTGAAGCAATCCATGGCATCATTGGAAGAAAATATCGACTCCTGCATCATCAAGTAGATAATAAGTTACTTGCGAAAATCGGCTTTCGTAGTAAAATTGCATGTTTTTTAAATAACAAATTCGGGAAACGTCTCAATTCCGATGTGCAAAATTGCGAGTCTATTGTATCGCGTTTGGAATCAACTAATGATTCCGAGAATACTTTAGCTCGCGAAGTTCAAGAAAATTGATGGAGTAGGCGGAAGATTGCTTTCAAACATATATGTTCATCAGTTGTGGGAGATTTTCCGGAAATGATAGTCAACGATCTTGAAATATTGTTCACGGGTTCATATCAACTCAGTCAAGCTGTATCATATTTAGCTGAATTGATGGACGACGACAACAAAATTAACATTTGCTGCGCTAAAGAAACCGCGAACATTTTGAAAGTAGAAGTTCAGTCACGTCATATGAATCGTCGGCGTTATAAGTGTTTCTTTGAATACACACCTGATTCCATTGGTTTGGAAGGAATTAAACGGTATTGTTGTGAGTGCAAAAATGGTAATCGTACGATCGGTTGCTGCTGTAATTTATTATCTATCCCATGCTCGATATTTGTCGAAAATCGTTCGACCAGCAGAAATATTGAGCAAACTGTTTGTACAAAATAAAATGGTGCCTGTCATTAATGAGGATAGCCACGACGATTAATCGAAAAAATACAACAATACAGCATGTGATCATAAGTAATATTCAGCATTTCAATATTAATGCATGATATCTGCCATCTGTGAAAGTCTTTATTTTAAAAAAGTACTTTCAACATCAATCAAAAATTTGAAAAAATTCTGATAGTTAAGACATAAGATGACCTTTTATTTATGAGAAATTTGGAACAGTACTCAAAAAATTTTGGAACAAAAAAATTGTTTGAAAATTTGAATTTCTTTCAAAAATTCGAATTTGTCGCCAAAACACGGAACAAAATTTTTTTAGTTTATTCTTATTATTTGTTTTGTACTAATTTTTTTCAGATTTGTCTATAAAACAAATATGTAAAAAAAAATTAAAAACCATAAAACACATTTTTAGCCACCATGACTATGGGGGTGGTGATAGGGGTTCCAAAATCTGGGAAAAAAGGTATAATTCCAAGTCCTACAAGAGGGCTAATTGAAAATCTTGTTCCAGTCAAGGGCATTTTCGACCTGCTTAATGGGCTAGGCTCTTTCCACTAGTTTTAACTCTCATATCTTATGATTTTTGGAAACCATAAATTACGTGAAGGAAGAGGTAGGAGGGGGGGGTAGAAATATTTTTACACTTGGTTCCTAACGGGGGGGGGGCGGCGGGTTTCGTAGAGGGTCGATTATCCGTTACGTAATTAAAGTACGGCCCCTAAACTGAAAGGAAGTTCAACGCTATTCAACGCTACGCTCTTTGGTCAATTTCATAAAATTTTAAAATCATCGAGAATCGGAAACATATTTTTTGAACAAGTAATCATTTGAAATTTATAAGATTTATATACTCACAAGCAGTAAATAGCGACAGCAGAGGAATTACAAACTTCATTTTCTATTGTTTTCTTCGTTACCAAAGACGAGAAGTACGTCGTAGACAGAGCGATGTTTTTTTTTCCAACAACCTACTTCTAATTTTTCAGAAAAATTCATATGCTAGAGAAACCTGCACAAAGGAGCAAATACACAAATAATGAACAACCAACAAAAAATTTGCCCCTTTACTTCTGCTAAGATTTGAGAAATGTAGACGACTTCGTAATCGAGTTCGGAATGAATATTAGACACGGTGACAAATTCAACATATTTTTTTCCTGTCAAATTCCAGACATTGTAGGTTGTGTAAATATTACACACACTTTTCTAACGATAAGCATAAAGAACACGTTCTGAGCCACTTGGTCTTGAATCGGCACGTGATCTTGGGGAGTCCAGATGTTTCTTCATTTAGGCGCAGGGCCGTTTCTAGACATCCAGCGCCCGGGTGCAGTGTATAACTGCAGCCTTCCCTCCGCCCTAAAAACTCTAGTTTTTTATTTGTCCATAGACAATTCAAAATTGTTTTTAATAAATTATGAAAATTACAAGAAATAATATTCATAGTATTCATAATAATCAATATTAATTATAATTATTATGGCAAATAGGAAATAAACGAATAATGAATAACGCATTTATTATTGCGTTACATTTTGCTACTTCGAGATTCGAACGCTGTAACATCAGATTTACTACGTTGACATTAGATAAGATTGTATGCCAAATGACAATTGAACATGAAAGTTTGAAGCTTTTGTCATTAGTAGTTTAACACTGAGCCTAATGTCGAGTAGAGTGGTCTTCCTGAGTTTACATTATGTCTATTCGCGAATAATGAATTATTCACGTCATTATTTTATTTTAAATAATATTTCTTGAATACGCTGTCATAGTTTTGTTATATTGTTTGATTTGAACACGCTTAATATGCTCACTCATTACGTGATAAAATTTAGCGATCATTTCAATTGCTTGTGAAAAGTTCCCATTATTAGAATCATAAAGACCATCAGATGATCCGCGGAAAGCCAAATTTTTCCCACTTAGAATTATAGTTATTATAGCATATACGTTCAATCACCATTCAATCCAGAGACAAATATTATTTAAACCAATAATAATTGCACTTTTAGATCCATTACTGCTCGTAACACTGCTCTCTTAATATACTGATCCACATTAAGTAGCTTTTATGCTTCTATTTGACTCGAAACTTATCCCAAACTATCTAACATTATATGCCGCACAACTAACATTTTCTTTGCTTGTTGTATTTCAGATGACATTAGAATGACCACAACATTTTTAATTACATTAACCCGAGATGGCAAAAGAAGAAAATAACATCTTACCCAGGGCCAGTTTCAGGAAATTTGCGCCCCTAGGCCATTATTTTACAGCGCCCCACCCCCTTAACCCATCCTTTTCCAATTTTTTTATAATTATAAACACAAAAGGAATCAATAAATGTTAAAACTTGTATATGTTATTATTTTCAGAGTTCATGATAAATCACACGCATAAATGTTTTGACATTAGATATATATTTACATATAAGCACATTCTGTTACAAAAATTCACATTACACATTCACATTTTGTATCAAAGATATACAAAAATTCTTATAGATATACTCATCCGAAAACATCAGTAATCAATTATACGGATTATAGCCGTTTTCTTGCTTTCTCTTGCGCAAATCGTTTTATAATTATATCGAAGTTAATCGAATCCAAAAAGTGCGCATTACCTGCGAAAAAGGCCAGAGGAGAAAGAAGGCCGTTACATAACGAGTTTTGTAAGTAATTTTGTATACGTTTGAGTACAGGAAAGGAGCGTTCTCCACTTGCATTTGTAGACAAAAGGCTCAAATAAATTCGAAATGCAACGTCGACATTCGGACATTCCGGTGCATCTCCGTGACAGCTCTGTACTTTAAGTATCAATTATGACGATAAACTTGTTCACCCTCATATCGTTCTTTCTACTATACGTTGTGTCATTAGTACATTCATCTGGTCGAAGTTTTCGTTTTTTGCACCTTCGATTTTCGTTCCTATACTCCTCACAAAAGTTAACTTGATTCCCTGAGCGTCGTAAAAATCAAAGTGTTCACGCAGACCCTCAATATACTTTTGCAAACCTTTATATGCATCGACGACCTCACAAACCTTCGATTCAACGCTTTTCAAAAGTTTATTGACTTTGTCATAGCGCTGTAGGACATCATTCCAGAAAAATGTCATGATGCCGGTTTCGAGTTCAAAAAATTGCTCATGCAGTCCATCAGCCTCAGCTCTCACGCTGAGTTTCTGACAATGAGTCAGATCTTCGGCAATGTCTAGAATGGCTTCCGCAAAACAGTAAAAGGAAAAAAGGAGCACCTGACAGGCATCTGCTCTAACTGACCACCGAGTGTCTGATAATTCCTCAGGAAGCGGGTTCTTGCAGCAAGCTTTTCCTTTTCTTTAATCCTTGCCCACCTCCCAGTTGAAGCGCTCAAAAATTTATATACTTTTTGAACAAACATACCAAATTTAGTGGCACCAAGGCAACAATCTGCGGCACATTGACCTACAAGATTGCGCGAATGATTTGAGCATGGAACATATACGGCTAATGGATTGTGCTGCTGTATTTTCGCTTGCAAGCCAGCATACTGTCCTGACATGTTTCTTGCGTTGTCATACGATTGACTTCGACAGTCACTAATATCGGTGCCTAAATCTTTCAAGGTTCTTAATACAATGCCTTCCATTTGATCCGTATAATGACTTGCTAAAGAAATAAATGTCAAAAATCTCTCAACGGGCTCCCCATTATCAAGAACGTATCTAACGATAAAAGTGAGCTGGTCAATATGCGACACACATCAAAAGATAAGACACACTGCCGCTGCCTTTTGAAAAAGAATTCTCGAGGTGCTTTTTGAGGAATGGATCGTATTCGGCAATAAACTCTAAACAAACATAAATTATTCCCGTTGTGCTCTGACTTGATCGATTCATTGCTTCCTCTGAATGACAGACTGCGAATTTCCAGAAATTTTATAATGCCAAGTATCACTGTTTCTTTAAGTCATGATCTATACCACCTAACAAACTACATCTCTGAGCATAATTTCGCGATGCTCATAACTGTTTTCGTGTATATCTAACAACTTAGTTTCATTTTTCCAATCATTAAGCCGATCGAAGTGGCGAACACTGATTCCGAACGACCAAACAGTTTACGCGATAAACAAAAAACACGTCCGCGAGATTCTGAGTATAAAAGCCATTTTCGTTGCTTGAATTCGCCATTGCTCTGTCTTCTAATAAACGTGGTTTTTGTGACATACTTCACTTGCTTCGTATAAATACGTTTTGAAGCCGATAAATTTGAAGAATCTACATCTTGCTTAGGCGGATCGTGCAGCATCAAATCGATGAAGTCACAGGTCAAAGGTGATGGCCATTTCGCTGGATCCAGGCTCGGACTGGCCATATGGAATTTGGGAGATTTCCCGGTGGGCCGCGAGCCTTGAGGGCCGCCGAGGGCATACCCAGGGCCGCCTTTTGTACCCATCAGCCTACTCACAAAATGCCAGAGCCGCATTGATGTCCCAGACCGTCACTGGCTGGATCCAAAAAATCTGTTTCAGGCAGAGGCTCTTCAGTGTCCATTCTCCGAGAAGTAACTCCATCTAATTTAGCTACGCAAAAAATTAAATAAGTCATTGAAAATAATCTCATAAAAATTCAAAATTTGCAAAAATGACAATTCGGAATCTAGTTAATTGCGCATTTGTAATGTGCAATTCTCGTTTCATAATTATAATGTTTGGAATATAAAGGTAACTTGCTGCTCAAAAATGCGCAATTAAACAAAATCAAAAATTTCATTTTTCGCTAATGTCAAGAAGTTCTAAAATCAAAAACAGATTCCTTAAATTTCTATTTTCATATTATTGTTTGATAACATTAACTTCATTCTCAAAAAAATTGACGTAATTTTTTCGCGCTTATGAAGAATAAAAAAAAATAAGGTTACTCAAGGTTCAATTTATTGAAAACAAGAAAAGGTGCCACTTTCAGATTCAGGGCTCTTAAATTAAACAACCTAAGCTTCATTTTTATTTAAAAAAACCTCCGTTTTCTTTCGAAACTACACTACCATCGGAAACTTCCGGTACAACCAACGAAAGTACTATTGAAAATCACTGCTCACTTCGAAACGTGATTACTCGTTCAAAAAAGGAGCTAGAAACTTTTTTAAAATCCATTACAAAGCCTATTAAATTAAGCACCTAACAAATCTTAATAGAGATATGTCTGCCCATTCGAAGAGAATATAGCACAAGAGAAGTTTCAGAAAATAGCAAGAATTTATCAAATTTTCTATCTCGGCTTCAACTTCTGGCATGACCTACGAAAGCTATAGCAAAACTCTGAAATTTATAGCACATTCTTCAAGATGATAAAATTCTTTACCTTCGTTGCTATATTCTTATTGTTCCAAAATCACAGTTTTTGCAACTGGTTCATCCCTTTGCTTCTCACCATCTTCGACAAGTTCAGTTTCTTCTATCTTGTGGTATGGACCAGTTTCATCAGGCTCATCTTCATAAGACAATTCTTTCAAAATCTTTGGAAAAAAAGTATTTCACTTTGGCAATTTTTCAAGAAAATTCACCTCCTTTTCACTTCTTTCTTTAGCTTTTTTTTCCACACTGAGCACCACTAAGTTTACTGAACATTGTTTAGCCTGTGCAAGGTGTACTTGTACAGGAATTCACTCTACACACATTCACTAACTTAGAAAACCAAAAAAATAATTAAATATTTTTTTGGTGATTGGGTAGGTCGAAAAATAAAATTGCACTTTCGGATAATGGAAAAATTTATTCTCCGAGCAAGGATACACTCAGCACGACAGTTGAAGGGTGACTTGTTCCTTGATGGATTCAAAAATCTCCAAAAGTCAAGAGTAGGAAAAGTGTTAGGGAGTAAGAGAAAGACAAAATTGAAGGTAGTAACTTCCATGGAAGCAGGTCCTTAAGGGCGGTACCTAAAGAAAAGTTGCCGTTTATGGCAACATAGGTTGTACAGAGATTAGAATGACCTTACATTGGTAATTCCGTGAAGCCGAATTATGATCATCTGTTCCGGGATTACCACTCTAAAGTGGCATTCAATTTGTGAGGGACATTTTACCTGACATACGACTAATTAAAATGCTGCCGTGTTTAAATTCATAAATGGCGCCCCTGGAAACAAAACTGGCTGCACTCGAGTTGCGGTCCACGGTCAGAAAACCCTTCGCGGTCACTTTAGGTCTGAGAAGTTGCGTTCCGAGTTCGCTTCCCCACCCGTGCGACGAACTCAGGGCAGTAGGGACTGGGGGGGATTTTCTCAATAGTTATGAAATGGGTACGTACGTATAGAAAATCAGGATAATTGGCAGTTTCTTATTGTGTCTTATACACTGGATTTTTGTTTTCTCATAACAGAAACAATATTTATGGTTGTTTAAAATTTTCAAATTATTCTATGGAACTACAAATAATGAATATTAAAAAAAAATACATGCATGTAAGGGAAATATGTTGCTAATCGTATTATTTATTTCACTTGAGTCGAGTTAATATTCATATTATAATAATGTTATAAGAATGAGTTATTGACCATACATATTTCCCAAAAATTTTTAAACGCGCCAGTCTCAAGTATAAGTAGATACGTAGAAAATGCTGCCAGTCCTAAGCCTGGAAAAAGTGTGATGGGAAATTTCGGGGGAAAAAGGGGACGAAGGGAATGAAGGAAGTCTCAAGTGGAGAGGGAAAGAAGGATCGGAGGGGAAAGTCCCCTGGCACTGATCCGAGCCCGCAACGCGAAGAATGCCCCCCGTTGATTTTGACCGTGGACCGCAACTCGAGTGCAGCCAACAAAACTTTCTGAAATCCTTCGTCCCCCTCCCCCACAATGACGCGCCACTAGGCTATAGCCTACTTTTGCCTACTGGAAAGAGCGGCACTGCTCTTACCTCTTTGAACATACCAACTCAGCAATGTGCCACTAAGAACCACCCAACAACATACCACATACCCGCATTCTTTCATAAATCACAATTTTTTCAAAATAAACTTATAGCGAAGTCGGTTATCCTGCACTGGTGCACTCCAGAGCACTGCGACTTGCACCGAAGCAGGTGTGCTCTGGAGAGCACCAGTGTAGGATAACCGAATTTGCTATTAGACTCATTACCATGCACTTTCCGAATCATAACAGTGGGTTTCGTACATGAATGCCCAAGTTTATGCTAAAATTGAATGCACGCTCTTCGTTTGTATGGCAAATACCTGTTTTTGACAATAGTACAACTAGGTACAAATTTAGAGAACAAGATCGGATACTTCACGGACAGGCCTCGTAGGGCAATTTTCAAACAGACCGCAATTCCAAATTCCTGGAAGTTTTTTCAATGATCCTATAAATTTGTTAGATCTAAGCTCGAATATGGCTCCGTAGAGCCGTAGAAGTTTCTATTTTAGCTATATATAAACTCTATCTAACCTTTCTTTGAGTTATATCTAAACGCTAGTTGAACACTCTTTGAACTTTATTTGAGCTTAATTTTAACTGTGTTCGAACTCTATTTCAACTATATTAGAACTCTATTTGAACAATATTTGGAGTATAAAATTGATTATTCTTGATTCAAATCTTCCCCGGTCGGTGCTTAATCGCTCATTATGGGGGTTTTGAAAAGAAACACACATTAACTTGTAAGACTTTATTGTTCTTAAATTACATATATTTTCATTCTTTCCATTAAAAACTTCTAAGTTAAAAATTATTTCAAATATATTTTAGAAAATAAATTCTGAAGGGCTTCAATTAAAAAAATGTAAAATACGGCCTGAAAGCCCTACCGTCTACAGCCGGATATTTATTAGAAGCGCTCCCATTTGCATGGACTTTTGACCAAGGGAGAGGAAAACTGTAGAAAACCGAAACTCCTGAGCGCAGCTGGTTACCTGCAGAAGAGTTTAGACCTAGACATTCAATAGTATGGAGTGGAGAAAATGATGTTTAAGTATAGAAAGCATTTTTCCATTTTCACGAATATAAACATCAGAAATATCCTTTTTGTGATTGCTACCTCAACCTTTCAAGTGTGGATATTTGGGTTTGACAGTTGCAGTGACATTCTTACTCCAGCATTCGACGCTAAAAAAGGATAGGATTGTTGTTACAAAAGCCGTCAAAGAAAAAATTGGGAACTATTCAAATTAGATAACCAAAGTTTTAATCTTATAGATACAAATAAACTTTACGGGAAACTTACAGTGCGTGCACCACGTGACAAGTTCTTGCAATAATATCACGTACAATGTCAGCTTTGTTTTCTTGCTTTTTACAGACACTTTTCACAACGTCTTCCGATAATGTTTTGAGTTTACCATCATCTCGGCACATTGAGTGTACAAGATCATCTAATAGTGCTTTATGTTGATAGTTCGCAGACCAAACCTTGGTAGTTATACCATCATCATGCCCTAAATAGTGGTGAATTATATCATCCATCGCCTGATTGGGACCATCTAATTGACAATCTGATTCGTGATGTCTTGAAACAACATATTCAACAGGTTCTGGTATTGTTACTTCAGACAGCGGAAGTTGTTCTGCAGGAAAATCTGTAATTACAGAATAGGGCATAGCGATAAAGAAATCAATATGAATTTTCAGATTGATTGCAGGTAATCAAATTTATTGCTTACAACAAACAAATATTCTAAGCCCAACTTGTCCTACGTCAGCCCACACATCATTATTTACAATGAGCGTAAGCGAAAGCCCTAGCACTAAACTTATTCTCTCTCGTCCGTTCTCCTTATCGTCTTTAAATGCGTCTTTATCTCACACAGGCTGCCCCAGCACCCCTTTAACTCAAAACTTATCCTAAACTATTATATATTACATCATTTGCACCATTTTTTGGAAAACGACTTTTTTTTCATCCCATTTTCACTTTCTCTCTCGCTTTGTTTTTCACTGTTTTACACTTGTTCCCACCCCCCACTCACTCTTCTCCACCGCATTTCTCAGACCCCGTTACAGCCCAAGTAGGCCAGGCGGCAGAGCAAAAAAATAGGTTATATTTGGCAATAATTTCGACTAAAGAAATTATGGTTTTGAAATGTTCTCTTGGTCAATATAAGGAACCTTTTTCGTTATCCCCCTCCCCCAACCTCTGCGTATCTTTCGGCAGTGGCGTAAACTTTAGAAAAACATTTTTTTACTTATAACTCGTTTATTTATGGTTTTTTTGCAAACTCCGCATCCACAAAAATTAAAGTACATAAAATTCTCCATAAAAAAGGTTCACTTGATTTTTTTCACACGACCCATATTTTTCGAATAATAGCCGGGCAAAGTCCAAAAATTTGTAAAAAATGTTGAAAACTTGCACTTATACTGGTTCTGAAATGACGCTGGATAAATGTATGCACTGATTGTCGGTAAGATCAATGTTAATAAATAAATAATATATTTACAACTTATTTTTCATTGTTTATAAATAGCTTTATTAATGGAATCAATGTTTTTATTATGTACGGTTTTCACAATTGCGAGCCTATGTATGAAAGTATTTGAGACCACTAACTCGAAAATTTTAGAAAATAGCTTGGTCGTTGGAATGTAAAAAATCCAGAATGTCACAGGCGTACCAAAAAATTTAATTCCACGTCAAAAAAATCAATCTTGGCAGCCCTCTCATCGATTTTTATGAAACGCTGTGTTGTTGTGGTACTTTATGGGTAATGCTTTTTGGCAGAAGGATTTTCAAACAAAATTTTAATTCTGGGCGCGACGCTATTTTCAAATTTGAGGTGGTTTTTTTTTAAATTGTAATATTTCCGACAATTTTTTTCAGATTTCAATGAAACTTATAGGCACTGTGTAAAACAAGATGCTGTTTTATATAAAATATGAAACAAAAAAAAATTTCAAAATTTTCACCAAAAAAAACTCAAAAAATTTTTTGATTCCATTTTTGACGAATTTCGCTATTTTTGATTTTTGGATTTTTTTCGAGAATAATATTCCTTGTTCTTTTATCTTTCATTTCAAAAAAAAAACTTGATGGACAATTATCTGGTTCGCGAGTTATGAATATTTAAAGAGCGACATTCCAGTCGAATACTTGAGCCACGCAGCAGCTAGGCGGGCAGCAGGCATTGTCATTACACAATACACCGTTGCAACGCTGCAATTCCGGTCATTCCTATTTGCTCAATTATTTTTCTCTCTCGCTTAGAATATTTTCGCTCAGGAGCAGATTTTTGTGTTTGAAATATTTTTGATGTTGTGTCAGGAGCAGCAGAATATATTTTGCAACGGATTTGATGGTTATTGATCGGTATGAAGGAATGAAATCATCTCGTACCATCAATTGCCGTGGCACAAGAGGATTTAATTCCTTGATACGAATCAATAACCATCAAATCTGTTGAAAAATATATTCTGCTGCTCCTGATACAAAAGCAAAAATGTTTCGAATTCAAAAATCTACTCCTAAACGGAAGAATTCTGAACGAGAAAGAAAATTAAGTTACCAGGAATGCCCGAAATTGCAGGGTTGCAACGGTGTATTGTGTAATGCCAATGCCCGCCTAGCTGCTGCTTGGCTCAAGCATTCGACTGGAATGTCGTTCTTTAAATATTCATAACTCGCGAACCAGATGAGTGTCCATCAAGTTTTTTTTTTTTAAATAAAAGATAAAAGAATAAGGAATATTATTCTCACAAAAAATCAAAAATCAAAAATAGCAAAATTCGTCAAAAATGGAATCAAAAAATTTTTTTGAGTTTTTTTTGTGGAAATTTTGAATTTTTTTTTTCCATATTTTATATAAAACAGCATCTTGTTTGACAAAGTGCCTATAAGTTTCATTAAAATCCAAAAAAAATTGTCGGAAATACTACAATTAAAAAAAAAAAGCACCTCAAGCTTCAAAATGGCGTCACGCCCAGAATTTTCAAAAATTTTGAAAATCCTTCTGCCAAAAAGCATTACCCATAATGTACCACAACGACATTGCGTTTCATAAAAATCGATGAGATGGCTGCCAAGATTGATTTTTTTGACGTGGAAAGCGTCAGGATCATTGTAATTAAATATAAAAACGACGAATACCATTGGCGTAGAACAGGGCTCACCACTTTCAGCAAGTGCTGACTGAAATGACAAGCGCGTGGCTGTAACAAGAAAAATGTATGTAGAATTATTATGTAATTTATATATAAAAAGTAAGATGAAATTCATACCATTCATAAGATAGAGTGAGAAAGAGATGCTCTTATGTTATTGTAACGTCTCACTCGCACTTATGCTTCCTTGTGATCGGTATGAATTTGACCTTATGGTATATATAATTAATAAATATTTGCAAATTTGTGAGGCTTACCAAAAAAAATTTTCAGCCGACTGATTAATTTAGAATTTTTCTCTCTTTGGAAACGGACGATCCTTTGAGGTGGATGTGGAAGGTTCATCCTGCATTCCTCCACGCTTGGATCTTCTTACACCTGACGTTGATGGCTGAGGTTCGACCTCCATCAGGTCACCTCTACTCTCCTGTTCGTTGTCATCATCATCGGTGGAAGGCTCGTCCTGCCTTCGTCTTCGCTTAGATGCTCTCACACCTGAGCTCGATGGTTGAGGTTCGACCTCCATCAGGTCACCTCTACTCTCCTGTTCATTGACATCCTCGTCATCACCGCTTGACTCAGCTGACTCGCTCTCTGAATAAAGCCCTTCGTCGTTCTCATCTCTCAAAAAGCGCTCTAGTTGTATACCGACTCTGTCGTCAATGTCGCTGGTGTCCTCATCCTCCTTGATATTCGTACAAGATTGGCCGCGGCAGTTGCCCCAAATCGTTGAGCATAGCAGCCCAGCTTTTCTGCAAGTGCAGGCTGCTTTGCAACCTTTGGTGCATTTGCACGAAATTCTCTGAAGCAGTACTTGAGGAGCCGCGACTTTGAGGGTGGGGATTGGTGTTAGGCCATGCTTGCTTCTTTTCCAACCCCAATCTTCCGGACTATTTATTTTAACTATTCACACACCAACGTACACTTTCACCCAATAGAGCAGATGTTTCTCAACATTCCAACGACTAAGGAACTAAGCTATTCTCTAAAATTTTCGAGTTAGTGGTCTCAAATACTTTCATACATAGGCTCGCAATTGTGAAAACCGTAAATAATAAAAACATTGATTCCATCAATGAAGTTATTTATAAAAAATGAAAAATAAGTTGTAAATATATTATTTATTTATTAACATTGATCTTACCGACAATTAGTGCATAAATTTATCCAGCGTCATTTCAGAACTAGTATAAGCGCAAGTTTTCAACATTTTTTACAATTTTTTGGACTTTGCCCGGCTATTATTCGAAAAATATGGGTCGTATGAAAAAAATCAAGTGAACCTTTTTTGTGGCGAATTTTATGTACTTTAATTTTTGTAGACGCAGAGTTTGCAAAAAAAACCATAAATAAACGAGTTATAAATAAAAAACTGTTTTTCGAAAGTTTACGCCACTGCCAAAAGATACTCAGAGGTTGGGGAAGGGGGATAACGAAAACGGTTCCTTATATTGACCCAAAGAACATTTTAAACCCATAATTTCTTTAGTCGGAATTATTGTCAAACAATACTACGTACCGCCTGGCCTAAAGACATACAAATTGAAAGCTCATACACGGACCGTCAGGCCAAAAGTCCACGGTATCGTAACAATGTTATATTTCTGTTTTAATTTGTTGAAAGTAATAAAAATGAAAGATCTTACACACAAACATCTGAAATGCATCATTTGAACTCTGAACGCATTTTTTGTAGAATTTAGTGAACAGTACAAAGTTAAATAGCCGCGTTGACGATCTTTGTTGCCCAAGTTAGAATTTAAAATAGTAAAATTGATATAGTAAAAAATGATAATTAAAAAAAATATGATTAATCAATCGACTGAATTTGTCTGCATTATTGATTATTGTTAATATTATTCTACAAATAATAAGGCAAACAAAGGATAAATGTTTACCTCCGAAACCAGTGGAAAAATTAAGGGGTTAGGGTCAGTCGCAAGGCCACAAAAACGATTTTTAAAGAATTTTTTTTTGAAAGCAGGTCTTATGACTTATTCACAAATGTTCTATAGTTCGAATAACACAAATTACGAGAAGTTTATGTGATTTTTTAAGGTAAAAATATCGATGAACACGCAAGTTACAGGTAATTTCCCAGAGGACAAGAAAAAAATGTGTTTTGCGGTGCGGATCGTAACTCATGACTGATTCATCTGAAGCGAAAAATACAGCGGGATTAGTTAAAAAACGATATTCCCTTGTACTTGAACGTGGAATTAAGTCAAATTTTAATTTTCTAGAAAATGGCGGATGTGTGAACACAAAATTGTTATTTCCCTTGAAAAAATCGCTCATTTTTCTATTAAAACAAAAAAAATTATAAATTGAAATATTGATCGTTCAAGTACTTCAGAATTATGTTAAAAATTACTTATTAAAATTTGGTGACGATCGGTTGAGCCATTCTGGAGATATCATGCGCACCGACTTCAAAAACGTTGTTTCGAGAAAAACGCGTTCGAAGTTTTGAGTATGGTTAAAAAAAATAAACGTATAAATTAAAATATCGATCGTTCAAGTACTTGAAAATAATGTTGAAAATAACTGATCAAAATTTAGTAATGATCGTTTGAGCCGTTCTGGAGATATCATGCGCACCGACTTAAAAAACGTCGTTTCGACAAGTGCGCGTTTTAGTGTACACCCCAAGTCCCATTGAGGCCCGTTCGGTTTTGTGAATCCTAGAACTGCTGACCCACGCAGTTTCTCAGGGGGCAGGGCGAGAGACGGTTGTGACCCCGTCTCTGAATGGGCGCAGTGCACTACTACTGGCATCAACCACTTTACGATGCAAAGCAAATAATTCGACGTGTGCACAGCTCAGCGTTCGGAGTTAAGCTGGGTAAAACGACAGACCGCGCGAGGCACCTTTGGTTAAAGTAGTGTATCTTCATAAGTTATGCTCCGATTCCGATAAAATTTTAACAAAACATTTTTGAACTGTTGTACTTTTAGAAAATGCAACAAAAAAATCGATTTCTTGAAAACCCTGACTGACCCTAACCCCTTAAATTAAATTAGATTTAAAAAATAAAATAAAAACTTGAATAGCTATTTAATGTGTTTCAATACTCTATGGCTGCTTTCTTGCAATGACCTAAAACGTGTCAGGCTTTCAGAAGAATAGCTGACTGAATGCCTATATAAACTAGGCACTTGGACTTCAGGTATAGATTTCGTCCCAAATTCTTCTGAACGCCGGCAGTTGGCTGAATGCCTGAAACCTCCAAATGTCTAAGACTTATGTTATATGTGACATGGAACGAAGAAACCAGCCTTAGGGCCGAAAATGTGTTTACAAGAAAAAGCGGATCAAAGTTAAAAGAAGACGAACAGGTAGCAAAGGGGCTCGCGTAATGACAGAGTTGAGCGGTCCGTATCTGTGTGTAGGCTTGAGATGTATGAATGAGAACAACGGCTAATTCCGGCTGATTACGGCCGAAAATGAACGATAGCAATGAATATTAATCATATTATGTGTTATTCTCATATTTTATTACGACTTGTAAAACAAAATTGGAAAATGCCTGGAAAAACTACCATGAAAAACTGTATAATCGTGCGCATCGAGTGGTGATCAACCGAGCGAAATGCATTAGATCTTCGAGGTATCACACAGATATGACGCGTGAGATTGTTGGTGCATGAACGCGATGCGAATAAAATCACCTCCCAACATTGAGCTCCAGAAAATTCAATTCTGATCGTGGCGCAATGGGGCCAGAATGCCCGAGGGGTGCGTTCAATGTTGAATTGGGAGTTTCAAACGAAATCTCTCGAAGTCTTTCATGTAAAGTGCAACATTCTGAAGAGTCTGGAATGCTCTTGAATAATTATCTGTTTATATAATTTCAAATTCAAGCATTTACATTACTTATGATTTATTATTATATAAATACTAAAGCATGTTTTATTCAACGAAAGTGTATTTAATGTGTGTCAAAGTATCTTTCATCAATTTCTTAAATAACTATTATTTGTTTGAAAAATTTTTATTCGCCTCTAATTGTGGAGAATTATTATTCTATTTGAATTTATTTTCTTTGAATAATTACCAAATTCCGTGGAAAAAATGTATTACACTCAACATTCGTTAATGTGTGATTAATTTCAGAAAAAAAATTTAGGGAGAAAAATTCTTTAAAGAATTGAAATTTTTAAAATTAATTTTCCAATATCTTTAACAAGAAATAATATTCTTGAAACTCATAAAATGCATCATTTATCCCGAAAGTAATAACTTTTCACGATTTTCAAAATTGGCTGGAAAATACTTTGAAACTTGTCGCTTATCGAATAAAAATAATTTATGTTGCAAAAGTTAAAAAAACTACCGCCTTTAGCATGAATTGCACATGAAACTGCTATTTTGTATTCTTCCGGGCATTTTCTGGGCACAATACAAGAGGTTTGGGCGGAGGGTCTTGAAGTCATAACTCCTTGTGTGAAAATTATTTTTTAAACATTCCTTAAAAGGTGACTAAAATTTAATTTAAAATAAGTTAGTGAAGAGTACTTCTTTTTTCATTTTCTTGAACACAATCCTTCCATATTAACACCCCGTGGTAATTTTTTCCTGAAAATTAAATATTCAGGGTGTCTCCCCTACCTGGAGAACCTGCTTAATTTTTGTCTAAATTGCAATGCATAATTGAATATCAATGATTCTTCATTTGTAGAATTTATCTTTTTTGGAATAAAAATTTAATAACCTAATTGAAAGTTAAATTCATGTGTTACAAATGGACATATTGTCGTTAAATATTCATAATTTAAAATTCATTTCATTGTTCGAAAAATAAGCTATATCTAGCGAAAATTCGGTTTTTCATTGGCTGAAGATTAATTTTTTGAAACTGAAAATATAATATTACAGATGAATATTCAATCAATTTAGTTGAACGTTAAAAATGCATATCTTTCATTAAATATTCTTTTTACAATTTTAATTTCTTTTAAATGTTAACTCAAAATCAACTATTCAATTTCTGGTTGAAAAATTATCTTTTTAAGTTGATAATTCGTCTTTCTAGGTATAAATTCATCTTTTTGTTTGAGAATTCATCTTTTCGATTGAAAACACAACAATTCCAGTTAAATATACATCATTCTAGTTGAAAATTCGTCACTTCCGTTGAATATTTGTATTTTTTTCTGCAAAATTCATTTTTTTACCTAGAAATTTAAAAATTTCATTTTTGGAAAATTTAATTACTAGGTTGAAGTTAAATAAACTCTTTTCTAAATATGATTTTTTTTAGTTATAGTATCCTCATTTTCATTGAAAATTCATCATTGAAAATTCATCTTCTTTTCTGTGACTGGGAATAAATTTTTTCAAACTGAAAATGTAACTATTCGAATTGGATATTCCCTGATTTTAGTTAACGATTCTTCTCTTTGGTTGAACATTATTTTGTTCAACATAAAATTTAACTATTAAATTCTTTCTTGAAAGATTATATTTTTTAATCGACAATTCGTCTTTTTTTTTGTAGGAATGAATCTTCTTTGTTGCAAATTTATCTTTTTGGTTGAAAATTTAATTATTCTACTTTAAGATTCATCATTTAAGTTTAAAATTATTCCTTTCAGACTAAAATTCAACTACTTCGTAACTGAAAATTCAACTATTCATTTTTTGTTTGACATTTTATCTTTTTTAGTTGAAAACTCACGCATTTCATTGAAAATTCTTCTTTTTTGTTAGAAATTGATCTTCTCAGTTCGAACTTAGATTTTTTATTGAAAACTTAACTATTCTTAATTCCTAATTTTGTTGAAAAATCGTATTCTTTTGGTAGAAAATTAATCTTCTTGTTTGAAAATTCATCTTTTTGATTGAAAATTAAAGTATTCCAGTTAAATATTAATAATTTTAATTGAATAATAATTTTTTTGTTTGACAATAAGACCACTTGGTCGAAGTTTCATCATTTTATATAAAAATTCATCACTTTGGTTAATCATTATTTGAAAAAAATTATTTTCTCAGATAAAAATTGAGCTATTCCATTTATGTTGAATACCGATGTTCTTTAGTTCAAAATCCAACCACCTGGTTGATTTTTTTTTTTCGTTGAAAATTTAACTATTTGGTACTATGAAAAATTATACGTGGAAAAAAATTTAGATACCTGTGACAGGGTTGCAAATAGACCTTAATCAACAGGGAAGTATTTTTATGTAACTGCGAAGTATCAAAAATTTAAGATTCAATGTACGATTTTTGCCTCCACTGACAGGCCTATTAGACAACAATGCCCGAAGATGGCTGGGCAGTATCAACAATGCTCAGCCATTCTCGGATACTGGCCGATTTTGGTCATTGGCCGTAACATGTATATAATTTTTGGTAAATGTATTTCCTGTAAGGTTGACTTGTTAAAAATATTACGGAACAGTATTGATTTACCCCCCTTCCATGTAACAGATCCTAGCATTTCCAACTTATCCAATATACAGGATGATGTTTTCACCAAATATGAAATAGTTAAATTTTCAGTTAAAACAAAAATATTCAACAAAAAAATCAACTTTCAACAAAGTTACTGAATTCTCAACTGAAAAGATGAATTTCCGACCAAGAATATTGAAATTCTGCCAAAAAATACGAATTTTTAACCAAATGTATCAATTTTCAACAAAATTATTTTATTTCAAAGCAAAACAGACGATTTACGTACATAAAAGTTGAATTTTCAACCTAAAAATATGATTTTTTAACCAAAAAGTTTAATTTTCTACCGTATTGTTGGATTTTCAAGCATAGAAGATAAATTTTTTACAAAACGGTAGCATTTTCAACATAAATGTTCATTCAAAAGCAAATGGTTGTATTTTCAACTATGGTTATGAATCCTTTATCAAAAATTATATTTTTTCACAATGTAGTTCAACTCTAACTCAAATAATCGAGTTTTCAACCAAAAAAGATGAATTCCCAATTCTCAACATGGGATACAATTACTTTTAAACATTCTTCTTTTTAGGTTGAAAGTTAAACTCCTTGGTTGAAAGTTGACCTAGTTCATTAAAAATCCATTTTATTCGTTAAAAAAAAGGATATTGAGAGGTGGCGCAAGCCCAATGAAGTTTAACACGAACTTCCTATAAGAAAAAAAGACGTTTTTGTACATTTTATTCGGAATCGTCAATATTAGCTGAATTGAGTGGAAACTCAACACTTCTCTCCGCGATTAGCGATAGAATGCAAATAAAACAATACTTCTCAAATATCATCCACATAAGATTCTTCTTTAGGGTTCCAAAAAACCCTATATATAAAAAAAATGGTTTTTGCCAGTTTTTGGCTCTCATTATTATTTTTTGCAACTTTTCGAATGGAAATTGTTTCTTGTAGGTAATAGACTACTTTGCACTGAGTGAGGTAATACTCAACTAATGTTAAAAAACATCATTGTTTAAACAATTTACTATTATTTCCAATAATATTCTCTTAGAATAATCCTAAACAGTTGCGGTTTTTTCTGGATTGTTGAACTATTTTTCTACTTTTCACATGAAGTGAGTCAATAATTAATTCAATTCAGCGAAAATAATTATTTAAAGAAATTATTATTGTTTGTAACTATATTCTATATAACTATATTAAAAAGTTTATTCAAACAAAAAAGCTATTTTACACAAGAGGCAAAAACAAGAAATGGCATAGTTAGGAGTAGGTGAGAGAAGTAGGTCAGTAAATGACTTGTAAACGTTTTTTTTTTTCGAATTACAACAGGAAGTTTATTGTAAGGCGTGAAAGAAAAATTTGGAATTGTAAATATTTTAATATCAGCCTCCCTCTCCCTCCTTCTGTAAAGAAAACACGTCTCGTCGATGATAATATACATATGTGAAGTTCAAAAAGATCTAAGACAAATAAGGAAAGTTATATTCAATGTAATCCACGTACAAAATTTGAAGCATATTTCAAATATCTGTTTTATTTCAGAAAAATATATTCACAAAAAAGAAAGAGATTGTTTGAAATATGTAAACTATACAATTTTTTTGGCATATTCGTTTCAGGCTCATCAACGTACAACATTTTGACCTTTAAAATGATCCCTCGTTCATTGGGCTATCATTTTTTCTTCACTTACTTTTTTAACGTCAAAGCCAGCAAACTCGAATTTTCTCGCCGATAGTAGGTCACGTTTACAATTTGTCAATATGGCCTTCTCACTGTTTCAATAGAGTTGAAAATGGAAAAACTTTGCGTCATTTCACTAAAGTTTTCTGTTTTTCACGTTTCCCATGTTTAAGACTGTTTTAACGATATCAAATAAAATAATTAATTTTTTTCTTCTTACCAACCGATTATTTTTTCACTATTCATCAAAATAGAATTTAATTCGACATGAGCTAAACTAAACATTGAAGTATTACATGCTTGGTTGAAAATTTATCTTCTTGAGTTCAAAATTCAATTTTGGTTGAAAATTTCTGTATTTTGTTGCAACTTTGTCTTTCGTGACAGAATATAAATCTTCTTGGTGAATAATTCATCTCTTTGATATAAATTAAACTAACAGTTTGACGGCTAATATGTATCCATGGGATTGCGCCCTGAGTGAAATTTAGACAAAAAAAGCAGCAATTTGGGATCTTACATGACCAGTAACCGAAATTACTGATGGGCAACGATGAGAAGTGTACTGGTGAGTGTTATCTCAAAAGGGAATGGAGTGTGAAGCTTTGAAAGTCTTTGAAAATATTAAGTCATTCAGTGTGTGGTAGAGGTTAGGAAGCAAATTGGCGGGAATAAAACAAGTGCCAGGGGGATACAGCAGGGGTCAGCAGCGTGCAGTCAGTGTAATACACAGTGGTCGTTTTGCCGCGTGAAAGTTGTGAATCGCAAATATCAGGACCGTATGACGTTACATCAGGCGCAACTACGTCCAACATGAACAAAAACAACGGCGATCTAAAGCAGCGGGAAAATGAAAATGCAGGAACCGACCGAGATGAAAAAGACCCTGATCAAGGGGGAAAAAAGAGGTTACGGGGCAGACCGAAAAAATACATTATAAGCAAGGTGGGGGACAAGAAAAGTGCAAAGATCATGGAGCAGTTCTTAGAAAAGCAAAAGGGGACAGAATCAACATTTACATTACATTATACCATTAAGCCATTTCCCTTTCGGGGTAGGTGTGACTTGCTCGGTTGGAAAGTAGTGGGATAGGTATATAGGTGTAAAGTAGGTCGTTATATGGTATAAGGTAGATAGGTATATAGGTATATGTATTATGGTATAGATATTTTAGATTGATCTGGAGTTTTCGTGTTATTTATTCAAATAACACGTTCACTCCGCAACACTGCTCCGACCCAGGTTGCTGATCAATCTCTCTAGCGATCACCCCAAGTGAGGAGCCTCACAAAATTGTTATGTATGGTTCCCCACTTGGGCCCATTAGTATCCAAGGTCTTTGTTTCAGGCATCATTCACTCTATTGTCACTCTGTTTATAAACTATTTGTCGCCACACATTTCTGTCCTGGCATACTACTCTAGCTTCCTTTACGTCCATGCATTTCTTCATGCAAGCTCTTCTGTTCCTATGACTTCTTATGTCTCTTCGGATTAATGTCTCATTTACAGATTCTAACAATTCTTTCGGCGGTCTACCTCTGGGCATTCTGCCATTTACTTTACCTTTATATACTTGCTTCGTCAGTCGTTCATCTTTCATTCTTTCAAGATGTCCGAACCATCTTAACTGATTTCTTTCCCATATGTCAACTAGCGTGTCTCCTGTACCACATTCTTTGAGGATTATCTCGTTTCGGACTTTATCCATCAGTGTTTTTCCGCATATTATGCGCAGAGGTTTCATGCCGATCGCGTTGATTTTACTCCTGTCCTTTTCTTGACAGGTCCATGCCTCGCTACCGTATAGTACAGTTGGTACGAATATGGAATTATGTATGGCCATTTTAGCTTTTTTTGATATGTTTTTATTTGTGAGGATGGACCCTGCTCTACCGATAACCTGCTTACCCTTAGTTATGCGCCTATCTAATTCCCCATCTATTTTTCCGTCGCTAGTGAATAGACTACCTAGATATACGTACTTGTCAACTTGTTCTAATCTCACATCATTTAGGGCAATGTTGCATATTGTTTTCGCACTTTTTCCCTCAAAAACCATGACTTTCGTTTTATTCACGTTAATTTTGAGGTCCATGTTCTTCATGCTTGTGTTAAGTTTATTCAACATTCTTTGCAAGTCTTCGACTGATTCTGCCATAACAATCTTGTCATCTGCAAAAGCCAACCCACGTACTTTGACGGTTTCGAGATCTATACCTTTTTCGTCGAAGAGGGCAGTTCTTAGACACTTATCCATGAATATGATAAATAGCCACGAGGACATAACGCATCCTTGTTTCACGCCTTGCGTAATATCGAACCAGTCACTCAGTTTCCCATTTACCCTTACACTTGCTTTACTACCCGTATATATTGTTTTTATTGCTTGTAGGAGCCCTCCATTCACTCCATACTCTTTAAGGACTTCCCAAAGTTTACTTCTATTTACCGTGTCGAATGCTTTTTCTAGGTCAATAAATGCACAGAAAACTTTCTTTCCTACTCTCAAGCTTTTTTCTGTAATCTGTCTTAGGCTAAATATCTGATCTGTACATGATCTTCCTGGCATAAATCCACTTTGGACTTCCCATATCTTCTCTTCTGTAATTTCCATTACCCTACGAATAAGTATTTTTGAGTATATTTTACTTACGGTACTTAGTAGGCTGATACCTCTGTAATTACTGCAGTTGCTTTTATCTCCCTTTTTATATATTGGTACAATAATCGCCTTTCTCCAATCGTCTGGGACTTCTCCTGTCTCGAAACATAAATTTATCAATTCGCACAACCTGTGAGATATGTACTCACCACCGTATTTAAGCATTTCAGCGCTAATACTGTCTATACCAGCAGCCTTACCGTTTTTCAAGTTCTTAATCATATCTCTGACCTCAGTGACACTGACTTTTTCAATTGGGTTTTCTAATGCATTATGTTCAATGTCGTGGTTTTGTTGCCCTATATCTTCACCTCCTAATAGATCTTTAAAAGAGTCTTTTAAAGCGTCTACTATCCCGTCTATATCATATAGCATTTCACCTTTGCTGTTTCTCATGCTAACAAACTCTGCACTTTTACTTCCCTTCATCTCTTTAAATAATAGTTTCATAATTCCTTCAAAGCAGTTTTTTATTTTGTTCTCTTCTTCTGTTCTGGTTTTCTCTTTACTCTCTTTGACTAGACGTTTAATTTTCCTCTTTTTGTGTCTGTAATCATTTTTGAGTCTATTTCTCTCCTCATCGCTAAGACCTGTCATGTTCAACGTTCTTTTGTACGCTTCTTTCTTTTCTTGTTGGGCTGCCGCAATTTCATCATTCCACCACGCATCGCCAGACTTTTTTCCTACCCTCGCCATACCACACACTTCAATCGCAGTTTCAACAATGGTATCCCGCAATAAAGGCCACGCACCTTCTATATCTTTATTGCTTTCAAGCAACTCCCAAATTGCCTTATCTATGCGTTCGTTTATCTTATTCTGAAAATCTATTTGTACTTCCGGTTTCTGTAAATTTTCGACCTTGATTCGCGTTTGTTTCGTTTGTTTGGTTCTCTTTCTTCTCCACCCCCGCCCTAAGTTCATCTTGGAGACTAAAAGGTAATGATCAGTATTGCATTCGGCCCCCCTCATGACTCTTGTATCTGTAACTAGTTCTCTTAGTCTTTCATCTGCAATAACGAAGTCAATTATACTGCGGTTATTTCCTTTACACCAGGTGTAAGTATGGATCATTTTATGTCGAAACCAGGTATTTGTAATAAATAGGTCCTTCTCTAAGCATAAGCTAACTAATTTTTCCCCGTTATAATTTTTTCTTGTTGGATCCCCAAAATTACCTAGTACCCCTCCTGTATCTGTATCCTGACGTTGGACGCCGACCCATCCGTTCATATCTCCTAACAAAATTATTCTTTCACCTTGGTCGCAAGTACTTATTGTATCATTTAAAGTGTCCCAGAAGGCGTCCTTAACTTCTCTCGAATCGCTATCAACTGGTGCGTAGCACGCTATGATAAATAATCTTCTGATTCCTACCTTCATTCTAGCCCATAGCAATCTGGGTGATACAAAATTATGCTCTATGAGATGCTGTCTTGCTTTTTCATTCATAATTAAACCAACCCCTTGACTACGATGTGATTCGCTATCTACTCCTGACCATATTTCACAACCGCCTTCCAACACCCCATTTTCTATTTTGATAAATTCGCGACCCTTTTTCTTCGTCTCAGGTACGCAAAGAATGTCTAGTTTCCTTACGTGCATATTTTCTCGTAGTTCTCTTATCTTAAGATCATTCACTCCTCTAGCATTTCAAACACCCAGTCTCCATTCATCGCCCGAAACACGACCTTTACGTTTACCGTGTGCATGCCTTTGGTCAATCCGAGTTTCAGTCCATTCCGAGGCTACTTTATTGTTTGTATTATTCATGTTTAGATTGTACTCCCAACTATCACCTGTATGCACGAGATTTGTTTTGCGAGTCGAAATCACGTCCGAATTGAGCAGTGATTTGTCTTATGGTGGAGTCAAGCTGTAACGTCAGTCCCACCAAAACTTCTGTTACTGGGGGGGGGGTGCGGGGGGATAAGGACATGAGAAAGGAAGCCGAGAGTCTCAATAGGTGGGTGATTTATTCTGATAAGGTCACCAGCCTTAAGCAGCGTTCTATTAGATAGGAGTTGATATGCTCCCGTTTGCCGATTGCCGGCCGACCTCTAAAAACAGAGGAAAATTCAATCGAGCAAGACCCTTTCAAAAAAAGAGAGGTGTTAGTTCCCTCACCGGTGGCGGAACGGAAGCAGAGTTCAAATAAACAAAACGGCGAAAAGGGGAGTGACGGGGATTCCGAACAGCATAAAAGTGAACAGTTAAAGCAAGGGCCAGAAAAGATGGGTCTAACGACGGAAGTAAGAGTTACGCAAAACAAGGAGGGCAGTGAATTAAATGATACGGGAGGGGAAGAAATTGAGCAGAAGATTGACGAGACAAAGAAGGCAGAAAAAAAAGTACGTGAAGATGAGAACGAGTCGTATTTAGAAACCTTGATAGAAAGGAAAATGGCGAGTTGGTGGGAAAAAAGATCAAACCGGAACTGGACGATACGAAGAAGAGACTAGCGAATTTGGAGCACAAGAGAAGAGTGGGACTAGAGCTAATACAGGATGAACAAGAATTCCAAATCTCAGAACAGGAATTTAGGGAATCGACAGAAGTTTACGAAAGCCTAATAAGGAGAGTCGGGAGTGTATAAGGTATGCGAAGAGAGTGGGAAAACGAGAAGTCAGTTGTGAGTGATGAAAGAAAAAAGAGTGAGGACAATAGTGAAGAAAAAAGTGGGAATCAGAGGGAAACAAGAGATATATCAGCACAAGTGGAGCAAGAGAAGGGGAATAACCTGGGAGAGCAGAGTTAGGATATTTCAAATAGAAGAAAGACTGATGGTGTGGGGCAACAAGAGGAACCTTATGACTAATAAGCAGAAATTGAGGGGAACCAGGATCAAGGTAGAAGATGATTTAACAGAAAGGGAAAACCAGATTCATGAATGAATCAACAGTCAGACAAGAGAGGCCAGGGATGGTGGGCTTGAATCCAGTGCAAGCTACATGCGGTGGAGAATAGAGAATGAAGAATTTGTGTGGAATGAAGAAAAGCAGAAGATAGAAACTTGGGTTTTTCGAGGAAGGCGAAGGAGATATTAGAGGACTTCTGTGGAACATTGCAAGGGGAAGGAATATGAAAGGTGTTTGTGATTTTTTGGAGAAATTCGACCTAATAATAATTTTGACCAAGGCGGGGGGACAATTAGTAGACATAATAATAAGTATGAGTCAGAAAATTAAAATAAAGGAGTGGGCATGTGGCTTGATTATAGGTGTAAATTTTTTATGAGGTAGAGGGATAAGAAATAATATTGTTACTTCATATAACAACGAGGGTTGTGGACAAATTTGTAAAGAATTGAAAGAAGTAGTGGGAGATTTGCAAGCTAAAGATTTTATGTAGACAAATCGGCGAGAAGTTATTGTAAAGAGAGGAAGTCATAGGATAGTATGATGAATAGTGAGGTAAAAAGCTTCTGGAATTCTGTGAAGAATTAGGATTATAGAATATACATTAGAAGCGGAAACAGAAGGAGAAGGGGATATCAAAGAAATGGAGATAATGACACGTACTGAGTCTGACCATCTAGCAATGACGTTTAAAATGAGTGGGGATCCAAGGGTACCTTGTAGGGGAGGGATGAAATTGAAAAACAAAAAGAGGAAGAATACGGAAATTGTTGAAAAATTAGTATGGGATGACGGAAAGGCTGAAGTGTTTAAAGAACAAATGATAAGATTAGGGTAAGAGAGAAAAGAGACTGAGGGGGAGGTATAGAAGACTGAATGGGACAGGTTCAAAGAAAATATTAAGAAAGCATCGGAGATGGTAGGAATGACGAAAAAATTCAGAGTTTGGAGCAATAATGGAGGTAGGGGAAAAAGGGGGGGGGGAATGGACCGATGATGAGAAAGGGGAGCGAAAGAAACGGATTTGGGGGAGTTTTGAAAGATTTATAAAGTGGAAAAGGACTAAAGAAAGAGAGAATTGGCTGAAAGAGCGTAAGAACCTGAAGAAGCTCATTGCTAAGAAAATAAAATAAGAAAAGGAGAATAAATGGGCAAAAATTAGAGACAGTAGGAGTATGGGGCAGTTCTGAAAATCAATACACGAGTTCAGACCGCGAAAAAGAGGGAAAAGAAAGGGAGATAAAATTGAGAAGGAGAAATGGAAAAAACATTTTCAGCAACTACTAGGAGCGGGAGAGGAAGAAATTGAAGAAGGGAAGGATAAGCCGCAAGTGGGAGGGGGAGGAGCACCAACAAGGACGCAGGAAGGAGTTTGAGTAGAGTTTGATAAAGATGAAGAGGAGTTAAATGAGGATATTTTCAGGGAGGAATTAGCGAAAGAAATAAAAAATTTGAAAAGGGAAAAAGCAACAGGGGAAGACAGAGTTAAGGCGGAGTTTATAAAAGGATTAGCGGCAGTTTGGTTAATAGAGATGCGCGCAATACTGAATGGGTTTTGGAACAGTGATGGAAAATAATAAAATTTTTGGGTTAAAATTTGCGGATGCTATTGAAAACTGATCCTTTTTAATTAAAAATTCAACTGCTTGGGTAAAAGTTGGAATATTCTGTTGAAATCTTTTTTTTTCAGAAGCTTCACCTCTTTGGTTGAAAATTTAACTTTTTTTTTTTTAAATAATTTGAACTTTTGAGTTGAAATTTCATCCTTCTTGATTGAAATATCAAATATTACACTTTTTGTTGCGAATTTATGTATTCAGGTTGAAAATTCAACTATTTCGTTGAAAATTTAATTGCTTTGTAGAGAACTGAATTATTTTGTAGAAAATTCACTATTTTCAACTCCCATATCTTATGATTTTTGGAAACCATAAATTACGTGCAGGAAGAGGGGAGGGGGTGTAGTAATATTTTGTTACGGTTCCTTACAGGGTGAACGGCGGGTTTTGGAGAGGGTCGATTATCCGTTACGTAATTTATGTACGGCCCCTAAACTGAAAGAAGTTCTACGATATTCAACGCTACGCTCTTTAGTCAATTAAGAAATTTTTTAAATCATGGAGAATCGGAAACATATTTTTTGAACAAGTAATCATTTGAAATTTATAGGATTTATATACTCACAAACAGTAAATAGCAACAGCAGAGGAATTACGAACTTCATTTTCTATTGTTTTCTCCGTTACCAAAGACGAGAAGTAGGTCGTAGACAGAGCAATATGCTTTTTTTTTTTTTCTAACAACCTAATTCTAATTTTTCAGAAACATTCATATGCTAGAGAAACCTGCACAAAGGAGCAAATACACAAATAATGGACAACCAACAAAAAATTTGCCCCTTTACTTCTGCTAAGATTTGAGAACTGTAGACCACTTTGGAATCGAGTTCGGAATGAATATTAGACACGTTGACAAATTCAACATATTTTTTTCCTGTCAAATTCCAGACATTGTAGGTTGTGTAAATATTACCCACACTTTTCTAACGACAAGCATAAAGAACACGTTCAGAGCCACTTGGTCTTCAATCGGCATGTGATCTTGGGGAGTCCAGATTTTTCTTTATTTAGGCGCAGGTTAATGTATAATTGCAGCCTTCCCTCAGCCCTAAAAATTCTAGTATTTTAGTTGTCCCATAGACAATTCAAAATGGTTTATAATCAATTATGAAATTTACAAGAATTAATATTCATAGTATTTATAATAATCAATATTAATTATAATTATTATGGCAAATAGGAAATAAACGAATAATGAATAACACTTTTATCATTACGTTACATTTTGCTACTTCGAGATTCGACTGCTATAACATCAGACTTACTACGTTGACATTAGATAAGATTTTATGCCAAATTACATTTTACCATGAAAGTTAGAAGCTTTTGTCTTCAGTACACTGTTAAAATTAATATTAAATTTAGTATACCCATGTGTATTAAAATTAATATATCAATCATATGAAATCGCCAATAAGAGCGTGTATATTAAATTTCATATACATTCATGTTAATCACTTACAAGAAAAATCAGATAATTCCATTTTAATCAAAAATATGACTGGATTTTAAGTCGAAAAGATCAACTGAGAAAACAAATAACAGACCTAACCTATAAGCAACTGTACTAGCATTAAATTTCTACTATTTACAGGCCCGAAGTGGCCATATGGGAATTCGGGAGATTTCCCGGTGGGCCACGAGTCTTGAGGGCCGCTGAGGGCATACCCAGGGCCGCATTTAGTACAGGGGCCACCAGGACCATGGCCCCAGGGCCCTCAACTTTTTTTCACAAAACAAAATGCCAGGGCCGCATTGATGTCCCAGTCCGTCCCTGACTATTTAGACTGGATTTTGGAAAAAGTTCCACCCGTACGTCGCACTTTCATTATAGATAACAATTCGGTCGACGATTTCTAGATTATTAATTCAATTAGGAATATTTGACAAGATTTAAAGAATTGAAAGCACTTTGAGTTTTCATGCACACTGCTATACCGACCTGTATAATATATTTAATACACATGTATATTAAATTCACTACACCAATGTATGTTACATTTCAGAAGCGGTAGTACATATTTGCTTCAAATACAGATTTTTCTAACAGTGTAGTTTAACACTGAGCCTAATGTCGAGTAGAGTGGTCTTCCTGAGTTTACATACAGGGTGATTCACACTTCATCATACACCTTGTATATACAGATTCCTTGTCAAAAACCAAACAACAAATTACAATGGCAAAATGTTGTACGCTCAATAGTTTTTAAACTATTGATAATTGCAGCGAGCCAATAGGAGGTTGTTATTATCGCGCGTTCATGAGCAACTTGCGCGAACGAACTGTTGATGTCTTACTTCAAGTTAGTAAAAAAAGTCGTAACAGTCAGACCAGAGACAAAAGGTTCGAAACAACGTGAAGTTCGTTAAACATATCACTGCCACTTGTTTGGGGAATCCCCCGATTTAAATACTAAATTTAAACTAAATCTAAACTAAATTATTACAGATAGCAAATCTCAACTTTAAAATTCATTTTTAGCTGCAGTTTCATAAAAAAATGCAATGCATAAATCGAATATCTTGTTTCAAATTCTGCAGACATAAATTTCAATAAAATTTTTATTTACTCGTTCTAACCGAAGTCTTTTCTGTTTTTTAAAAGAGTCTGAATGTTATGTAAATTAAAATCATCATAAAACTTGAAGCAAATAGACTACTTATTTAGGCTTCTAAATAAATTATCACGGAAGTAAGTTCATTCCATTCTCTAATCTTATAGTCATTGTTAATTTTGTTAAAATACAAGTAACTGAAATTCTTCAAGGAATGGAAAAGAACGACTTGTTCGGGTAGAATAAGTGTTTTTTTATTTTAGACTTGTTAATACATTTTCAAGAAAGAAAGTCTACTAAGCTTAAAGAATGTTAGTTTTTTAGATTTAGAAACATTCGATGATATTCAAAAACATAATTGGTAAATAATTAGGAAATTTAGAGAAGTTAAAAGTTTTCAAATACCAAATAATTCAATTTCTATTCTCATAGCTTGAAAAGTATTAAAAACTTTTTAATTTTTAATGAAAAAATTTTGAAGGAAATTCTACGGAATTCGGGAGAATTCTGTGGAATTCAAATAACAAGTTCAGCTTCATTCACTGCTAGAGTAGCATTCGATCTAACTTGACTAATTTTGCAGAATGCAAAGAATTCAGGAGGCTTCTACAGAATTCAAAGCAAATTATGCATTTAATTCAGGTAATGAACTCCTCGAGAAATATTTTGCAATTTCGTTGGCAGTGAATGATACTTGATAATTTTCGAATCTCGTTTAAGTGTGAAGTTGCACCAAAGAGTCAAAACCTTCTGCAAAAATAAACGGAGGGAAAATTATACAATCTGAACAGGCATTCTCATACTAACTTGAAGTAAGACATCAACAGTTCGTTCGCGCAAGATGCTCATGAACGCGCCAGAATAACAACCTCCTATTGGCTCGCTGCAATTATCAATAGTTTAAAAACTATTGAGCGTACAACATTTTGCCACTGTGATTTGTTGTTTGGTTTTTTACAAGGAATCTGTATATACAAGGTGTATGATGAAGTGTGAATCACCCTGTATATGGGGCATAATTTCTGAAGTGTACCCACCTCAAAAATGAAAGTTGTCCGATCGGGCTAAAAATTAGCCTAATTGTAGTCCTATAAGATAGTACTCCTCACACCAAAAATTAATTTATTTTGATGATTATTTATCAAAGTGGAGGGGGTACAATTTACGGGGTTTTCAAGCAAAGCCTTACTTTCAAACGTTTGTAACGTTTGTCCTGTTGCCTGAAACAAAATTTCACCTTATATATTTTCGATAGATTTTTTCACAAACTTTCTGGTGGTGATAACTATTTTCAAGGAAGTCAAGATTTGACCCGAATTTTTGAAAGTCAAAAATAAATTTGACTTCTTTTCAAATTTCGGCACTTTTTTTTCTTCAAAATAGCTTTAAAAGAGAGCTGAGATTTTTTCCTATGAGACCTCCAATTTTCAGAGTGGCAAATTAATTCGTTTCTGACTGATAGAACGATACGTAAACAAGATGCCGTGATAGGGCGTGTTCGATTTTTTGGCGATAGGTTCAACAGTTGTTTTCTTTGAAGCCCTCTTTTGCGGTTTCTGTTTTTTGCCATTCGAGAAGATGTCGTATTTCTCAGAGGAAGAAAACTTCTTGAGTTGAAGTCTTCCATCTTGAGTGGGAATGAAAGCGTGGTACTGTAATGTACCTGGTATCGTAACAGCTTTGTTAAATCTGGCTTTCAGTAACTCGGTGGCTAAGGCATGATTTTCTTTGCTGCTGGAAAAAATTTCGGTTTCCTTACAGTTACTCTTTGCCCACTGAAACAAAGCATGGGGAGTGAGTACGTGATGTTTCGGAGTACATTGTAAGCTTGATCGTGCTGCTTGTCTCTTTATATTCGCTCCGATACCATCACATGCACCCTTACCATGAGATGTACCATGGAAGTGCCATTCAGCTTGGATACCAAAATCTTCTTCATGGGCTTGGAGATTAACAAAGCTACTCTTATTTTTAAAATGTTGCCCTGCACCATCAGTGAAATATTATTATCTTATTATTATTATATTATTATCTTTTGATACTCGTAAACAGCCACCGTGTCATGAGCTAAATTATCAGATATGATTGCGATACATACGTGCTTGAGCTCTCCATCTTTTTTATAATAAATCACGACAGTGAATATTGTAGCTTGGTTGTTATTTCAGTGGAATGATTGCGCTGCATTCTGAATTATGAAGGCGTAATTCTCAGCGAAATCGAAGCAAATCAAAAACTCCCCAGGCAATAAATTTTCCTTCAGGTTTTTGAAAAAAGATGATTGCTCCTTTGAAATGAAGTGATGAGTTTTTAATTTCAACAGCCTTTCACAGAAATCATCTGCGAATTAATCTGTATCCATTATTAGAGTCTTTAGAGTACATCTGTCGGTCTGTAGCCAAATTTCAAACCTCACTTTATTAATACAATGTTCATCAAAAGCTTTTGTGATGTTCCCAGTAAAACAAAAAACTAATTCGGGAGGATTGCGGTGAATTAACATATTCAAATTCGCCCGAATTCTGCTCTCTGATTCGTTGAAACGATTTGGGCCAGAGCGAATTGAATGCGTGTCAATTCGCCTTAATTGGTGGTCGAGGTCATTTCGAAAAAAAAATAATAAAAATTGCATGCCTCGAGACTCGAACCAGCGATCTCAAGTGTATAAAGTCCAGAGGGCGACCAGTGAGCTACGGGACTCATTGATATTTATTTGCAACGGATCCTTTATGTCGAGCGCGTCAGTTATAGATTACGAATTTGATTGAATAGGCCAGCCTTTAACTGTATTCGCGCTGGCGAATTCTGCCGAATTAGGGCTTCACTTGAAATATCGCGAATTAAAATACACTTGTAGTTATTTACTACAAGAAACTATCCACCTAGAAACACTACCCGAATCGGGTAGTGTCACGCTTAGCCCTAGAGGCTCGCCGAAAGGGAAATGGCTTAATGGTATAAAAAAAAAAAATGAATTGGCGGCTCTGCAACATTTCCAGAGTTCAAGGATGATATTCCCGCTGAGTTGATGAGTTGGTATCTACAGGAACTGCAAATTGGTAATTGGTAAATTCTGGTAATGTAGGGAATTTCGAACGCAAGTCCTGGGAAACACAATGGAGTTTAAGCTTAGTTGATTTATGCCGCACCTTTTAAAAAGGATTAATACATCTACTCTTCCAAATTTTAATCACTTTTTCAGAGGGCATCGTACAAAAAGTATTTTTTTCAAATTCGAATTCAAATTCAGATAAAATCTGTGAGTGAAATACGAATATCAAATTCAAGTTTCTTATACTGTTAAGAATTATCTTCTCTTGTGAGAATCACAACCATCTAGTGGATGGCAGCCATCTAGTGGCAGAAGTAGGAAGTGAAAAATGCGCGGGTAAATTCAAAAGATGTATATTCTCACTTATAATTTATAAAGCATATTCCCAATCAATTTTACACTGATCGTAATGCAGGCCTTGTTAACCCTCAGTTACCCCACGTATTTTAGTATACGTTGTTACCCCACGGGGGTCAAAAAGCCCCGGCCCGGCTTCTCAGGTTTGTATCTCAGCGACAAATCGGTTAATTAGAGTCAATTTTTTTTTAACTGAAAAGGTTTTTTTGTCCTCTAAAAGGTTATGCCAATTAAATAATTCTAAAATAAAAATTGAGAAATCTGTATCAGAATTAGCGAAAAAAAATTTGATTACAAAATCTGAAATATTTTTTTTTGAAAATGATATAATTCTCAGTTAAATGAAGATAAAAGTGTTTATATATAGTGATTTCTAAAGCTCAAGAGTCACACTTTTAGGCGATATAGGTGACGTAATGATCGGTTTTAAAAAGCATAATTATTTCATTATGCGAAAATTGTGAAAAATTGCAAAACGTATAAAAATATTACCTGACACAAAATCATGCAGTATGTATATAATGGGGTGAAATTTGAAAAAAAATCAAGGAAATGCATTAAAAAACGATTAATTTATTGCATTTTCCGACATACAATTGTTATTTTATTGTGCGCAATATTGGCACAGTGTTGTCGTATGTTCATGGCACATGGCTCTATTACAACGTAGACATTTGTACCATGCTTTTTGATATGTTCGCAGCACTTCGAGTGCAAGAACACGTCTCCATTTCCGCTTCTGAAAAATAAGAAAAATATTTCTCAAATGAGAATATTGGCGAAATCATATAATCATTTTCTCAAGAATATAAGAAAAATATTGATATTTTTTATTCAAATTTCTATAAAATAAGAAAAATATTAGCTTTGAATTTGAAAATTCAGTTGCAAAATCATATTATTATAATTTTGTTCACAAATATATAGTTCTTTTTACCTGTGATACACGAAAGGCCTTGCTTCACAACCAATCTCTGTCGATGGATGTTTCCGGGGAGAAATTTCTATAAAATCAAGAAAACACAACATTTCAATATAAGTTTACTCTTGCGTCACACAAAACTTACTTTTATTTTATTATTTGACACAAAACAAAAATTTAAATAAAGAATTTACTTACGCTTTGTATTTGTCTTCAGATCACTTTTTGTAACTTTGTTAACCCACGGGGGTCTAAAAGGCACAAATCGAACTTTCACACTGTCGCTTTAGGCGTAACCAACCGAACTGAGTCCGATCATGGGTTCAGCATGGACTAGGACCTCTAAACTTTTTTTCCCCCTGTGTCCTGGCCCGCTCACTTAGCCTATACAGAAATGGCACCGCTTTCAAAAAACCTCTGGGTCATTTTGACCCCCGTGGGGTAACTGAGGGTTAATTCATCCTGGCAATGCAGAGAGCAGTTATTCTAGTAGCATATAATATTACTTAAGTTGAAAAAATGGCACTAAAGCGTTGCACAAAGATCCTCAGCGTGAGCGCACTAGGGGAAATCGCGCGCCACTCACCCTATCACGGCATCTTATTTACGTATCGTTCTATTACTTAAAGACGAATTAATTTGCCACTCTGAAAACTGGAGGTCTCATAGGAAAAAATCTCAGCTTACTTTTCAAACTATTTTGAAGGAAAAAAAAATTGCCGAAATTTGAAAAAAATTCAAAATTATTTTTGATTTTCAAAAATTCGGGTCAAATTTTGACTTTTTTTGAAAATCGTTATCACCACCAGAAAGTTTGTAGAAAATTCTATCGAAAATATTCGAGGTGAAATTTTGTTTCAGGCAACAGGACAAAAGTTACAAGCATTTGAAAGTAAGGCTTTGCTTGAAAACCCCATAAATTGTACCCCCTCCACTTTGATAAATAATCATCAAAATGAATTAATTTCTGGTGTGAGGAGTACTATATAATAGGACTACAATTAGGCCAATTTTTAGCCCGGTCAGATAACTTTCATTTTTGAGGTGGGTACACTTCAGAAATTATGCCCCATATGTATGTCTATTCATCCAGTGTAAATTTTACCTACACTGGAGTGATACTCACGTACCTCGCATCTATAGTAAAACAAATCGGACGGCAAATGTTATTCGTTAAACGCGGATAATGAATGATTTAAGTTATTATTTTATTTTAAATAATATTTCCTGAATACGCTGTCATAGTTTTGCCATATTGTTTAATTCGAACACACTTAATATGCTCAGTGCTCACTCATTTCGTGGTAAACTTTAGCGATTATTTCAATTGCTTGTAAAAAGTTCCCATTACTAGGATCATAGAGCCAATCACCAAATTTTTCTCACATAGAATTAAAGTTATTATAGCAAATACGTTCAATCACCATTCAATCCAGTGACAAATATTATTTCAACCGATAATGATTGCACTTTTAGATCCGTTACTGCTCGTAACACTGCTCTCTTAATATACTGATCCACATTAAGTAGCTTTCATGTTTCTATTTGACTCGAAACTTATCCCAAACTATCTTACATTATATGCCGCACAACTAACATTTTCTTTTCTTGTTGTTTTGCAGATGACATTAGAATGACCACAACATTTTTAATTACATTAACCCGA